>VWZI01023985.1:1331-18209 GCA_013396835.1 Psilopogon haemacephalus | reverse complement strand
CAGCCTCGCCCGGGGGTCTGTGCCCCGCGGGGGCCGGGGAGGGTCGCAGCCTCGCCCGGGGGTCTGTGCCCCGCGGGGGCCGGGGAGGGTCGCAGCCTCGCCCGGGGGTCTGTGCCCCGCGGGGGCCGGGGAGGGTCGCAGCCTCGCCCGGGGGTCTGTGCCCCGCGGGGGCCGGGGAGGGTCGCAGCCTCGCCCGGGGGTCTGTGCCCCGCGGGGGCCGGGGAGGGTCGCAGCCTCGCCCGGGGGTCTGTGCCCCGCGGGGGCCGGGGAGGGTCGCAGCCTCGCCCGGGGGTCTGTGCCCCGCGGGGGCCGGGGAGGGTCGCAGCCTCGCCCGGGGGTCTGTGCCCCGCGGGGGCCGGGGAGGGTCGCAGCCTCGCCCGGGGGTCTGTGCCCCGCGGGGGCCGGGGAGGGTCGCAGCCTCGCCCGGGGGTCTGTGCCCCGCGGGGGCCGGGGAGGGTCGCAGCCTCGCCCGGGGGTCTGTGCCCCGCGGGGGCCGGGGAGGGTCGCAGCCTCGCCCGGGGGTCTGTGCCCCGCGGGGGCCGGGGAGGGTCGCAGCCTCGCCCGGGGGTCTGTGCCCCGCGGGGGCCGGGGAGGGTCGCAGCCTCGCCCGGGGGTCTGTGCCCCGCGGGGGCCGGGGCGGGCCCGGGGGGCGCCGCTCGGGACCTGTTGGAGCAGACTCAGAGCTCCGCTGCGTGCAGGGAGCCACTGCGGAGCATCCTGCCCTGTGCGTCCCTCTGCTCGCCCCCGGCTGGGTCTGTGCTGAGACTGCTCCTGGCGCCCCCCAGACCCCCGCCCAGGCCAGCCCAGGGGCGCCGTGGAGCTGGCAGCGTGCGCAGGGCTTGGTCTGCTCCTGCTGGAGGAGAAACATCTGGGTGGGATGCTGAGGTCGCAGCAGGGTCCTGGCCGGTGGTGTCAGCTCCCCTTGCCAGCAGAGCTCATCCTCAGGAGGCAAGAAAGGGGCAGGGAGCGAGAGCACTTCTGGCAGCATCGCTGCGAGGATGAAGGCTTGGGGTGCTCTGCTCCCTCTCCCCAGTCCTTCCTCGGCTCTGTCTCCCTTGCAGGCAGAATCCTGCCGCTCAGGCTCGCTCTCTGCAGAGCTTGGGCAGAGTCTGGAATTCTCCAGGGTGGTTTCTTTTTTTTCTGGTCGCAGTGAGCTGCAGCTCAGCTGTCATGAGGCAGAACTTGTGACCCTCGGAAGCCAACTCCTGCTCTGCTGCCAGTGCAGGGATGCAGATTGTGCAGTGTCTGCCTCTGCTCTCAGCTCGGCTCCTTCGGAGGGGACTTCCCCTGTGGGCAGAGAGGAAAGAGCAGGAAGGCTTCTGCCGAGAGGGATTTGGAGCTGTGCAGCCTGTGGCACAGATGTCCCTGCCCTAGGCGGGGGGTTGGGACTAGATGATCTTTGAGGTCCCTTCCAACCTAAACCCTTCTGTGATTCTGTGTTGGGGAAGGCAAAAAGCATCTTGGTGCTGCACTCTGGCACTGGTGGAAGGCAAAATCCCCTCCACAGCATCACTGAATGGCTCAGGTTGGAAGGGACCTCAGAGGTCATCTCCTCCAGCCCCCCTGCCCTGGGCAGAGACAGCTCTCAGCTGGGTTTGGTTTTCCAAGGCCTTGGACACCTCCAAGTGCTGAAGAGTGGCCTCAGGATGCCAGTTCCCATCCCACCTTGCTCTGAAGCTCTTCCCTTTCTGGCAGGGCTGGTGCCAAGTGGCAGGGCAGGAGGGGACCTCTGCTAGATGTGAAATGTTCCCCAGCCACCTGCCTGCTGCCGTCCCCAGGCTGTGGCCTTGCACTCTGCTTCCTTCCCAGGCTCGGGGCCAGCTCCCTGTTTATCTTGTGCTGTTCCTTGGACTCTGGATTCTGTAGCTCAGCTTCACTTTCAGTCTCAGTCACGTACAGCTGGGGCAGGAGTGAGCCTGCAGCCTTCAGAATTCCCCAGGCAGGGAGGGAGCAGTGCTGGGAGCTGCTGGCACTCAGCGAGCAGGGAGCTGCTTCCCCGAGCCCAGCTCAGCTCTCAGCCTTGGGATGCTCCTTTGGCTCTGCTGGTGTCAGGGCTGGCAGAGAGCTCCTGCACCTTGGAGGGGAAGCTGAGGAAGCTTCAAGCTGCTTCTGCTCTCTTCTCCCTAGGATCAGGGAGAGGAAATGTCCTGAAACTGTGCCAGGGCAGGGTTAGGTTGGAGCTGAGGAACAATTTCTTTGCTGCCAGAGTGCCCAGGGCTTGGCACAGGCTGCCCAGGGAGGTGGTGCAGTGCCCATGCCTGGAGGTGTTTCAGAGCAGTGCCCATGGCACCTGGGGCCATGTTTGGTGCCCATGGAGGGGTTGGGCTGCAGCTGGGGCTGGATGACCTCAGAGGGCTTCTCCCAAACCATTCTGTGATTCAGCAGCTTGAGCAAAGTCCTGGGTGGCTCCATCTGTGCTGATGCAGGAGCAAGAGCAGGACAGGAAGGGGATCCTGTCCCTCTGGTGAGACCCTACCTGGAGCACTGCAGCCCCCACGAAGGAGCAACCTTCCCTGTGCCAGCAGTGAGTGGGGTCAGAGAGGAGAGGCTGCAAAACCAAAGCAGTCCTGCACCTCTGGGCAGGGAATAGCTTTTGGCTTCTGAGGGTTTTTCCCTTTTATTGTTTTTTTTTTGGGGGGGGGGTTGGTTTTTTTTCCAAGACAGGAAAGTATTTTTGTGAGGCTTGAGCCATAAATGCTGCTCTCAGTGCCCCCAGACCCAGCTTTGCTGGAGCTTTAGCAGCTTATCTTTAGAGCTCTCCAGCTAATGCTTTCCACAAAGAGTGCACCTGGGGCTGCCTCTTTATCCTCCCCCTTCCAGATGCCCCTGGGAGGTCGAGTTTATCTCTCCTGCCTGCTTTGATCTGCTGCTGGATTCGCTCTGGAGCTGGTCTGGTGCTAAAACTGTGCCAATGGCATCCTGGGCTGGAGCAGGAGCAGTGTGGCCAGCAGGAGCCAGGGGAGGCAGGAGGGAGGTGCAGAGCTCAGGCTGCAGGAGGTCTCTGGGTGCTTGCTTGGCTGCTGTGCAGTCAGCGTGGGCAGAGGCAGCCCTGGGGACACTGCTGCATGGCTCTGGGTGCTGCTGGGCTGGGGCTGCCACCACAGCTCAGCACTTGCCCTGCTCTGCTTCCCCAGCACCGCTCAGGGCTGGGTCAGTGTGGAGCCATTGGGGGTTGGGAGGGACCTGCAGAGATGGAACCAGAGAATAGTTTAGGTTGGAAGGGACCTCAGAGATCAGCCAGGTCCAGCCCCTCCTGCCACGGGCAGGGACACCTCCCTCTAGAACAGGTCACTCGAGGCCTCATCCAGCCTGGTGCTGAACACCTCCAGGGAGCACAGAATGTGGTCAAAGATCACGGGAAGGAGAAGTGAGCTGGAGCCGTGCAAAGGCTGAGGCAGTGTGGAGCAGGCTCTGCAGGGCACTCTCAATATGCTTTTGTTCTGCAGCCTGCCCTGCAGCTCCCCCCGGAGCTGCTCCCTGGGCCTTTGCTTTCGTCTTCCTTCTTGCCCTCTCGGCCTGGCAGGAGCTTGTTCTGATGTGGTTTAGCCCTCGGGGTGATCCCTGCCCCCTCCTCAGGGGCTTGCTGCTTGCCTGCGGCCAGGCTGGGCCGTGTTGGGTTCCCACCATAGCTGCTGCTGGAGGTGGGGGGAGAGCAAAGCCTGGAGGGCATCTGCTGGCAGCCAGAACAATGCTGCAGTTCTTCCCAGGGCACAGGGAGGGGGAGGAAGAGGAGGCATTGGCCAGGGGAAGGGTTGGCAGCGTGGCCAGCTCGTGCTGCAGCTCAGGCTGAGCTCCTCTGACCCTTCTGTGCTCATCTCACAGAAGGGACCCAAAGAGCTCATCCACTCCAAACCCTTCTGGTGGCCTTGCAGGGCTGAAAGGGCTCAACAAACTGGGGAGAGACTTCTGATCAGAGCTTGTTGGGGACAGGCCAAGGGGGAGATGGTCTGGAACTAAAAGAGAGAGATTGAGAGTGGAGAGAAGGGAGAAATGTTTGGCCCTGGGGCTGGGCAGAGCCTGTGCCAGGCTGCCCAGACGGGTGGGAGCTGCCCCTTGCCTGGCACCACTGCAGCTCAGGTTGTTTGGGGCTCTGAGCCCTGCTCTGTCTGGGGCTGTGCCTGCTGAGTGCAGAGGGTGGGACTGGATGAGCTCTGCAGGTCCCTTCCACCCGGACCAGTCTGGGATTCTGTGTTCCAGGGCTCGCTGGGGTGGGGCTGGTCCCCAGCAGGGCTCTGTGGTGACCTCTGAAGGGTTTTTTGTTTGCCAGAACCTTTGGGAGTTGCAGATTGCCCAGGCCTGTCCCCAGGCAGCTCTGCTGAGTGTGGAAGCTGCTGCTGAAGCCATGTGCAAGGGCAGGATGTGGAGCTTGTGGAGCTCACTGCTTGTCCCTGGCCCAGCCTGGGGCCCTGGGTGCAGCAGGGCCAGAGCTGTGCTCTGCTCCCCCCCCAAAGCTTCTGAGCTCCTGCAGCTGCCTGCAGAGAGCACAGAGGAGGAGCAAGCAGAGGCTGAGGGTGACACTGAGCTGCTGCTTGGCTCTTGTGCCACGGCTTGGAAGGACCTGGCAGGAGAGAAGCCAGGAGCAGCAGGGCAGAGCTGCTGGAGGGCAGTGGCAGGCAGTGGGGAGCAGGCAGTGGGGAGCAGGCAGTGGGGTGCAGGCAGTGAGGAGCAGGCAGTGAGGAGCAGGCAGTGAGGAGCAGGCAGTGGGGAGCAGGCAGTGGGGAGCAGGCAGTGAGGAGCAGGCAGTGGGGAGCAGGCAGTGAGGAGCAGGCAGTGGGGAGCAGGCAGTGAGGAGCAGGCAGTGGGGTGCAGGCAGTGGGGAGCAGGCAGTGGGGAGCAGGCAGTGAGGAGCAGGCAGTGGGGAGCAGGCAGTGAGGAGCAGGCAGTGGGGAGCAGGCAGTGAGGAGCAGGCAGTGAGGAGCAGGCAGTGGGGAGCAGGCAGTGAGGAGCAGGCTGGCAGCTGCCCAGGCAGGAGGCTGTGCTGGGTGCCAGACAGGAAGGCAGCTGACGTGGAAGTGGCGTCTGGCAGGGCTCATGAATGGCTCAGCCTGGCTGCTGCTGTGCTCCCTGCTCCTCCTGCCTCTGCCCTGCCCTGCCTGGCCCAGGTAAGCACAGGGACAGACCTTGGCTGCCCGAGGGAGCAGCCAAAAAAGCACATCCCACGATGGCAGCTGCTGCCTTGGTGCCAGGCTGGCTCCAGAGGCACAGAAACTGCAGCCTGGAGAAGGGAAGGCTCCAGGGAGGCCTCAGAGCAGCCTCCCAGTGCCTGAAGGGGCTGCAGGAGAGCTGGGGAGGGACTCGGGACAAGGACTGGGAGTGCCAGGACGAGGGACAATGGCTGTGAGCTGGGAGAGGAGGAAGAAATTGTTGAGAGGGAGGGTGGGGAGAGGCTGCCACAGGTTCCTCTGCCATGCCTGCTGCCAGCTGCCTGGAAAAGGAGCCAGGGGCTGGGGGAGCAACCTCCTGGGCTGCCTCTAGCCAGAGCAGCAGTGGGGCCAGACAGATACTGCCAGCAGCAGGCAGTGCCAGGGCTAAAGAGGACAAGGGAAGAAAACAGGATCTGGGGAAGGGGATGGAGAGTCAGACCTGCACAGCCCCTGTTGGGCACTGCACCTCCTGAGCTAGAGAGCTCTGAGCTGCTCCTTGTGTCCTCCTGAGCTATAGAACATTGAGCTGCTGCTGTGTCCTTGGGGTCAGAGGGAAGCTGGAGGTTGCTTTGTGCTCCAGTCAGTGCCTGCTGCTGCCTGGGGCTTGCCGTGGTGGCTGTGAGAGCTCCGGGGGTGGCCAAGGTCCCTGAGCACTGCTGCCCTGGGCTGGAGGCTCAGCTGCCTGGGAAGGAGCAGTAAACAAAATGTGCTGCAGCTTTGTTTGGTTGGGCCTGGGCTGGTTTTGAGGTTGTTTTGGGGTTTTTTTAATTTTCACTTCATCTTTGCACTCTTGCAGAGGCCTCTCAGGTGCTTTGTGTCCCACAGCCTGCTCCTTGCTGCCTTTGCCCCCTGGGTGAGGGCAGCATCCCAGTGCTGCCCAAGCCTGCAGCTGTAGGTGTTGGAGCTGTGAGGTCATCTCCCAGCAATGTCTGGGCTGCTTTTGTGTCTCTGCCTTCTGATTTTTTTTTTCTTGTTCTTCCTAAATGTTTCTCTCAGCTCAGTTGTAGGCAGAGGCCATAATTAAGCAGGCTGCAGCTGCCTGCAGTCTCAGCTACTCATTTTGCTAATGCCTTCAGACAGATGTTGGATGGGCTGAGGGAGGCTCAGCTGCTGCCTGCAGCTCCCCCAGCGCTCAGGGGTGAGGAAGAGGAAGTTTAGGACAGCTTCTGCCTGGCTGCCAGCTCATAGGAGCAGAGTTTGGGTTGGAAAAGCCCTCTGAGGTCATCTAGCCCAAGCAGCAGCTCAGCACCACCACAGCCACCAAATCATGGCCCCAAGTGCCACGGCCACACCTTCCTGGAACACCTCCAAGGTGGACATCAAAGGATGGTTTGGGCTGGAAGGGATCTTGAAGTCATCCAGGCCATATCTCAAAGCCCTTCTGAAGGCCTCTGCAGCCTGCTGCAGTCACATTTCCTCCTGCAAGGTGCCCACTGCTTGCTGCTGGCCAAGCCCAGGGCATGCTTGGGTTTGCCTCCTGTGCCTTTGCCATTCTTTCACCCCTTTGCCAGGAGGTTCCTCCTGGGGGTTGTGTTCAGGCTGCTGGAGGCATGGCTGAGGCATGCAGAGATGTGGGGCTGAGGGACATGGAAGAAGAAACAGAACAGAAGTGGGCTCAAAGTGCACCCCCACTGCCCTGAGGGGGGGACAGGATGAGGAGCTGGGAGAGGGAGAGTGGAGAGGAGGCAGAAATCGTTGAGAGGGAGGGTGGGGAGAGGCTGGCACAGGCTGCCCAGGGAGGTTGTGGAGCTCAGATCTTTGATCCCATTCTGTGCTGCTGGTCACGCAGCCTGATGGGCTGGGCACAGTCCCTGGCTGCTTCTGCCCCTCTGGGTCCTCCTGGGCAGGATGTGGTGAGGCTGTGACACAGCTCCTGGCAACCCAAGCTACACCTCCTGCTCTTGCAACTTCCTCTAACCATGTCTGTGGTGTGACCAAACCTCCTCAGGACCTGTTTTCTGGGGGGGGGATTCTTACCTCTTGGTTTTGCCTCTGGCACTTCTGGTTTGTTTCTTTCGGTCCAGTTCTGTTTCTTTCTCTCTCTCTCTGCCCAGCAGATGTAAAATAACATTTCTGGTTGCACTGCAGCTTTCAGCTCTCATCAAAGAGCAGCTTGACACAAATGCTACCAGGGGCTGGATGTGGGAACAAAGGAGGTATAATTAGCTACAGAGGCACAGAGCTGTGGTTCTTGTCAGCATCCTTTCAGATCTCCACTGCTGTCTCAGCCCTCTCCGAGCTCAGTTCTCTTCCACAGGCTTGGGAGAGGAAGGTAGCCCTGCCCTGCCCTGCTTTTCAGGCTTCCAACCAGGCTGCAGCTGGAAGTGAGCTAAACTGAAGTGAAAGATGCTCCTGGCCTGGCTGCACCTGCAGGAGAGGCTGTGGCTGCCCTCTGAGCTGATGTTATTTCAGGTTGTTCTCTTTCCGGGTGCCTGAGCTGTGACTTCTCCTTCTGGTTCCCCTCCACCCTCTCATGTCCTGTTCTGAGCTCTGCAGCACGGCAAGAGGCTCCTGCTCCAATGGCTGCTGTGGTGCAGGGAGTCTGGCACCAGAGCTGAGTCCCCCTGGGAGCTGTGAGGCTGCTCCCTTTGTGCCCTCGGAGCTGTGGGGCTGCTCCCCTCGTGCCCGTGGGGCTCTGGGGCTGCTCCCCTCATGCCCAGCTGGCACCTCATGGGGCTGCCTCTGTTCTTTCCAGGTCAGCTCTGAGAGCCAAGCTGCTGCTGTGCGAGGAGCAGGGGGAGGAAAGCAAATCTGCCCTTGCCCCCCCTGCCCCTGGGGTGGGTGCCCAGCTGGCATTGCAGCTCTCTCCCTCTGGGCTTTAGAGAAGGTTTTTCCCTGCGGCCAGAGCCGCTGCTAATCTGCTCCCTGCTGTGCCTCCTTGCAGCTCAGGACCCAGATGAGCAGGGAGAGGCTCCTGTGACCGCCGGAACTGCCCCAGCCCTGCCTCAGCAAGCGGCACAGCAGCTCTGCGGACCCAGCTGCCCTCCCTCTGCCCCGGGCTGGAGCAGGCTGCAGCAGCGTTGCAGCAGCAGCGTTGCAGCAGCAGCATTGCAGCATGTCCCACGCTCTCAAGCAGGTGTTCAACAAGGACAAGACCTTCCGGCCCAAGCGCAAGTTCGAGCCTGGCACTCAGCGGTTCGAGCTGCACAAGAAGGCTCAGGCCTCCCTCAATGCGGGGCTGGACCTGAAGGTGGCTGTGCAGCTGCCCCCCGGGGAGGAGCAGAACGATTGGGTGGCAGTGCACGTGGTGGACTTCTTCAACCGCATCAACCTGATCTATGGCACCATCAGCGAGTCCTGCACCGAGCAGTCCTGCCCGGTCATGTCCGGGGGGCCCAAGTACGAGTACAGGTGGCAGGATGAGCACAGGTACAGGAAGCCCACAGCCCTCTCTGCCCCCCAGTACATGAACCTGCTGATGGACTGGATCGAGGTGCAGATCAACAACGAGGACATCTTCCCCACCAACGTGGGTGAGTGTGGGAGCCCCTGGGGGGGCTGCTTTGGTGCCCAGGAGCAGGGGGGAGGGGTTCAGGCTGGCATTCAACAACTCCCGGGGAGGTTGTGGAGCACAGAAGCACAGAATGTGATCAAAGGCCCAGCCCAAACCATTCTCTGATTCCACACCTGCAGGAAGGCCAAGCTGGGCCTGGGCTGCTCTTGGCACCCTCAGAGCAGAGCAGCTCCTGCTGGCCCTCAGCCCTGCCAGGCTGGCTGCTGGCTTGGGCTGCAGGCTGGTGCTGAGCCTGGGCCTGCTGCTGGTGGCCTCTGTGCCGCTGCAGGCTGCTGCTGTCTGACTCTGCCCTTGCCAGCTCCCCTGGCTGGATGCTGACAGGAGCATGGAGGGAGGAGCAGCTTTGATCTGCTGCCAGGGTGATGGAAGTGAGAGTTTGGCCTCAGCCACCTAAATCTGCATCTCCACAGGCAGCTTTGTCTGCTGGCTTTGGGGCAGGGCCTGGGGGGGGTTGGTTTTTAGTTTGTGTTGGGAATTGAGCAGCTAAAGCATTGGGCAGGCAGCACTGATCCCACTCAGCTCCCGTTCTGGGATGCAGCAGAGCTCCTTCCTGCCCTCCTGCTCTGCTGCTCAGCCCTCCCGAGCCCTGCTGAGTGCTCTCTCTTTGGGACATCTCTGCCACATGGGCAGAGCCTTGGGGGTGTTGGGTGCTGAGCAGCTCCTCAGGAGCCAGCAACCTCCCTGAAGGTGCTCAAGGCCAGGCTGGATGAGGCCCTGAGCAGCTGAGCCCAGCTGAGAGCTGTCCCTGCCCATGGCAGGGGGTTGGAGGAGATGAGCTCTGAGCTCCCTTCCAACCTGAGCCATTCTGAGCATCCACCACTCTCATGGGGGAGAACTTCCTCCCTACAACCAGCCTGCAGTGCTCCTCCACCTCAGCCTGCCCAATCCCTCAGCTGATTCCAGCCCCAGGGAACCCAGTTTGGACCTCACCCAACCTCCCTCTGCCCTCCCCAGGCACTCCCTTCCCCAAGAACTTCCTGCCCGTGGTGAAGAAGATCCTGTCCAGGCTGTTCCGGGTGTTTGTCCATGTCTACATCCACCACTTCGACAGGATCACCCAGATGGGCTCCGAGGCTCATGTCAACACCTGCTACAAGCACTTTTACTACTTCGTGAAGGAGTTCAACCTGATTGACACCAAGGAGCTGGAGCCGCTGGTGAGGGCCCTGGGGCACATCCTGCAGCCACTGCACGGCCCCAGCAGGGGGAGGGTGGGAAGGGACCCCTGGAGCTGAGCCAGCCCAACCCCCCCTGCCCCACCAGGGCACCCCCAGCAGCTTGCCCAGCAGCACAGTGCAATGGGGGGGTTGGGAGCTCTGCACAGGAGCAGACTCCACAGCCTCTCTGGGCAGCCTGCTCCAGGCTCCAGCACCCTCACACCAAAGGAGTTTCTCCTGCTGGGTGCCAGTTTGTGCCCAGTGCCCCTTGTGCTGTCCCTGGGCACCACTCAGCAGAGTCTGGCCCCAGCCTCTTGCCCCCCACAGCTCCTTCAGCTCTTGCTGAGCACTGCTCAGCTGCCCTCTGGGGCTGCTCTGCTGCAGGCTCTCAGCCTCTGCTCCTCCCAGAGCTGCTCCAGGCCCCTCAGCAGCTCTGCAGCCTCCCCTGGACCCTCCCCAGCAGTTCCTTGCTCTCCTGAACTGGAGTGGGCTGGGGGTGGAGGGTCAGAGGTCTCTGGTACCTTCTCAGCACTGATTGCTCAAATTCAGGCCCTGCACTTGGGCTGGCAGGACCCTGGGAGCCAGCACAGGCAGAGCTGAGCTGTGCCACTTAGGCATCAGCTGGGGGCAGCTGGGATGGAGCCTCAGGTTCTTTGTGAGCCTGGCACCATTGGCCATGGGTGGCTAAACCCCCCCGGGGGGCAATGGTAACACCACCACCCTCACCAGGACTCTGGGGGTGCTGAGGTGACCTCCACCCGGGAGCTGGTGCTGAGGTTTCTAAAGCCCTGAGCTGCAGCCCAGCCCTGCAGAGCTGCTGGGCAGGGGCAGGGCTGCCTCTGGTGCCAGGGGGAGCCAGAGCACAGCTCCCTGTGGCACTGCCACCTCCTGCCTGAGGGGAGGGCATTGAGAGGCAGCCCAAGGGAGGGAGCTTTGCCCTGGGCAGCTGCCCCTTTGCTCATGGTCCCTTGTCTTGTGTGTCCCTTTGACAGAAGGAGATGACCTCCAGGATGTGCCACTGAGCTCGGCCCCTTCCTGCCTCTCTCCTGAGGACTCCCAGTCCCACTCCTGCGCTGGAGATGTGGTTCCAGGGTGGGGGAGGGAGGGGAGGAGGAGGAAGAGGAGGAGGACAGAGATGCTTTGTTGAAGAAATCTCTCTATATTTTTAAGGAGTTTGGAGGTCAAATTGTGATCCTGCAGGAATATTTTTGTAAAGATGCTCCAGAGGAGTTTAGTTTTTTATAGGAATTTCTATAAAAAAAAAGAAAGAAAAGAAAATGGAAAAAAAAAATCTTTGGAAGCCCTTGGAGATGCTGTCTGGGGAGGGAAGAGCCTCCCTGGCCAGCCTCTTCCCATCCCCTCACTGCAGCAGCACCAAGGGAGCTGAGCCCAGATGCTTCAGACAGAGCCAGGGCCTGGTGCTGCCATGGCACTGCCCTGCTGAGTGGGCACCCAGGCAGGGAGGTGCCCTGGGGCTGGGGCACTTGGACCCCCTGCCCTGGCTGTGAGGCTGAAGGTTGGAAAGAGCTGCACTTGAGCTGGTATCTGCTTGGCATATCCTGGGCCTGGGGCTTGGCCCTCTGGAGGAAGCTGCACTTGGATTCCTCTGCTGGCCAGGCCAAGGCTGCTGGAGGCTCTGCTGCTGCTGCTGGAGACTGCCCCAGGAGGCTCTGCCCTGGAGGCTCTGCCCTGTGCTCTGGTCCCAGCTCTGAGCTGAGGTACTGGGGCAGGTGTGGGGAAGCTTTCTGCCAGCCCTGCCCTTGCCCACCCCATGGTACTCTGAGCCTGCCCAGCAGGGGCTGTGCTGGTGCCCTCCAGCCTCACCTCCTGGACCGTTCTGCTTCCCGTTAGGGTACGGAGCCTTCTCCCTCCCTGCTCCCCAGCAGCTCCCTCTGCCCCGGGCTGGGTGGGCACAGCTGTGGGCACACATTGCTGCCCCAAGTCCTGCTGTGCCCACGGCTGCTGGCACAGGCAGTGCCCACTGGTGCTGAGGGCCCTGCAGTAGGTAGATTGCTCTACCTAGGAGTGGGGCAGAAGCCTGGGCAGGAAGGGAAAAGGATTCTCTGAACAGGGACCAAACTCTGCCACTTAACCACTTCTCCCTTACAAGGTTTTGGTTGTTTTTTGTTTTGTTTTTGTGTTTTGCCTTTCTCTGTGTCCTGGCATCTCCTCTGGTTTGCTCGGCAGGGCTCTGCTGCAGATGCCACTGGAGCTGTTGGAACCAATAAATTATGTTGTATTTACACTGCACCCTCCCGGCGCTGGACGGCTCCGGAGTGCTCCTTCCTCGGCGGCAGAACAAACAGAGGGAGGGGTTTGGGCTCCTGGGGAAGTGCTCTGGGGAGCTGCTTCCTGCAGCTGCTGCCCAAGGGCCCTGGCTGTGTGCTGCTGCCTCTGCCACCCCAGCGGCTGAGAGCTCCTCTGAAGGTGCCAGCTCCAGCTTGCTTCGAGCCCCCTGCTTGACCCAGGGCAGAGCAGGAGGGGTCTGGAGCTCACCCGAGCAGCCTGGGGGCATCCTGTGCTGTCCCTGCCGGGCCAGGGGCTGAGCTCTTCTCCCAGCCCTGGGTGTGGGCAGGGGAGGTGGATCTGAGCTGTTGCCAGCTGCTTGCTGGGGCAGAGCCACTGAGGCTGCTGGGTTAGATTGGCCAAAGCTCTGGAGTCATGGAAGGGGAAGGGTTGGAAGGGACCTTGAAGATCAGCCAGTGCCAACCCCCCTGCTCTGGGAGGGGCTTCCACCTTCCACTACCCCAGGCCCTGCCTGCTGCCCTTGCAGGGGAGAGGTGCTGGGTGCTCGGCTCTGGTGTTTTGTGAGTGCTGCTTGCCTGGGGCTGTGTCCCCCTGCCCCAGCTGGGTGATGTCAGAGGATGCAGTGCTGTGCCCAGAGCCCCCCATGGAGCTGAGGCCCCCCCCAGACGCTGCTGCCTGGGAGGGTGCAGTACTCACCCCCACCCCCACCCCTGCCGTGCTGCAGGAGCCAGGCCAGATCCTGAGCACCAGGAGGGAAGGGCACAAAGCCACAGGGCCCTGGGTGCTGGGTGGGGAGGGGGCTGCAGGCTGTGCCAGGGCAGCTGGTGGAGCTTTCTGTCTCCTTTTGTGCCAACCTCAGGCACCAGCAGCACTGTGGCCTGGGGGCCTGTGGCACCCACCCAGCTGACACCTGGAGCTGGGGGGGTCCCTTCTGCCCCCCTCACTTTGAGAGGGGTCAGATCTGGCTGTTTCCATGCAAAACCATCTCAGACAAGGGAGGAGGAGGAAGGAAGGCAGCTGCAGAGCTGCAGAGCAGAGCCAATGGCCCCGGAGCTGCCTGAGCAGTGCAGGATGTTGCCCAGACAGGTTCACAGGGCTGGGGCTCAGCTCTGCCCCCCCTCAAACTTTCATCTCCCGTGCGGGGGCTGCGTTTTTGCCACCCCCCACCCCCCGTGAGCCGCAGGCAGCTGAGGGCTGCAGGCAGCAGAGCTGCAGCGAGCAGGCAGAGCTGAGCCTGGCAGAGCAGGTCCAGCCTGCACTGGGAGCTGCACTGGGAGCTGCTGGGGATTTCCCTGCTCACCTCCCCCCGGCGCTGGGGAGGAGCAGAGCCCAGGAAGGCTTCAGTGAGAGCCTGAAGAAGAGCAAAAGGCACATCGAAGGCCATCCAGTGCCAGCCCCCCTGGCATGGGCACAGGGACAGCTCCCACCAGCACAGGGGGCTCAGGGCCTCATCCAGCCTGGGGCTGAGCACCTCCAGGGAGGTTGTGGGTCTCATTCTGTGCTCCACAGCCTCCCTGGGCAGCCTGTGCCAGCCTCTCCTCGCTCTCCCAGCTCCCAGCCATTTGCCCTCGTCCTGGCACTCCCAGCCCTTGATCCAAAGTCCCTCCCCAGCTCTCCTGCAGCCTCCTTCAGGTCCTGCAAGGCTGCTCCGAGCTCTCCTGCAGCCTTCTCCTCTGCAGGCTGCACAGCTGCAACTCTCCCAGCCTGCTCTTGCAGCTCTGCAGGCTTTGGGCTGAGCAGGGACCGTGCCAGGGGCTCCAGCAGCTCCCTCCGTGGGGCTGACTCCTTCCCCAGGAGCACAGATGGCAGCTGCCTGGAGCTGGAGCAGGCACAGGCTGGCAGGCTGCAGGGGGCTCTGCCCTGCCACAGGGGGGCTGCAGTGGCCATATGGTCACAGGGGGATGCTGCTGTGCTCTGGCTCGGTGCAGTGGCACCTGCAGCTCCCAGGGACAGCACCACTCATCCTGCACCTCCCTGCTGAGCTCCTCCAGCCCCCAGTGCTGAGCAGCTCAGGAGCTGCAGAGCCTCAGCCCCCACTTGTCTGCTTCAGGCTGCCCACTGGGGCCTGAAAGTGGGGAGCAGGAGCAGCAGTTGCAGTGGGGCAGGGGCTGGGGGACTCCTGCAGCCATCTGGCTTCAGCCAGGATGTGTCTGTGGGGCTGGGGCGGAAGGGACCTGAGAGGTCATCCAGTGGCAGCTCTCTGCCGCGGGGGTCCTGGGCTGCAGGTAATTAATGATCAGTAATTGGTTGTGGTCTCTACAGGGCTTTAGGCGAGGCTGCAGGTGGAGGTCAACCTCTGAAGAAGACTTTCCCCTTCCTGCAGTCTGCAGTGGATTTTGGCACCCAGGGACCTTTAGGATTTTACCCAAATCCCTTTTTTCTTCACTGGTTTGACTCCCTTTGTCCCAGGCACAACCAGAGCCTGCCCCGGGAGCTGTCCCAGCCGCAGGGACGGTACCGAGCGGCAGCGGCTCCGAGGGGCCCGGCCCGGGGCTGCTGTGTGCGAGGTCACCAAACGATTGCCTCTGCTCAGCAGCTTTGCCCTGGGCACTCCTGGCACCCTCCGGAGTGGGCTCTGAGCCAGGCAGGAGGATTTCCAGGACGGCTCCCAGGCAGGCAGGAGCTGCAGGCATGGTTAGGGAGGGCTGAAGGCAGCTCCCTCTGCTCCTAGCTGGCGTGGGCAGTGCCAGCTGCTCGCCACCCTCCATGGGCAGGGGGTGCCAGCTTGGCCCAGCCCAATGTGCTCTCCCAGCCCCTCCTCCAGATCAGCGAGTCCAACCCTAACCCAGCCCCCTGCTGAACTGGCATCTCCCCTCAAAGGCTTTTTTGGGGTGGAACCATCTCAGTGCCTGTCAGTGCCCAGGACCTGCCCACACTGCCCTGGCTGCGTTGGGGCCAGGAGGGCACCTGGGGAGCCAGCAGGGTGCGAGGCAGCACAGCCTGCCTGGCCCTGGGCACGCAGCGTGCCCTTGCCCTGCGGGTGCCCTGTCCCTCCCGTCCTGCCCTGGCAGCAGAACCAGCTCTGGGAGTGTCAGACCTCAGGCTTGTGCCCAGCAGGAAATTCCGGGGGGGTTTTTGCAAGGTATTTTTTTCCCGCTGAAATGGAGGCAGAGCTCCAAGGCTGCTGCTGCCAGGGCAGGCTGAGCCCTGCCCCTGCTGAGGAAATCCCAGCAGGAAAAGGGAATTCTGCTCCCTGTTTTGTCCCCCCTCCGGAGCAGAGAGCAGGGCAAGGGAGCAGGAAGCTCTGCGCACCCCCCGGGCGGCTGCCATGGAATCGCAGCAAGGGTTGGGGCGGAGAGGACCTTAAAGGAAATTCACTTCCACCCCTCCTGCCGTGGGCAGGGACAGCTCCCGCTGGAGCAGGCTTTGGCACCACTGTGCCAGGGCAGGGTTAGGTTGGAGATGAAGAAAAAGTTCTCTGCTGCCAGAGTGGTGAGGGATTGGCACAGGCTGCCCAGGGAGGTGGTGCAGTGCCCACACCTGGAGGTGCTCCAGAGCAGTGCCCATGGCACCTGGGGTCAGAGTTTGGTGCCCTCAGAGAGCTTCTCCAGCCCAAACCATTCTCTGCTTCTGTGTCCTTGCACACTGCTGCAGGTCCCCTGGGTGCTGGCAACCTGGGAAGAGAGCTGCGGGGAAGGGGAGCATGACCCAGTGCTGTGCCCTGCCCTGGCATGAGACCCCAGCCAGATGGCACCAAGCTCCTGCTCCCTGCCCTGGCAGTCTGGCACCTTGGCCATGCCTGGCTGCAGACCTCACCCACAGCTGGAGGAAGCTGCCCCACGCACCACTGCCCCTCACCACCCCCTGGCACCAGGCTCAACTGTCCTGGCATCAGCCCAGCCCTTCCCGGGCAGAGGCCTTGCACCAGAGAGGGAGGCAGCAGGCTGGGAGCATGCAGCGAGTGTAGTGGGAGTGTGCAGCAAGAATGCAGCAAGCATGCACAGTGCAGGCCAGGAGCTTGCAGGGAGAGAATGCAGTGAGCATGCAGTGAGCATGCAGAGGCCAGGAGCATGCAGGGGAAAAGGATGAGAGCAAGCAGTGAGCATGCAGGGAGTGCAAGCATGGAGAGAGCATGGGGCAGGGGGAGGCCAACAGGCAGAGAACACAGAACTGACCTGCGGGTGACAGGCAGAGAACACAGAGCAGGGAGCAGGCAGGGAGCAGGCAGCAGGCAGTGAACACAGCTGCTCCGAGGGCACCCCGAGGGGCTGGGCACCCCTGGGTGGCTCCCTGCCTGCCGGGGCCGCGGGTGCCAGCTCTGTCATTGCGGCTGGGTGACCTACATGGCAGCGTGCACAATTTGGCAGGCATGTGGCTCCTCCGCCCGCGCCAGAGCTGCCCGACCGGTGCCCGGCGGCACCCGCCCCTGCCCCGGCCTCAACCCCTGCCAGCCAAAGCCCTGCAAAGCCGGGGGGGCGCTGGGGGTGGGTTTGTCCCGGCAGGCTTCGCCGCACCGCCCCCGGGCCCCTTCCTTGCGCCCTCTGCCCGTCCCCTGCCCCTCCTCAGAGCCCTGCGAAGTGCGGAGGGGCCTGGGGGCAGCGCCGCATCTGCCCCCTCTGCCCCTCCAGCCTGGGCTGAGCATGGGGTGGGGTGCCCGGACGTGAGCAGCCCCCGGGGCTCGGCCAAACCGAGGGGTCTCGGGGAGGGGGAGGGCGGCTAGGACCTGGCCCAGTGCCAGGCTGCCACCAGTGGGCTGGGGACGGCAGGAGGGGGGGGGTCTGCAAATCCACATGCGGCAGGAAGAGAGGAGGAGGAGGAGAAGCTGTTGGGGGACAAAGTGTGACGGCAGGGCTGAGGGGAGGGGAGAGGAGCCCCC
>VWZI01023984.1:47491-94127 GCA_013396835.1 Psilopogon haemacephalus | reverse complement strand
CCACTAATTTCTTTCCTGTTGCTAACCCCCCTGGCTGATCTACCTATGGCTATCTGCTGCATGAAACAGATGGTGAGATAAGATTGGGGAAAAGGGGAAGGTGGTCAGAAAACCCTCTTAGGCATTTTGATCTCTGGGAGAGGTGTGATGTTTCTCTATTACCTTTTTTTACTGTATATATCTGTAAATATCTGTTATGCATCGTAAATATCTGCTTGTATATTGTGTATTGCTGTAAATATAAACCTTCATTCCTTAACTTCCAGCCAACTGAGTCCTAGCCTGGCTTATTTCAAAGTGTGGGATGGGCGGATAACTGCTAAATCACCACAGATCTGGTATAGGTGATCCTGCTCTGGCAGGGAGGTTGGACTGGATGAGCTTTCAAGGTCCCTTCCATCCCCTGACATTCTGTGATTCTGTGATTCCTTTAAGATCTCATTATGTCTCTTAAGTTCCAATTTACCTATCCTTCTAAGAAACAAGTAATCATGCTTTGGAACAACTTTAGCTGAAAAGCAAAACAAACAGTCAAATATGTACTTCTAACATATAGATTAAACTAAAACCAGTGGTGTATGTATCTGAACTTTCTTTTTAAAAACAGTACTTAACCAAAAGTCAGTATTCTTTTTTTCTTTTTTCTTTATTACTTAGGTAAATAACAAATTACATTTGTCCCCTATATCTCCTTTTACAAATACTTCATTATGTTGCTTTATTCTGTGAATCTAGTGGCTACTGAAAGAATAGTTTAAGTTTTCAAGCAAGGCATATGTTTCTAAGACTAATAAAAATCCCCAATGTTTTTCATATTTTAGGATCACAGTTTAATAATTTATAGTATTTTCATTAAAGCAAGTACTCATTTCATAAAAGGAGTACTAAAGATCTGTTAAAATTCATGTGCATTGCTAATTTCTGATCACCATGCAATTAACATTACAGAATAATACATCAAATAACAATGTATTCTTACACACATATATAGAACTCTTATTGTGTCTAGCAGACAGAGATGCAACTGGGGCAGAACACGAATATTGGTGCACTGTTAAACTCATTTCTCATCTAGAAAATTTATCATAGTCTCAGGATTTCCTTGTGTTCTGCCCTTATTGCATAATTCCCGGTTCACAGGATCACAGGATGTCAGAGGTTGGAAGGAACCCAAAGAGATCATTGAGTCCAAACCCCCTGCCAGAGCAGCAGCTTACAATCTAGCTCAGGTCACAGAGGCATGCATCTAGACAGGCCTTGAAAGTCTCCAAAGAAGGAGACTCCACAACCTCTCTGGGGAGCCTGTTCCAGTGCTCTGGGACCCTTACAGTAAAGAAGTACACCCTTGAGTTGAGAGAACCCTCCTCTGCTGCAGCTTACATGCACTGCTCCTTGTCCTATCACAGGAAGCAAGTGAGCAGAGCCTGTCTCCCACCTCCTGCCACCCAGCTCTCAGATATTTAGAAACTTTTATTAAATCTCCTCTCAGTCTTCTCTTCTCCAGACTAAAAAGCTCCAGATTCCTCAGCCTCTCCTCCACAGGCAGTGCTCCTGTCCCCTAATCATACTTGTAGCACTCTACTGGACCTTCTCCAGCAGATCCCTGTTCCTCTTAAACTGGGCAGCCCAAAACTTAATGCAGTATTCAAGATGAGCTATCACCAGGGTGAAGTAGAGGGGGAGGAGAACCTCCCATGATCTGCCAGACGCACTCTTCTTAACGCATCCCACGATCCCATAGGCCCTCTTGGCCACAAGGGCACATTGCTGTCCCATGGAGAACATTTTATCCACCAGCATTCCCAGGTCTCTCTTCACAGGGCTGCCTTTTTGTCCTTTTTGTGTTGGGGGCTCCAGATCTGCACATCTCCGGGTGGGAGTGCTTCGTACTTGAGGAAGCAATTAGGAAGATTAAATGATCTTGAAGGCTATGTCCTTCTGGATTATGTAATAATGTAATTGCATAATCAGGCACTGTAATCCTTATTTTTTACCTAGGTCGTACATACCTAGTGCTTACTTATATTATCTCCCTTTATTTATGTCCTCACTCATACTCACTTTCTTCAGACCACACATACAGCCATGTACAAGTACAGGCAGACTCCACCTGAACTCATTTTCCAGATGCTGATATATTCTCACATCCACACATACCACCATCTCTCCAGACTTACCATCACATCTTTTTATTTTAATCAAGGGAAAGGATAAACAATTTGGCATGAAGAGTAACACAAGTCTAGACTCCTAGCCACCTTCCACTGATGTGCCATTTATGTTCACCACAACTTAAATTCAACATGAAGAAGAATAAAGAGTTAATTGTTTGCACTTAAAAAAATTCTGCGCAGTAGATAAGGTTATCAATTATTAAATCCCTTGGTATTTGGTATACTTGCAACAATTCTGATGAATTCCAGTTTGGCTTTAGCGTAAACGTAAAATAACATGTAATTCCATAGTAATTTTGATGTATTCACTTGTCTTATTGCCAAAAACATTGTTTTTCTTCATACAAAGGGAAGAGAAGGCTAGGCAAGATCCCGAGGACAGCAATTGGTAGGCCTATAAAAAATTAGATTACAGTAACAAAAAGCTAAGTGGAGCAAATGACATTTTTAATTTATTTAATAACCACCTTTGGACAGACAGCATTACAGATAGGCCAGTAGTTGAAACCAACAAAATCCACCTCAAAGCAAAGAAGAAATAGGTTTAAATAAAAAAGGGAGAAAAAAAGAAATATGTGAGCTCTAATAAAAATTATGGAGTGGACAAGACTGTTTTGAAACAGAGCAAACAAGGGAAACAGATGCATTCAAACTCCTCAGAAGGGAAGAGCAGAAATACTTAAAAGGGAGGTAAAAGGAAAAAATCAAACAGTAATTTGAAAGAAAATTGTTATGAAAACAAAATTATAAGATATGTTTACTGCTGAAAAAGCATAAAAGAGAATAGATAAAGACCTGTAGTTACTCCCTCAAGAACACATGCAAGAACAAGAATGCATAAAGATAAAATGTTCTGTCTCCTTGTATTAGGAAATATTTTTTCTTCCCACAGAAAAGTAATTCCATTTCTTTTGTTTAATGTCATCTCATGGGTTAGAAAGCAATGATGTTTCAAGGCCCACTGAAATCAGCTTTCTTTTCTAATCTTTTAAGATGGAAGCTTAATTTCTCTCTATTTTATAACACGCTTGTCTCTTTTATCTTTAGTATGGATAGCATGGCTGCATTTACAAGAAAATGTTTTCTGCCCATATGTTGTTATCAACACAGCATGTAAATTTAGTGGATACCAAAGACTCAAAGGAGTCCATTTTTCTTTCTACTTTGCAGAGAATAATTAGATCCCAAGCAAAATTTATGTTAAATTTCACTCTTTGTTGTTGTTGCTTTGGTTTGGGGTTTTTATTAAGATTAGTTGGTACTTCACCTTTTCAGTGAATTTTACTTGATTTCTGTCTCTTAAACACTCAGCCTTTGCAACTCAGAATAATTGAAAGAATTCATACTTTTTACGGCCTTTAATAAGAAAAAATCTTAAAGTAAGTTGTTCATGTCAGCTATAAATTTCTCTCAATTTTATTTACAGAGCCTCACTCTACTGTTTAATAAATATATATAATTTGTAATGGAACGCAAAATATCACAACCTACACATTGGCAGCCTGTGGGTGCTGGTTGATAGCAGTTGAACATAAGCCAGCTGTGTGCCCTGGTGGCCACATTCTGACCTATATCAGGAATAGTGTGAGCAGCAGGACCAAGGAAGTCCTTCTGCCCCTGTACTCAGCACTGGTTAGGCCACACCTTGAGTACTGTGTCCAGTTCTGGGCCACTCAATTTAAGAAAGATGTTGAGGTGCTTGAACGTGTCCAAAGAAGGGCACCAATGCTGGTGAGGGAGCTGGAGCACAGCCCTATGAGGACAAGCTGAGGGTGCTGGGGGTGTTCAGCCTGGAGAAGAAGAGGCTCAGGGCAGACCTTATTGCTCTCTCTAGCTACACCAAGGGACATTGTAGCCAGGTGGGCGTTGGTCCCTTCTCACAGGCAGCCAGTAACAGAACAAGGGAACACAGCCTCAAGCTGCGCCAGGACAGGTTTAGGCTGGACATTAGGATGAAATTCTTCACTGAAAGAGTGATTGCCCATTGGAATGGGCTGCCCAGGTAGGTGGTGGAGTCACCATCCCTAGAGGTGTTTAAAAAGAGACTGGATGAGGCCCTTAGTGCCATGCTTTAGTTAATTAGAAGGGTTAGGTGATGAGTTGGACTCAATGATCATAGAGGTATTTTCCAACCTGATTAATTCTGAGATTCTGAGTTTTACTACAGAAGCAGAAAATAAGGACAAAGCTGTATTTTTGTGTTGCATAAGTTGTAGAATCACAGAATGATGGTGGTTGGAAAGGACCTCTGGAGATCATCTACTAAATGCATTCCTGTATGAACCACCCTAGGGGATCCTGCTTTGGCAGGGTGGTCAAACTTGATGATCTCTGGAGGTCCCTGCCAGTTTTTTAATATTCTGTGATTCTGTAATACTCAAACCCCCCTGCCAGAGAAGGTTCACCTAGAGCAGGTTGCACATAGAATCAGAGAATATTAGAGGAGGAAGGGACCTCCAGAGACCACTGAGTCCAACCCCCTCTGCCAAAGCAAGATCACCTAGGGTAGTCTGCACAGGAATGCATACAGAAAGGTTTTGAAAGTTTCTAGAGAGGAAGGTTCAATGGCATCCAGACAGGTTTTGAATGACTCCACAACCTCTCTGGGCAGCTTGCTCCTGCTGCTCTAAGACCTAAGGAGATGGTATGTGAATACTAACCAGCTATGTTAATTGCCCCTATCTTCTAACCCATGGGATGCTTCCAAGGAAGTCTCTGAAGAGGTGAAAATTTGCTCTCCTGAAGTCCAGGATTGCAATTTTACTTACTACCCTGCTACTTTCTCCCATGATAATGACTGTCTTATGTTAAAAAAAAAAAAAAAAAAAAACAACCCACACACGAAGGTAAAAGTCTGACTATGATATTCATCTGACAACATCAAATATAAAAACTGAGAGATTTGGTCCTTGTATGTATTAAAAATAAAGTTGGATCTCAGAATATCCAATTTATTAATTGAAACCATGAAGCACCATCTGTTTGTTATCCCTTATAAGCAGCAGGGAAAAGATATGTGTGTTGTGTTGCAGATGGAAACAGTTTTGGCACACATATTGTACTTCTGCAGGTTCTGAGGTATCCTTAAAGTCCATTGCTTCAGAATATCTGAGCAGTACCAGTACTGAAGATTGGTGTTTTAAAGGAACCTGCCTGACCTTGAGTTGATGCATCTTTCTAGTAGTAATGTACCAGAAAGAAAGAATCTTCTTACCTTCCTTCTACACAGTGTATGGACATTAGAACAAAAGAAGCTAGGCATTCACTTATTCCCAAAAGCAACTGGGTGTGAAAGAATGGATGATAGGAATCTGTTACCTATTTGGAGTCAAAAGACAGGGGTGTTCAAAGGAGGTTGTGTAGCATATGTGAACTTCAAGTATTCTAAATTATGTTGTGTCTCTGCATGATTCCCAAAATGCTGCTCAGAGTGTTCACATCATCTTCTCAGTCATTTTTATGCACATGTAAACCTAGCCTTATAAACAGACTTAACAGAAAGTGAAATTATGATGTTTCAGCCTTGTAATGAAACAATTTACTGCACAAATATTGCTCATTAATAAGCATTGCATGACACAACAATTGAAATGTTCTTTGGTAACTTGCAGAACATTTTTCAAATACACTGTTGCTTCTAGTTTGTCTTTTCAGATTGCTTTAATATTTTTTACTTTTGTCCAAAATTCAGTGTCTCTGGGGATTATTTCTGCATTTCTGTTATAAAATATAGGAATAATCTCTCTGTTTCTCACATCTGGTATGACTAATTTGACACCTAATCTTAAATCTTGCTTCACACATCTCTCTCATGACTTTTGTTTTGCATTATTAATTATTCATTTAACTTGATATTGGTTTAGAAGGCAATTTGAGTCACTGTACAGATATTTTCCAGCTTTATGATGGGAATAATATGTACTAGTTTCACATTTGATTCTGAATGCAAGAAAATAATAAAAGTTTATTGCTGCTGTGGTTTTCATTAAGGTTTTGCTACTAATGCCTGCATAACTGTAGAGCATTACATATATGTACAATCAGAATTTTCCTGACTCTTGGAAGGCAAAATGAAGAGAGAGTCAAAACAACTTTATGTCTTATAGAAAGTATTGTATTATATGCTTTTGTTTTGGATATGGTGAGGTAATATTTTAAAGATTCTAAATTATATTATAACCAAGGATTCTATCTTAGGGGAAGATTTAACCATTCCAGATACAGTGTAATTAAGCAATGCTGTCAATATTGATAGTATCTAATTGGTTCTTCACAGAAAAATTGAAAATGCCCTACAAAGTAGCAAATAAACAAGAAATAGTGTAATTATTGACACAATGTACTAATTATGCAGAATCACAGAATGTTGGAAGGGAACTCAAATGATCATCTAGTCTAGCCCCTTTCGCCAGAGCAGGATGACCTATACCAGATCACAAAGAAATGCATCCAGGCAGGTTTTGAGTATCTCCAGAGGAAGAGACTCCACAACACCCCTGAGCAGTGTGTTCCAGTGTCCTGTCACCCTCATAGGGAAAATATTCTTCCTCATTTTCTATGGCACTCGTTATCCCTCAGCTTCCATCCATTGCTCCTTGTCCTGTAATTGGACATCATCAATAAAGGCCTGACTCTGGGCACTCACTGTGTATGTATTGATAAACGAAGTCACTCCTTAGTCTCCTCTGAGCTCAAGAGCCCCAGCTCCCTCAGTCTCTCCTCATAAGGAAGATATTCCCCTTCCTTAATCACTTTTGTGGCTCTGTGCTGGACTCTATCAAGCAGTTCCCTGAGGTCCTTCTTCAATTGAGGGGCCTAGAACTGAACAAAATATTCCCGATGTGCCCTCATCAGGGCAGAATAGAGGGGATTCAGATTTCAGATTCATATAGCCTAAGTTTAGTCATTAAAAAGTGTGTCACACAGTCAATCACTCAGAATTCCAAAGATACAGCACAAAAGGAAATACAGCACAAAATCTCTTTTTGTTGGTTCTAATGAAATTTGTTAAATCAACAAAACTGTTTAATAAAATCTGAAAACTGGTTTTTTTTTTAACAAAGACCCAATGAAGAAATGTAAATGTGATTCCCAGTGCATTTTTGTCAGACATTGATTGTCTGTTAATAGAAAAACTTGTCAAAATACAATTGCATTTGGATTCTCAAACTCCTTGTTAGACAGAAAGTTTAAAGGAAGGTTAATATTAGCAAATATTTTTATTCATGTGAATTATTATAAATATCAAGTTTCTCAGGGTGATAGAGGAAAGCAAAGACTATGGAAGGAACAATTCCATGCTATTCTGTAATTTTCATTCAGATTTTATTCAGGCATTGATATGTTTCTTCAAAATGGAATCAGAATCACAGAACTTTAGAGGTTGGAAGGGACCTCCAGGGATCATCAAGTCCAATCTCCCTGCAATCACCCAGGGTAGTCTGCACAGGAATGCATCCAGGTGGTTTCTGAAAGTCTCCAGAGAAAGAGACTCCACAACCTCTCTGGGCAGTCTGCTCCAGTGCTCTCTCACCCTCACTGTAAAGAAGTTTCTCTTCATGTTGAGGTGAAACCTTTTATGTTCCAGTTTGTATTCATTGCTCCTTGGCTTATTGCTACTGACCAGCGAAAACAGATTGGCCCCATCCACTTGACACCCACCCTTCAGATACTTGTATACATTGGTAAAGTCCCTTCTTAGTCTTCTCTCCAGACTAAACAGCCCCAGGGCTCTCAGTCTCTCTTCACAGGGGAGATGCTCAAGTCCCCCAGTCATCCTCATGGTTCTCTGCTGGACTCTCTCCAGCAGGTCCCTCTCTCTCCTGAACTGAGGAGCCCAAAACTGGACACAATATTCCAGGTGTGGTCTCACCAGGGAAGAGTAGAGGGGGAGAAGAACCTCCCTAGCCCTGCTGCCACACTTTTCCTGATGAGCCCCAGGATGCCATTGGCTGTCTTGGCCACAAGGGCACATTGCTGGCCCATGAAAAACTCACTGCCCACCAGTGCTCCAAGGTCATTCTCCATGGAGCTGCTTTCCAGCAGGGCAGCCCCCAAACTGGTGCCTCATCTCTTTTTCCTCCCCAGATACAGGACTCTGCACTTGTCCTTATTGAACTTCATGTGGTTAGCCTTTGTCCAGCTCTCAGCTTGTCCATATCTTGTTGGATGGCAGCACAGCCTGAGGGATATCAGCCACACACACCCCCACCTCCCACTCCTCCCCAGCTTGGTATCATCAGGAACTTGCTGAGGGTGCACTCAATGCCCTCATCCAAGTCATTGGTAAAGATATCAAACAAAACTGGATCCAATACTGATCCCTAGGGAACGCTACTGGCTACAGGCTTCCAACTTGACGCCACTTATGACAACTCTCTGAACTCTTTTGTGGAGCCAGTTTTCAATCCTTCCGCGCCACATCTCATGAACTTACTATGAGGATATTTTGTGTATTGTAGTGTAGCAGACTGGCTTAATACAGGCAGTGCAACTTAGCCTTTCATGAGGGACATTGAACTGTGTGAGAGATTCCAGCGCAGAGCCACAAAGATGATTAAGGGAATGGAACATCTCTCTTATGAGGAGAGCCTGAGAGAGCTGGGGCCCTGCTTCTTGGAGATGACCTCATCAGAGTTTATAAATATATAAAGGATGAATGCCACAAGGATGGAGCCAGGCTCTGCTTGGTGATGCCCAATGACAGGACAAGGGGCATTGGGTGGAAGCTGAGGCATAAGAAGTTTCATGTAAAGATGAGGAGGAATTTTTTCCCTGTGGGGGTCACAGAACACTGGAACAGGCTGCTGAGAGAGGTTCTGGAGTCTCCCTCTCTGGAGAGACACGTTCTCTGCCGGAACGTGTTCCTGTGTGATCTGGTATAGGTGATCCTGCTCTGGCAGAAGGGTTGGACTGGATGATCATTTAAGGTCCCTTCCAGCCCCTGACATTCTATGATTTTGTGATTCTATGAGAGGCAGCAGGAATTTCGGAGGTAACATTGTTATTTTGGGGTCTGCATTAAAGATTTACATTTATAATTCTGCTCTTCCAAATCTATTTCACTCTTTAGATACCACCTATTTCACATTTTCCAACAGCTCTGCTTTACTTGTTATCCACTCTGGTCTACCTAGAAGCCTCAGGCATTCCTATAGACGATAAGTTGCAATACTTCATGGTCCAGCACAAAGAAAATAAGGAAATAATTTCCCTTAGTCAGCTTTCCATGAATACAGCTAATATATTGTTTTCAGCTCTCCTTAGTAAGTGTACTTACAACATTGAGTACTTCTGTGGGGAAGTCATTCCAAGTAGGAAATCGCTCTTCAGCAGACACTGAATTCATCTGGAATCCTCACTGACAGTTTTCAGAGCAGGAGCCTCTCATGCAAAATGCAGCAAGTTAATTGCATTCTGAAACTAGGTTCTTGTTTTGGCAGGAGGAGGAGACAGGAAAGGAAGGCAGTAAAACTGCTACTGATATTTGTATGAGCTATGTCATCTGCCATATCTAGCTCTTATTTTCAGACACATTGAATCATTAAAGCAAATCTAAAGTCTGACCATATGCTTCATCTTTATATACTATATGACAAGGGAAATTAGAATTGAGCACACTAAACACATGACATGTCCCAAATAAAAGTTTCAAAGGAAATGCTAGCAATTATTTACATAACAATCTTTCTTTTTCTTCTTTTTTTTTTTTTTTTTTTCCCACTACAAAGGAAATTTGATGTCACCCAACCATGTCATTTCTTTTGGCCAAGTTTCATTGCAGGAAATCAATTCCATTTTTGCAAGACACCTGAAAGAGAGGATTTGGCTAAAAAGTAAATGAAAGCTCCTACAGTTCATAAGATAATATTTTTTATGATTTCATTGAAGTTATCTCATAAATATAATGATAAACAGAATGCCTTGCTATTTTTCCAGTGAGAATAACAAAAAAAAAAAAAATCCCTTGTGGTTTTGCTGTTCCATATGTTTGGGATTTTTTTCCTAGGAAGGATTTTAGCAGGCTAAAAGATTGACTGGATGTCTTTTACTCACAGACAGCTAAGGTACCCTGTTACTACTCAATTCTTCGGAGTTCTGCATAGAACAGCTACAGTGATTGTAAGCGCAGTGATAGCATTATTATCCCTGGAAGTTCTTAAGGCCAGGCTGGATGGGGCTCCGGACAACCCCATCTAGCGTAAGGTGTCCCTGACCATGGCAGAGAGGTTGGAGCTAGATGATCTTTGGGGTCCCTTTCAGGCCTAAGAATTCTATGATTCTATGATTATTCATTGTACAACTATCAGTCAGGACTAGACTGTGGTTTCCTATCAACTCCATAAGAAGAAACAAGGGCTTAAAGCACCATCCAGATATTTATATCACAATGTTTAAAAGCACTTATTGAGTGCAAAGAGAGGAAGGAAGTGGCAGAAGTATATAAAGCTTTTTTGCTGAATCATATAGAGTCCATATATAAGAAAATTTACTACCTTATTGCTTTAATCAAGTTTTGTTCAAATGCATGCTAGTAATACCTTTTTGCAAATGTTCTATATGTATTATATTTATTCATTAACAGAGTACTTATTAATTGAGATAGCTACCAGTCTATGGTATAGAGACAGATACTAGTATCAAAATTCAAGTGTTTGCCTACAGTTCAAGCAGTCTCTTTCATCTGCAATCCACTGCAATCTTACACTGGACATCGCTGTATGATGCATTCTGGGGAACAAAAAGCTGCAGATTTATTGAGATGTGTATACAGCAATATAGAACACAGATCTGCAGTTTAATATTGTATGAACTCAAACTGAAATGTCACCACCTCACAGCCAAAGCAGCTTTTACAGTATACTGTTCTTTGACAAGTTCAAATTTTTCAACACAATTAGGTACAAAAAGCAAGTGCTGAACTAGCTGAATTTCCCTATGGAACAGTAATTCCAATTTTTGCTCAGCTCTACTCAGTGTTACCTCAACAACCTTCCTTTTTGCCTGTTACACAGGTTTGTCTGCATCACCAGTGGGAAAACATCCTTCATTTATGAGGTGGGAAAGCAGCCTCTGCAGAGCCATTACTTCCCCTTTCCATAACAGTGTAAAGAGAGGAGACTGAGCCTTCACATTATTTCTTCATCCAAGAGTTTAAGTGCACTAGCACAGTGGCACCTGGTCATATAATTACATAAAGTATAGAGCTGTTGTGTTACACTCTACTCTACCCAGAGGAGATAGCAAAAGTTAGATTGTAGCTGAGTTACACTCTATGTTTGGGGCACTGCAAAAAAAAAATCATACCATAAAATCACAGAATCAGTCAGGGTAAGAAGGGACTGCAAGGATCATCATGGGCAGGGACACCCTACCCTAGATCAGGCTGGAGAGAGCCTCATCCAGCCTGGCCTTAAACACCTCCAGGGATGTAGCCTCAAGCACCTCCCTGGCAACCCATTCCAGGCTCTCACCATTCTCATGGTGAAGAACTTCCTCCTCATGTCCAGTCTGAATCTTCCTACTGCCAGATTTCCTCTATTCCCCCTAGTCCTGTCACTACCTAATAGACTAAAAAGTCCCTTCCCAGCTTTCTTGTAGGTCCCTGTGGTGGTTTGGCACTTACCAGCCCCATCACAGTTTGAAATAACCCAGGCTAGGACTTAGTAGGCTGGAAATTAATAGATGAAGCTTTATATTTACAGCTTTGCAATATACATGCAGATATTTACAATGTATAACAGACATTTACACATATATATAGTGAAAAGGTAATACAGAAACACCACACACTTCCCAGAGATAAAAGTCCCTAAGAGGGATTTCTAACCACCCCTACCACCTTCCCCCCTCCCCAATCTTGTCTCACCATCTGTTTTATGCAGCAGATAGGTGAAGGTAAATTGGCCAGGAGGATTAGCAGCAGGAAAGAAATTAGTGAAATTATTCAGATAAAGCTACGAAAGGCAGGGAGAAAGAGCCATGCAAATGCAGCAACAACTCAAAGCAGTCTGACTTACCTAAGTTTGGGTTACAACTCTTAAAACCTCCTGGTTGCCCTAAGGATCTTAAATTCAACTGCTACATGGTCACTGCAGCCAAGGCTGTCCCTGAGCCCTTGGTCACCAGCCCTTCCCTGTTGGTGAGAACAAGGTCCAGCATTGCACCTTTTCTTGTTTCTTCCTCTACTATTTGGAGGAGGAAGTGGTCATCTATGCAATCCAGGAACATCCTGGATTGCTGATGCCTTGCTGTGTTGTCTGTCCAGCAGATGTCAGGGTGGTTGAAATCCCCCTGAGGACCAGGACTTGTGACCTGGATGTCACTTCTATTTGCCTGTGAAGGGTCTCATCTGCTTGGTTCTGCTGATCAGGTGGCCTGTAGCAGACCCCTCCAGTAACATCACTCTCCCCTGTCTTCCCTTTGATTTTAACCCATACACTCTCACCCAGCTCATCATCATTCCCCAGGTGGAGCTCCACTGATTCTATCTGGTCACTGATATAGAGAGCAACACCTCCTCCTCTCCTTCTCTGCCTATCCTTCCTAAAGTGTTTGTACCCATCTATCCCTACATTCCACTTGTGAGACTCATCCCATCAAGTTTCAGTAATAGCCACTATGGGATGGCATCCTTGCAGCACAGTGGCCCTTAGTTCATCCTGTTTGTTGCCCAAGTTCTGTGCATTTGCATAGAGGCACTTCAGCTGGACTGGCCCTGGCCTTCTCTTGTGCCAGTTACCCTTGATTTCCTCATATTATCCTGGTGTGTCATCCCTGGCTTGCCTCAGGGTATCAAGTTCAAAGTCCTCATTAGCTCTCAGTCCCTCTGCCTCTGGTGAGCTGCCCCATTGTTTGTCACCAGCCAGCAGTTAACCCCCTCCCTCTTCAAATCTAGTTTAAAGCCCTAGAAACGAGCCCTGTCAATTCCTGCCCCAGGATCCTTTTCCCCCTCTGGGACAAGTGCATCTCATTAGTTATTTGCAGCTCTGGTGCTTTGTATACTGAGCCATAATTGTAGAATCCAAACCCCTGTTGATGACAGCAGCCCCGGAGCCATGAATTGATATTTTGGTTCTTCCTAAATGTTCCCTCGTTCATTGCTGATATTAGAGGGATAGAGAAGAACACAAATTGAGCTCCTGATCCCTTTAGTAGCTGCCCTAAGGTCCTGAAGTCTCTTTTAATTGATTGTGAGCTTCTCATTCTTGCATCGTCACTGCCCACTTGAAAGACCAGAAGTGGGTAGTAGTCTGAAGGAGTCAAGAGGTTGGGAATTTTACCTACAATGTCCCTTACCTGGGCACCAGGGAGGCAGCAGACCTCTCTATGAAGTGGATTCAATCGGCATATTGGGCCCTCAGCACAAAATCTCCTATAACAATGAATCTTCAAGGCTTCTTTTCAGAATGGGTTTTGATGGCTAGCCTGAGGCAGCCTGTCTTTGGTGCAGTTTCTGGGCTTTTTGTGTCCTTATCCTTGCTGATGACCTGTTATTCCTGCAGAGCCTCATACCTATTCTGCAAGTTCACTGTAGGCAGTGTGCTTCTTAAAGCAGCAGGCTTGCTCCATTTGCTTTTGTTTCATTGGGTGGAGACCTGTTCCTATTCATCCTGCTCCTGTGGGTTACTGCATGGAGGCTGAGAGACTTGCTGATGGGAGGAAATGGGGCCCCCTGCTCCACTGGGAGTTAACCCTAGTTCAGGTTCTGTAGAGGGTAGATTATGGAAATAGTCAATTTCCCTTTCTCAGTCTCTTATACTTCTTAGTCTCTCTACCTCTTCCTTTAGTTCAGCTACCATGTTCATGAGGTCACTGATCTGCTCACACCTCACATGTGTCCCTGCCGTCCTTCATATCACGTGCCAGGCTCCAGCACTCACTGCAAACAGCTGCCTGAACATCTGCATGCTTGTGTGTGGTCTCTGTTTGGGTGCCCATTGTTTTGCTATTGGTCTTTGTCCAAGACTGCTTCATTTCATCCTTTGTCTGTGTTCCCATCTCTGTCTTAGCTGGCACCAGGAGTTTGCTGCCCTTCTGCCGGGTGGAGACCATAATGCTTACCGGCTGTGGTGATGTGGTTTATAGGTGATGAGTAAGTAGGTTAGGTTTTGGAGTTTTGGTTGTGGAGTTTTAGTTGTTGTTAGGGGGGAGGTTGTTGTTCTTTTTTTTCCCTCCCCACCCCTCCGGCTCTACTTGCGGCGTTCCAGTGAGCAGGCTCTTGCACCACTGATCACAAGCCGGAATGAGGCTCTCACGCTAATGGGCCGTTTAAATTCCGTGCGGTCCCCTGGCAACACCCCCCCAGCTACTTCACTTTCCAAGCAGGTGTGCTGAGGACAGCCTCACCGGACCTGCCCTTTCCCTGGGGTTCCTCTACCCACAGAAAGTCCCCAAGGAAATCTGAAAAGCCCAAGCAAACCAAAAAGCAGCTCAGCTGGCTGTTGGCGAGGCTCTCCCACTGCTCATCATGCACTGATCACATTCTCTCTTTCCATGTGCTACAGGCACTGAAGTCACCTTTTAGTTATTAGCCATAAATACAGCAAAGACTATGGTCTGGCAGTATATTAACTGAACAATTGTTTAGCTAGGATAAAAATTCCATTAATTTAAATAAAATTGTTTTAAAATATTTTCTTTTTGAAATGTAATTTCTCTGTAGAGGAAATCAACTACAAGTTATTTGCACTTCCAATGAATTTCAGGTCTACTGGATTTCCAGTGAAGCATCTTTTTAAACTGATAAGTTTTATTTTCTTTTAAAAATCTACAGGTGCTATTTATTATTTGTTGTCTACAGAACTATTTCTGAGAACAATTAAATTATTCTATGGAATATGTGACCTGATGGATTCACTGTAATTCAAGCTATTATATATATGCATTCATGAGACCCCCACCTGCAGTACAGTTTTGGAGCCCCCAACAGGGAACTGTCCCTGCCTATAGTTGGAACTGGATGATCTTTTAGGTCACTTTCAACCTAAACTATTCTATGATTCTATGATCTTTACCCTGGAAAGGGCACATGAAACATTATTCATTCATCTTCTCTTTGTCTTTCCTTATGGGAAAAAAAAAAATCAGCTTCTTGTAGTGGTTTAAGGCTTATTAGAATATTCTGATAAGAGAAATTGGTACTTTCCTGAAAGTTCAGTGCAGAATCTAAGTAAATTACATTATTGCTTGTGAAAGAATAGCAATGCTAAAGTCTGTATCATGCATAGGTTTGCTAACAGGTATAAAGCCAATGTACAATTATTTTCTTCTTTGCTCTTGGTCACTGGATCTGTTTGCTCTTCCTTTGCTTCTCTCTCTAATCTCTTCCACTAACCTTGACTGATCAAATAAGAAGTAAGCTTTGCTGGTTGTTTTCTATATGGGGAGAGAGACAGAGGGTGATGTAGGCTCCTTCTGGCCTTTTCTTTGTCTGGGGCAGGGGAAGATTTGATTTCTGTACTATTTTGTAAATGTAAATGTATTTGATATATATGCCATATTGTCACGAATATCAATTTTAATTATTATTGATAATCGTGGAGGGGGTCCGGAAGAGTTCCCCCTGGGTTCTTTGGATGAGTTGTTGGCAGGAATAAATGCACAGAATCGCTTGAAACACAGAATTAACAGTTTAAACAGTCAGAACTTAGAGAACAGAGAGCCTAAATACAATGCAATTCCAACCGCGCCTATAAAAGCCTGCCAAACGCGCGGTAGGTACAATGTTTCTTTCCGAGAGGGGAAAGGAGAAGGACTTATCCCGAATAGAGAGGAAAAGAGGAGGGGTTTTGCCTTGCCGCTTTGCTGTAAGCTGTGATGCCTGCCGCTGCCGCTGCCGCTGCACGTGGCTGGTGCTGGACGGGGGTGAGGCTGGAGTTCCTCGCAGCACGAGAGGGAGACGAGGAAGAAAAACTAACGGCCGCTGTACCCTCTTTAAATACCCCCTTAGGATAGCGTGGAACTGACCAATAGGCACTTAGCATCCACTGAATGGCCAATTGGTTCAAAATAGTCCCGCACCCAGGGGTGGGTTTCTCAACACCTTAAGACTCGGCACAGATCGCCTGACTCGGACGCGTGATTTGTACGTGCAGCCCAAGGTCTCCTGGTTCTGGGGCCACGTGGTGTGCCCCCCCCATTCTGGACCTTGCTACAGAAGGGGAGGGANAAATTTAGCTTTGCTGTAAATATAGCTTTATCTTACTTCCAATCCACCTGAGCTGGTCTGGTAAATTTTAGCTGAGTGTTGTTCCTAACCCATCACACCTCTTTAACTGAACAGCCTGAAGCTTAAGTATTTTTATTTAAGATAGTTAGCTTTTCTTTTTTAGGGGCTGATTCACCTCACCTATCTGGCCTAACATAGATGAGGTACATCACACTATAGAGAAATGGTTTTGCTTGGGTTTTTTAGGTTTTTTGGTTTGTTTGTTGTTGTTGTTGTTTTACCAAATTACTAAGCCAGATTTACACATCTACATGTCTGAGCTATGTGAGAAGAACTATACACATGTGACAGCAGTACGCTACCCGTAATTTATGCAGGAAAGGCCAGGTTAGTTTTGAAGTAAAAGCACCTATACATAATGACTGAGAAACTTGGATGCAAGACATGGCACATATGATAAATCTTGATATTAGACTGCAAAAGGTGCTAAAGAATAGGAGCCTTAAAAGACAAATCTGTTTGCTGAAATAAGTACTTTCTGTAGCAGTCTGATGTGTATACCTGCTCATAAGGTGAATTGAGACTGCACGTAAGAGGAGGAATACTTTTCAGCTGGCTTGGTGAGAGGATCAAAGTAGATTCTTTAAGAGTCTAGAAAAAGCAAAGTAAATGTGTCTACGATTGCATGCACCTCAGAGATACATGGCTTGTAAGTACTTAGCTGAGACATTTAAGTCTAAAAATATCCGGATACTAAAATTTATCCTGCACCAATTTTAATTTGAAAGCATAAATGGAAATTATATGAAGCTGCTTGCTCTAATGAGCACAGTATATTAGGATCTGATTCTGCTTTCATTAGTGAGAACGAACAGTATCATCAGTACAATTTTCCAAAGGTCTAAGGAAAAGTAAACTTTTGTTATGTCAAAGATCAGTACAGTCACTCTTTTTTCTCTAAATGGACTGGATTATTTGGATAACCCCGGTATATGTTTATGTTCGGTCATTTTCCAGACACTAAACCTACTAAGTCATAAGCATTGCTTAACGTGATATTTAGAGTGTTTCCAATACTTTTATTTATTTTTCTTTTCTTTTCTTTTCTTTTTTTTTTTTTAAGTAAGTACTTGGATTCTCTCTATTTACTGTGCAGACAGAGTTTCTATGTCTATTTCCACAAAATGCATTTTCTATAAGTTTCTAAAATTTCAGAACACTCTTTAGTGGATTTACATTATTGGTTTTGGCCATTGAGTATCAATGTCAATGAATTTCTTGTAACTGATGATTTTCTTGTAATTGATGATTTTATTGTGATTCTGTTGAGACCAATGTGATGTCAGCCAATCTGCTCTTAGGAAACAGTTGTATAGCCATTTTGATGAGACAAGGCACAACCAAGAGAAGAATGTTGAAGGTGCAGTAGTTTCCTGAACAAATCTCCTTTCTGCAGCTGTATACCCTAACTGTGAAACTCAAGAGGAACCACTTGTAATCTATTAAGTTATAAGCATAAAAAGGTATTAAGCCATAAATAAGTTACTGACAAAGAGCTCCCATGGTCATATACGTTAAAATTGACTTGGCAGAAACAAAGCAGTGAGTATGATTGACCAAGTTCAATTCTTTTTTTATACCTGCACTAATCCGGTAGCATCCTTATATTATAAATGTAGTAATCCACAGTACAAATTCTTTCCACTGTTCTTTCTTGCACCATCTTCTAAAAAGCCTGATTACCCTTTTAAAAAAACATGTTATTACTGTGTCATAGATCATACACTATAGAACTTTGCCTGAAATTCTAATGAACTTTAAATATCTGAAAACATTGAATCATGGTGCAAAGCCATGCATGATGTCATTAACTCTAATTTCTTTTGCTAGATGATTTTTGATTCTCATTAAATGCTACGATCAGTTTGCTGTGGGATTCCTCTTCCTTTTAGAAAGCAACTAAATAGGAACAATGACTGTTTTATGAGCCTATATATGGCTGTACCTAATCACAATTGGCATACTCACCCCTTCACTTATTTGGTGTGATAATAAAAGAAGATAGGTTTTATCCAATCACAGGCTAGCAAATAATTTTTAAAACACAATTAACTGGATGGCTAAGACAAAATGTAGACTGTAAATATGAAATTATGATGAAATTGGGTAGAAATATATTCTTAATGTATAGATTAAGTTCACAAGTCCATGGGGCCTGATGAGATCCACCCACAGGTCCTGAGGGAACTGGCAGATGTAGTTGCTAAACCACTGTTCCCGCTGACTGGAAAAGGGCAAATAAAGCACCCATCTTCAAGAAGGGAAAAAAGGACAACCCCAGGAATTACAGACCAGTCAGCCTCACCTCTGTGCCTGGCAAGATCATGGAGGCTCTGCTAAGGCAAATGGAAAATAAAGCAGAGGTGGTCATGGCTTCATCAAGGGCAAATCATGCCTAACAAATTTGGTGGCTTTCTATGATAAAGTCACAGCAGCAGTGGAAAAGGGAAGGGCAACTGATGTCATCTACCTGGACCTGAGTAAGGAATTTGACTCTGTCCCACATGACATCCTGGTCACCAAGCTGGAAAAACATGGACTTGATGGGTGGACAACTCACTGGATAAGAAATTGGCTGGATGGTCACACACAGAGAGTGGTAATCAACAGCACAATGTCCATCTGGAGAACAGTGCCAAGTGGCATCCCTCAGGGGTTTGCGTTGGGACCAGTGCTGTTTAACATCTTTGTCAGTGACATGGACAGAAGAATTGAGTGCACCCTCAGCAAGTTTGTGGATGACACCAAGCTGTGTGGCACAGTTGACTTGCTGGAGGGGAGGGATGCCATCCAGAGGGACCTGGACAGGCTGGAGAGGTGGGACCAGAACAACCTCACAAAATTAAGCAAAGCCAAGTGTCAGGTCCTGCACCTGGGTCGGTGCAATCCCAAGCACAAATACAGGCTGGGTGGCAAATCGCTTGAGAGCAGCCTCATGGAAAAGGACCTGGGGTTCTGGGTTGATGAAAAGCTCATGAGCCAGCAGTGTGTGCATGCAGCCCAGACAGCAGCCGTGTGCTGGGCTGCATCAAGAGCAGCATGGCCAACATGGCAAGGGAGGTAATTCTCTGTCTTTACTCTGCTCTCATCAGACTCCACCTGGAGTACTGTGTGCAGTTCTGGAACCCCCAGCAAAAAAAGGATGTGGAACAGGAATCACAGAATGAACCAAGTTGGAAAAGACCTTCAAATCATCGAGTCCAAACTAATACCTTCTAATTAACTAAACCATGACACTAAATGCCGCATTCATTCTCCAATATTTCAATGAGATTTATAATCATTAAATAATAGACTCTAATACTTAAGTCTTACACAGGTAATGGAGAATGGGCTTGTTCTTTTAAGGCAGTACACCTAGTTCTTCCTGACTTTTTCGTATTTTTAGTTATAAGCCAAGTATATTAGATTGAATATGTGATCAAGAAAAGTGTTGCCAGCAGAGGACGGGAGGGAATTCTCTCTCTTTACTCTGCTCTCATCAGACCCCACCTGGAGTACTGTGTACAGGTCTGGACCCCCCAACACAAGAAGGACATGGAACTGTTGGAGTGAGTCCAGAGGAGGGCCACAAAGATGCTCAGAGGGCTGGAGCACCTCTGCTATGAGGACAGGTTGAGAGAGATGGGGCTTTTCAGCCTGGAGAGGAGAAGGCTTCAAGAAGACCTTATAGAAGCCTTCCAGTATCTGAAAGGGGCCTACAGGAAGGCTGGGGTGGGACTATTCACAAGGTCTTTTAATGCCAGGATGAGGGGTAATGGGTTTAAACTGGCAGAGGGGAGATTTAAACGGGATGTTAGGAGAAAGCTCTTTACAGTGAGGGTGGTGAGACACTGGCACAGGTTGCCCAGGGAGGTTGTGTCTGCTCCCTCCCTGGAGGTGTTCAAGGCCAGGTTGGATGAGGCCTTGAGTGACCTTTTCTAATGGAATATGTCCCTGCTTATGGCAGGAGGTTGGAACTGGGTGATCTTTGAAGTCCCTTCCTACCTAAACCATTCTATTATTATATTAATAAATCTTGATCCATGTATACACAGGAAATAAAGGGGCATGTTTGCGCTGTAATACAGTATATATAATTTGACCAGCAGCATTGTCTTGGGACAGTCCTGCTACTTTCTATGTAATTTCACTGAGTAGAAAACACCCTATTATTTTTAAACTGATGTCTTTTATTTCCCTTTAAAGACAGTATAGGGTAAGTATCAAAAAGCTAATTTTGAGTTTGAGCATAGGAGATGTCAAGCAATAGAATGCAGAAATGTGCAGAAGAATATAGAATCATAGAATCATAGAATGGTTTAGTATAGGAGGGACCTCAGAGATCATCCAGTGCCAACCCCCCACCATAGGCAGAGACAACTCCCACTAGAAAATGTCTCCTAAGGCATCGTCTAACCTGGCATTGAACATCTCCAGGGAAGGAGCAGCTGCAGCCTCCCTGGGCAACCTGTGCCAGTATCTCACCATCCTCACTGCAAAGAGCTTTCTCCTAAAATCTAGTTTAAATCTCCCCTCTGCCAGTTTAAACCCATTACTCCTCAGCCTGTCATTATGAGACCTTGCAAATAGTCTCTCCCCAGCCTTAAGTATTAGAGTCTATTATTTAATGATTATAAATCTCATTGAAATATTGGAGAATGAATGCGGCATTTAGTGTCATGGTTTAGTTAATTAGGAGGTATTAGTTTTGACTCGATGATTTGAAGGTCTTTTCCAACTTGGTTAATTTTGTGATTCTGTAATTCAATATGGTACTTTTGCTATACACAGTAATAACATTTAAAATAATTTATTGTTCATCAATGACTTGGACAGAATGCACTGTCAGAAAATTTGCTGATGGCACCAGACTGGGTGGAGTGGCTGTGCTACCATTCAGCTAGACTTGGACAGGCCGAGTGTTGGGCAGAGAGAAACGGAATGAAGTTTAACAAGGGCAAGTGTAGATCCTTGCACCTTGGAAAGAACAGCCCCAGGGATGAGTATAGTTTGGGGACTGACCTGTCGGAAGGCAGTGCAGGGGAAAAGGACCTGGGGGTCCTAATTAATGTGAGGTTGACCATGAGCCAGTAATGTGCACTTGTGGCCAGGAGGTCCAATGTCATTCTGGGGTGTATTAAAAGGGCTATACTTAGCAGGTGGAGTGAGGTTCTCCTGTCCTTTGCAGTGTAGCAGACTGGCTGCCTTCAGGCAGTGCAGTTTAGCTTTTCATGAGGGACATAGAACTGCTTGAGAGAGTTCAGTGTAGAGCCACAAAGATGATTAAGGAATGGAACTTCTCTCTTATAAGGACAGCCTGAGGGAGCTGGGCCTCTGTTTCTTGGAGAAGAGGAGCCTGAGGGGTGACCTTATCAATGTTTATAAATACGTAAAGGTGAGTGCCAGTAGGATGGAGCCAGGCTCTGCTTGGTGATGCCCAATGACAGGACAAGGGGCACTGGGTGGAAGCTGAGGCATAGGAAGTTTCATGTAAACATGAGGAGGAAATTTTATCCTGTGAGGGTGACAGAACACTGGAACAGGCTGCCCGGAGGTGTTGTGGAGTCTCCCTCTCTGGAGATATTCAAGACCCGCCTGGATGTGTTCCTGTGTGATCTGATATAGGTGATCCTGCTCTGGCAGGGGGGGGTTGGACTGAATGAGCTTTGGAGGTCACTTCCAGCACATTCTGTGATTCTATGATTCCCATATATTCACATGGGTTAATGACCTATAAAATGCAGTGTCAGATTGTTAGCTGTTACCTATAGGGCCTACCAAGACACTGGCAACAATTAACATGCAGAAAAACACTTAAAATAATCCCATTCAGATGACAAGAAAAAAGATAGAAAGAAACTTAAATCTGTTCATCAGACATCAGCAAAAACCAAAATATCCATGTACAAGAGAAATAGAAACTTATTACTGTGAAAAATTCATAAATTCCAAGGAATTAATTTTTTCCTGTGTGTGTTTCTGAAGTGACCTCCACCACAGCTCATAAAGCTTTTTCTTTGTACCCTGGCAGTGTAGTATGGTGGACTTCTGTGCCAAATACGCACAAACACTAGCTTGAGGACAACTGTGAAATTATCCCATTCATCTCCATGGAGTGTTAAATGTGAGGCTTAGCTAGCTAAATCTTCTCATTGTTTTACTGATGACCAGTCTTCTTTAAATGTACAGCTAAGCTATCCAATTTAATTAAGTGGCACTGGTAAGGTTAGAGTCACAGGAACTACTGAAGCCACTAAAAACAATAAGAGGATGCAGGGTGCAAAACTACCCATGGGACAGCAATGTGCCCTGATGGCCAAGGCCAATGGGATCCTGGAGTGCGTTAAGAGGAGTGTGTCCAGCAGATCCAGGGAGGTTCTCTTCCCCCTCTATTCTGCCCTGGTGAGACCTCACCTGGAATATTGCATTTGGTTTTGGGCTCCCCAATTCAGGAGGGACAGGGATGTACTGGATAGAGTCCAACAGGGGGCTACAAAGATGATGAAGGGGCTGGAGATCTGCCCTGTGAGGAGAGGCTGAGTGACCTGGGCTTTTTTGGTCAGTTGAAGAGAAGACTTAAAGGGGATTTTATCAATGTTTATAAATATCTTGGGGGTGGGGGCCAAGAAGGAGGATACAGGCTCTGCTCAGTTGTGCCCTGTTATAGGACAAGGGGAAATGAATAAAAACTACAGCACAGGAAGTTCCACCCCAGCATGAGGAAGGACTTCTTTAGTCTAAGAACCATGGAGCACTGGAACAGGCTCCTCAGAGAGATTGTGGAGTCTCCTTCTCTGGAGACTTTCAAGCCCTGTATGACCTGCACTAGATTCTATGGTCCTACTCTGGCAGGGGCATTGGACTCAATGATCTATGAATGTCCCTTCTAAACCCTAACATCCTGTGATTCTGTAATATTTTCCACAGTTAAAAAGTGACTAATATATAAGGTTTAGTTTAGGTTTTTTTTCCCCCGAATGCATACATAAACATAATGGACGGGAAATTTTGGAGTGAAGATAAAGGATAGACTAGGAATGTTCCTGAGAAGAGAAAAGTGAGGCAAGTCTAAGTTTAAATCCTGAGGCAACAAACTACACATGTTCACCACATTAGCAGGAGATACGCTTATGGTGAGTGTGAAAGCTATACACTTATACACTTCCTTTGAGCATCTGCTAACATTTTAAATTTTGAAGTGCAAGTTTTAGAGATATTGACCAGGTGGCTGAAATATCTCAAAAGCTGTGAAGTGGAGATGAATTAATAGGGAGACAGAAGCTGGAGTAAAAAGAGATCTGAGACACATGTGTGATCATTACTATCACGTGCAGTAGGTGTCTGGATCAAAAAATCAAAAGTTACCCTTAATGACATCCTTCAGCAATTTTTTTCAGTGTGCAGCAATGGATAGGGAATATGACATCTCAAGGGCAGAAATGGAGGATGGAGAAAAATGAAATTGTAGCTCTGTGCAGGTCTGTGTCAGTCTGTCTGAAAACAAATAAACAAGACAAAAAACTCTAGCAGATAAAAAATTGTTACATTCCTAAGTAATATCTCTGGTAACTAGGAGTTAAAGGCATTCTGCTCTTAGAATCTAGATCTACATTTGTCACATCCAGTCAAGTTCTTGTTTGTCACAGTTTACCAGGATTTAAAATAAGACTAATGGCATCTAACAGGACTAACAGGATCTAATTCAGAAGCCTTGTAAAATTATTAATAGAGTTAACCACTCATTTTTTTATGCATGAACTTTCAATTAGTAAAAAAACATGTCATATAAATATATGTCTCAAGCATCCTCATACTACTAAAAAGATATATAAAAATACCTAAGATAACTGTTGAGTTCCACAGAGGTCTATGAGGATGATTAAGGGACTTGAACACTTCTCATCTGAAAAAAGACAACTGGGACTGTTCAGTCTGAAGAAGACAAGGCTGAGAGGAGATTGTGTTAAGAGGAAGGGGACAGGCTCTCCTCAGTGGCACACAGTAATAAGACAAGGGATAACGAACATGAGCTAGAACACATGAAGTTCCACTTCAACATGAGAAGAAACTTCTTTACTGTGAGCCTGGTGGAACACAGGAACTGGCTGCCTAGTGAGGCTGTGGATCTGATCCTGCTTTAGCAGGGAATTTGGACCTGATGATCTCTGGAGGTCTTTTCCAACCCCTAAGATTCTGTGATTGATTCTGTGATTCTTGTGTATTCACTTGCCTCCAAAAGCTTGGGCCCTTGAAGTAGAAAAAAAGAAAAATCTGTATCATACCCCAAGATTCATGGAAAACGACGAATAGAAGGAAATACAGGCATAGCAACACACAGATCATCACTTCTGTTGAAGAAGTATTGGATTAGTTTATAGTAGTAACTCCAGCATAAGTAGATCTGGAAATACTCATTACATTCCTTGGGTTTGTTTTGGTTTTGGAGGTTTATTTTTGTTTGGTTGGGGGTTTTTCATGTTTTGGTTTTTGCAGGTTTTTTGGTTTTTGCTTCTGTTTGTTTATTTATTTTTAAGAGAAAGAGAAAAAAAAAAAAGAGAGAGAGAGAGAGATAAAATTTCCATCAACAGATCACAGAAATTGCCAGACTGGTAGAGTTACCTTTTGACTTTGTAAGTGTACATAATATTAAAATGTCACCATTGTTATGGAAATATTTCTTTGCATGGTTCATTTTGAGCACACAAATAACATACAGAGAAAAAGCTACAAAGTAAATTCAGCAATGGGATATAAAAAGCAGACTGAGTGATACCAAAAATTACTGGATATAATTGAATCTTGCACATTATAGGACACTGGGCTGTATCTGGGCTGGGCTGTGGAAGGAGATGTGTAAGACAGAGGCAATGCTTTAGGACACAGCATTATTTATGAAAGTCACTAAAACCATAACTTCACAATAGGAAGTATTTGACGTAAAAGCCTAAAAAGAATTGCCTGGGTTTATATACATAGTTTAGAGATCATGCACAAAAACTGAGCAGGGGCTTGGAACATTTCTACTATGAAGGCAGGCTGAGGGAGCTGAAGTTGTTCAGCCTGGAGGAAAGAAGGCTCTGGGGAGACTTAATAATGACCTTCTAGTATCTGAAGGAAGCCTACAAGAAAATGGAGAGAGACTATTTACAAAGGTCTGTGGTGACAGAATGGGGGCAATGGCTTCAAACTAGGGGTTGAGATTGGATGTTAGGAGTAGGTTCTTTTCTATTAGAGTAGTGGGATACTGCAACATGTTGCCTAGGGAGTTAGTTGAGGCCCCACCCCTGAAGATTCTCCAGCTGAGGCTCAACAGGGCTATGGGCAGCCTGATCTAGTCCCTGCTTGCTGCTGAGGGTGTTGGACAGGATGACCTTTGGAAGCCACTTCCAACACAGACCATTCTATGACTCTCTAATTCTATGAGTGGGGTCTCTTTCAGATAGAAATCCCTATGTTAGATCTTTCAAGTATGTCTTTAAGAAGAGAGATGTAGTAGTTTAAGGCTTATTGGAAAAATCCAGTAAGGGAAATCAGGACTTTCCCGAAAGTTCAATGTAGAATGTAAATAAATTAGAGCATTGGATGAGCTGCCCAGGGAGGTGGTTGAGTCACCCACCTTGGATGTGTTTAAGCGTAGTTTGGAAGTGGTGTTTAGGGATATGGTTTAAGGTGAATCTTGAAGATTAGGGTTATAGGTTGGGCTTGGTGATCCCGAGGGGCTTTTCTAACCTGGATGTTTCTGTGATTCTGTGAATAGAATAATAATAATAAAGTCTCATTCATTGGTTTGTTAAGAGGGATAAAATGGCAATGCATAAATAATTTTTCTCTCTTGGCTCTTGGGCTCTGTCTCTGTCATCTTTCCTTTGCTTCTCTGACTCCTCCACACCATGTACTAACCCTTTCCAGATAACACCTGAGGGCTTGCTGGTTTTCTATATGGGGGGAGAGAAGAAGGTGGTGTTGGACTGTTCTGAGCTTTCTTTGCCCAAAGAGGAAGACTGGATTTATGTATTATTTCTAAGTTGTACATAATTGTAAATACATGTAAATATATTGTGTATACATGATTGTAAATTTAGCTTTGCTGTAAAATATAGCTTCATCTTACTTCTAAGTTGTCTGAGCTGGTCTGCCGATTTCAATTTTACCTGGCAGGTAATCTCTGGCTGCCTATTTATAAGTGGGGCAAAGCTGTTTTGTGGCTAAACTTTTCCAATATTCTGATTTTTCTAAATTAATGAACTGCCCATAAGCATCCTTGTGAAGATTTCCTGACCAAATCAGAACCCGAATTTAACTAGTTTGTACATAGTTTTCAGAAATAAAATAACTACATATTTTATAATTTCTGCCTTGCTAATTACCCACAATCAATTCAATGATCCACAGCAAAATAAGACAAGGAGCAACAGCTACAAACCTCAACATGAGGAGAAACTTCTTTACAGTGAGTGTGACAGCACTGGAACAGGCTGCCCAGAGAGGTTGCAGAGTCTCCTTCTCTGGAGACTTGCAAAACTGCTTGGATGCATTCCTGTGTAAACTACCCTGGGTGATCCTGCCTTTGCAGGGAGGTTGGACTTGATGATCTCTGGAGGTCCTTTCCAACCTCTAAAGTTCTGTGATTCTGTGATTCTCCAAAACAGGAAAAGAACTTTCCAGCTAACAAGCTGCGCACATTTGCTGTGCTTCAGTGCCTTGCACTAATAACAATAATTCAAGTAAGAAGCATCTATGGCCTTCACAGGTTCTCTGCTAGCAATATCTTCTGAGGTTCATTTGCTTCCCAGTAAGCTGAAGAAATGGTCAAAATTTTTAAAAGATGAATATAGCACTGTCACAATTTTTATGAAATTACTTATTAAAATATTTTAATAGAATAGAACATATGAAATATAGATAATATTTTTATTCCCCCAGAATTTTTTTTCTTCCTCTGAATTTACATTTTTTCCTAATAAGTAATATGGCAATCAGGAAATTTTGAGTTGAGTGCGAGTGTAAGTTTTATAATAGCACCACAACATAGCTATTGTTCTTGTTTACTTCAACTGTATTTAAGGCAGGATAAATTAAATAAAGTCAGGATGATACAGCAATGTGGCAGTGTGGGAACAGAAGCTCATACAGATAGCTAGGATCAATGGGAGCAGCTTGTGCCAATACCCTTCTTCACTTGTATATGAAAGAATTCCCTTGAAAGAAGGAATTTGCTAAAAGAAAAAAAACCCAGAGAAAAACAGTTCCTGCCTTGACACTCCCTTGTATACAAAAGAATGGTCAAGAAATGGAGACATGATCCTGGCAGTAGGAAGAGAAAGGAGAAAAATCATTCTTTGCCAATTAGCTCTGAAATCAAAACTATAGAATCATAAAGAAGGAACAGATTATTTTTTTCTACATTGAAGAAACTGTAGAAGATAGATGCTTTACTCTGTCTTCTTAGATCATACATTAAAAGTTGACCTAGACGATCAGATTTATGATCTGCTATGTTCCATGATGTTTGAATTCTGGATTCCTAACCTTATGACATTGATAGAATTAACACGTAGAATCACATAATCATTTTGGTTGAAAAGAGCTTTAGGATCATTGTGTCCAACTGTTAACCCAGCACTGGAAGTTCACCACTGAATCATGTCCCTCGGCACTACATCTACATGACTTTTCAATCCCACCAGATGTGAGGGCTACACCACTGCCCTGGGCAGTGTGTTTCAAGGCTTGACAACCTATGTGAGGAGTAAGCCTATAAACTGAAGGTTATAAATAGTTCTTTGCATATCACCATAGAATCACAGAATGGTTTAGGTTAGAAGGGACCTCAAAGGTCATCCAGTTCCAGCCCCCCACCATAGGCAGGGACACCTCCTGCTAGAACAAAGGAAAGAGAAAAGACAAAATATTGCTATTCTGTAAAGACCTCCAACATTGAATAGAACAGAATAAGCCAGGTTGGTCTCTCTCGTTCCCTGATATACACTTTACCTACATCATGCACCTTCAATATCTGCACTATTATCTTCAGATAAAGAAAACAAAAATAAAGGAAAAAAAGAAAAGATATGTATTTTATAAAAAATAGTAAGATAAGCATGTAATCTTTTTCTTAAGGTTTGCAGAAGGAACACTACATGTGCACTGAATCACTGGTCTCCATTTAAGATCTTAGTGATCTTCAGAAATCCAAGAAAGCCAATGGCATCTGGGTTTCCATCAGAAATGCTGTGTCCAGCAGGAGTAGGGAGATGATTGTCCCCTTATGCTCTGCTCTGGTGAGACCACACCTTGAATACTGTATTCAGTACACCTCAATATAAGAAGAGATGTAGAGGTGCTGGAGCAAGTGCAGAGAAGGGCAAGGAACCTGGGGAAGGCCTGGAGAATAAATCTTAGAAGAGTGACTGAGGGAGATGGGGATGGTTAGTCTGAAGAGGAGGCTGAGGGGAGACCTCGTTGCTGTCTACAGCTAACTGAAAGGATATTGTGGAGAGGTTGGTGCTGGCTCTCTTCTCATGGGTTAGTAGTGATAGAACAGGAGGGAATGGCCTCAAGCTGGACATAGGGAATTTTTTTTCATGGAAAGAGTGGTCTGCCCAGGGAGGTGGTTGAGTCACCAATCCTGGATGTGTTTAAAAGTCATTTGGATGTGATGCTAGGGAATATGGTATAGGGCAAGTTTTGTAGAGTAGGGTTGTTGTTTGGACTTGGTGATCCTGACAGTCTTTTCCAGCCAGAATGTTTCTGTGATTCTGAGATTCTGTTAAATACTTTTTCAACTAACATTGATGGCTTTCCTACAAAATCTTACTACAAAGTCTAACAGCCTGTAAAATATGTCAAAAACGTGATATTGCTGGGATTCCCATGGTTTTCTGTAAAATGTAATGGAGAAGTGGAAGATGTTCCCAGAGGACATATTTAACAGCCATGGTATAGTAACAGTTTCTATCACAATGAGTTGCTAGAATGTTTTAAATGTGCTTCTGCTTTATATTAAGAAAGTGGCAAAGTGAGAGGTTCTGCCTTTACTAAATTACACTGAAGGAGTCTTATAATGAGTTCAGTATACAAGAGACAGTTTCACTAATTGCCGATCCTGCTTATTAGCCTGTAGATACCTGAAAATAGCCTTCTTACCATCTGGAAGTCAAATTATGGTTTCAGTTTTACTTCTTTAGTTTAATTTTCTTCACTTTATGTCCTTAATTATACATAGGTAAATCTTCTGTAAACAAACAAGTGTTGACTACAGTTTCCCTGTTATAAATGTCAGAATTTCCATTTTACAAGACCTGTCTCCGTAACACCAGATTACACCTCAGCTGTTTCCAAACATGGCATTGATCTAATTGCTTTTTGCTTTGTTATTTAACTAAGGAAAGCTAAAGAAAGAATTTTCATGAACGTGCTCATCATAAGTCAGTAGGCAACTATTTTCCACATGTTCATAGTGATTTACAATCCCTTAACTAGACCAATACATATGAGTAAAAATGGAACATCAAGCCTGCACATGTGGATGAGGTCCCGCCCAAAGCAGGATTACAGAATCACAGAACTGTAGGAACTGGAAGCAACCTCCAGAGATCAGCTAGTCCAACTCCCCTGCTAAAGGAGGTTCAGTTAGATCAGATTGCACAGGAACTCATCCAGGCAGGTTTTTTAAGTCTCTGGAGAAGAAGAATCTGCAACCTTGTTTAATTTGTTATGCAAAAGAACTTCTATGTGTCTCCATAACTGGCTAAACTATGAGATTACCAATACTTTTACCCTCTCCAAAGTGGAGAAATACTGAGTGCCATTTCAGTAATGGAAAGTTAAGACAGAGTAAGAACTAGCCCCATAAAGGGAATTTGGCATGTTGCCACCAGAGTGGAATTCAAAACTCTGACTAAACTTTCTATGCCTTGCCTGGAGGAAATTATCCATTCAAGGAAAGGATTCATAGCAGTCAGCATGATAAACCAGGGATATGCTTAAACTGGAGAACTGGGAATGATGGAGAGAGCACATAGCTGGACTCTCACAACTCTTTTTGACATTGATATATCAGCTCTGTGGGCTGCATCAGAGTATGGAAGTACATGGTCTGAAAATAACTGAAAACGAAAAATAGGTTTGCACCTTTTATGATGACACAGTGCTTAATCTGAATAATTCTGATCTTTCTAAACTTTGCATGAAGATGTGAATTTTAGACAGGAATTTGAAGTCCTTTAAGCAAAAAACTAAGATGCTTCTCTGGGTGAAGAGAAGTTAATTTCCTTCTGCTTTTAAAACATGGCCATGTATTTCATCACAGCACTTAAACTCAGGGCCATCCTCAGCACTGGAATATTTGATCTGATTTTCTGTTATCTGCTAGATGTATGCCCTAACCATAAGCTCAGAGAGCAAACATTCTATATTAAAATACAGAAACAATCCTAGCAAAAGCAGTTGAAAAGCAGGATTCCTATTTTCATGGAATAGTTGTAACCACCAGAATAGTGTAATAAATCTGTAATTTTTGCTTTAGCATCCTGTCAACATCCTGGGCAGAGTTTTGAGGTCTCATCATTAAAGCTAGCAATGTGTTCTTTCTATTCTGAATGTATACAGAGGAAGAAGCTGGTTTTTAGTGTTTGCGGCCACAGAGCTTGAAGGGAAATCCTGGCATGTGTTCCTCACATGTCTCTCTAGAATTGTGGTAAAGTACTTGGGGTAAGAAAACTAGAGGCCTTCTCACAAAAATAACTCAAAAGCTGTACCTGATTTCCTATATTTGTATTAAGAGGTATGCATGCACATATATATATGTGTGTGTGTGTTTTTAAATATATGTGATAACCATATAGTTAGTATTTTTCTGTATTCACAATAAATCCAAATTTGTCTTTCAAGAACATGAGTCACAAAGTAAATATTTACTTTCTTTAAACAGTGCACATTTAACTGGTCAACCACAACACTACAAAGAGAACAACTGGGTACAACTATTTTTACACTTTTCAGGAAGGCATGAAGGTCTTATGGAAATGTATCACAGAATCACAGAAACATTCAGGTTGGAAGACTCTCAGGTTCACCAAGTCCAGCTGATAGCCCACATCCAAACAACTTTTAAACACATCCAGAGTTGGTGACTCCCTAGGCAGTCCATTTCAATGTCTCAGAGCTCTTTCCATGAAAAAAAACATTCCTCATGTGCAGTCTAAACCTACGCAGTTGCATCTTGAGGGCACAACTTGTGAGAAGCAACCAGCAGCAGCCTCTCCACGACATTCTTTCAGGTAGCTGGAGAGAGCAATGAGGTCTCCCTTCAGTCTCATCTTTTTTCATACTAACCATGCCAAGCTCCTTCAGTAGCTCTCCAGGCCTTTCCCCAGGACCCTGCCCTCCTCTGAACCTGCTCCAGCACCTCCACATTTCTCTTGTAATAAGATGCCCAAAACTGAACACAACATTTGAGATGTGGCCTCACCAGAGCAGAGTCTAAGGGGACAATCACTTCCCTACTGATGTTGGACACAGCATTTGTTCCTAATACAAGCCAGGATAGCACTGGCCTTCATTATCACCTGGGCATACTGCTTGCTCAAACTGAGATTTTGTCTGTTACAACCCTCAGGCCCCTTTCTGCTGACAGCTTTCCAGCCACACTGCCCCAAGCCCATAGTGTTGCTTAGGGTTGTTGTGTCCCAAGTACAGGACCTGGCATTTGGCTTTGTTGAAGCTATTAACATTGGCCCATGACCCAAGTGCCTCTGTAGAGCCTCCCTCAATATATAGTTTCACTTTGAGGCTTATAAAAAATTACTATTTATAGAATTGGAGAGTCCATTCATTATCATTCCTAACAGTGGTATGAACTGTTGAGATGATTGTATATCCTTCAGACCTGTCAGAATGAAATTAGATCTGCATTTACATATGGTTATATATGTGGATTTGTGTGCTGAAAATATTTGTGTACTGTGGCTTTTTAGGGAGCGTTTATATTTTGTTCCTATCTTTGACTTTAAAATTGCACTAGGCAAAATACATAATCATCATTTTATGATAGGCAAGTACACACAAAATTGTGCAGGGATGGCTGCACATCCTTTTTCCTATCATTAAACCTTCTAAGTTCCCCTTTAAAACAGATGCCATCCATTGTAGTGGCTCTGAATATAGTAATGAAAGCATTTGCATGTTAAAGCCAAAGACAACTTATGAAAATAAATGTCTGAATTCTCTAACAGAGCATAGAGTGTGTTATTAATTCCTTATTCTGTGCTATTGCAATAGAACTCTTTCTTGTGAGGCTGTGGTTACCGTTGGTATAGCTGTAGAACCATTTGCACAGAGAAAGCTTAGCTGTTGGATAATATAAATGTGTTTACAGTTTGCTGATTCCTAATTTACAGGATTTGTATCTAGCCATACACAAAGACAAATAAATCAATGTCTTCATACTTCTTTTTCACTTAATGTGTTTAACTATAATTGTGAGTTCTGCTCTCTACTCTTATGAGGACGTTTTGATTGACAAAGGACTTTCTGCTGAAGAATGATGGTATCTGGGCTCCCAAATCTGTTGTCTTTCTCAGAGACAGATGGTAAATCTGTCAGCAGGAACGCTCTGCACAACAGCAGCCCAGATGCTTTTAAAGCTTTCTGTGTGAAGCCTTTCTACCTCTCAAGAGTACCAATGGGCTACTTGCCAGAGAAAGGTCCCCAAGGCAATTAACTACCTCTGAATTCAACTCCAGCTGTCTGGGAAGTCAAAAGAAGGCAGCTTGTTTGGTCATACACCATTTAATGTGAAGAGTCTGCTTCTTTATAATTAAAGCAGCCTTTTTATATCAGTCCAGCTGTGTTCTAAGAAAGAAAACAAAACCCCAAAACTAAGTGACCTTCAATGTTCACAATAGAGACTTTAGATTTAGGTTATCTTTTATTTTGCTTTTAATAAAAACTATAAAATTAAAACCGTACTCCTAACAGTTATTATTTTGTAACTTCTCTATGTGCAGATTTTTGTAGTCAACAGGACCTCACAGCCATAGCATTTGTGAGTCACTCAGTGCAAACTAAAAGACAAAGAACACTGTGAGACCTTTTTCCCAGTATTCTTCACTTCCCTGCTAAAGGCTTTGCACTTCAGCTTTACTAGATCACTCTATTATCCCTAGTATGATTAGGACACTTTGTAAAAATATTTTAAAACTGGAAAGTCATGCTAGCAATTTGAAATTATATGAAGAATGCACTTTTGATGGGCAGTGTCAAACCTGTTCTCAGACATGCTAGAGAAATTCAAATAGAGATTAGGTCACAGTCCCTTATATGCTACCAGCACAGAATTATCATATTTCTCCTCTGCATCATATTAAAGAAAGTTACCAAGGAACTTTCAAGACACAAACAAGAAATTGTTACATTATGGAGGAGAGAAGAACATAATTCAATATATATCTGTAGTGGGTTTGCAGAGACCTGCCCCCCCACCTTTTAGAACCCCGGCTAAAACTCAGATAAACACACTGGAAGTTAATAAATGAAGCTTTATATTTACAGCAATGCAAATATACAAGCAAATATTTACAAGATATAACAGATATTTACAGAAATATAGAGTAAAAAAGAAATACAGACACCACACCCCTCCTGGAGACCAAAATCCCCAAGAGAGGGAAACCAAACTCCCCTACCACCTTTCCCTCCTTCCCCCAGCTTTATCTCACCACTTGATGATGCTGCAGATAAGCTGAAGATCGGTCAGAAAGATTAGTGGCAGGAAGGAATGAATGGTTTTAGTGATTTTACTCTGAATTAGTTCAAAGGCAGAGAGACAAAGGAAAGAAGCTGCTGAAGCCAGCGTGGACCCAGAACCGACTGACTGCGCAAGCACACTGGCTTATCTGGATGTTTTGGGAACATTGTCAAAACAATCTTCTTTCTTCTCTCTCAGTGAAACTGGGTGAAGTGACACAGTGTTTAATTTCTCACTCAAATTCTCCAATTAGCTCAAACCAACACAATATCTATGTAGAATATATATCTATATAGTGCAATTCCTTCAAAACCAACAGGAATGCTTTGATTTGACAGCAGGTGTTTCCTCTGCCCAACATTTTACACAGGTTAAGGTCCCCATGAAAGTAATGTGACTGTTCAGAAAAATTGTCTTGCAGTTATTTTGAAAGAGTAAGTATTAGTGTTACAGACATGAACTCATTGAGACAAAAAAATGTAGTAAAGACTTGGGAAAAAAGTGCTAACTCTAAATTCAGTGAGCCAAAAGATGTCAAAAAGATTCCAGCTAGGAGACAGGGGATAAAAATTATGCAGCTAGAGAGCATTAACAAGAAAGAATTTTTGCACACAATGACAGAATAAGTAATTATTCCCTTTCTAGGACTAGAAGGGAGGAGAATAATTCTTGAGACTTAAGAGATATTGACATGACACAAGCTCCCAGGCTCTCTTCTTTGCATGTTATGACAGGCACAGCAAAGCACTGCTCTATGCTGTGGACCGGCTGCAGCCTAACACTTGATATAGAGGTAGCCTCACAATATAAAAAGACAGCGGATGAGGCCTGGGTTTTGCAGTCTAAGTATAGTTTGAGAACTTGTTTGAAATTTAATTTGACAGTATAAAAATATTGGCACAAATAGTGACAGCTTTTTCAAAAAGGGCAGCCATCTTTTGCAAAATGCCTACATTTTCACAACACTGTGACCACAGCTGCCTCCTTTGTTTTTGACAAGCCTCTGGTTTAGCTTCTACCTCGGACTTGCCTATTACTTCATTCACCTAGCTATTATATTAAGTGGGGTCTGCAGCCCTGGTAACAGGAGACACAAAGAAGCAGCAAATCAACTCACAATTAAAATCACAATCCAATATGTACTGATCCAATGAAACCCTTGCCCTTACCCTTGTGCTACTGCTTAGCTGCACCACAGGAATCAATAATTTGCTAATTTCACTGAAATCTGTCACTGGTGATGTCAGGACTGCATGTCCAAGTCATTAGAACTGCCTCAGATGAAAGTTTCCAATCCAGATACTTTAATAGGTGGCCATTGAGTTAGGCTGTGGGACAAAGTTGGAACATTAACAGTGTATTGAAGAGTGATTACTGAGTTAGCTGCTTGCGATAACTTGAATTTGAGCACGCCGTTTCATGGGGTCCACGAACACGACATGAATTCTCTGTGGCTCTCAGGGAATCGTCAAAGTGGTCAACCTTTGGACTGAGTATGGTCCCAATTTGTGGGCTATAACAGTCCTTTAAGATGTGACATGCATCAGCCCTGGCTCGGGTAGCAGGCTGGCAATCTCAATCTCTTCCTTGCTAAGTTGTTTCAAGGCTATTGGTTGCCTTTTGCCAGTGTCAAAGGGCTCATGCTGCCTCAGACCTTGGCTCGGTGCCCAAAGACAGGTTCTGCAGTCGCAGGGGTAGTGAGTCCCCACGCTCATGAAGCAGTCAGGCACACAGGTAGCAGTAAGCAAGGTAGCAGGTGGTAAACAAACAATTTTGCAAGGTTTTAAAGCATTTTGGAGACCATATTTGACCAATAGCAAGAGGAAAAAAACATCCCTGGAACCAATCCAATGTTATACTGCCCGAAAAGGAAGACGCACATACCTAGTCCCGTGGTCTTTGTTCACCTCAAAAACAATGACGCTCCAAAACAAGACCAAATACGGTATCTGCATTACAGACAGAGAGGTGTCAGTGCCTTTGTCCATTTCCCGAACTTGCAACCTCGGGAAAAAGGGAGAAAGAGAGGGGCAAGGTGGATATTCTGTTGTGTGTATCAGATACAATATTCAGGAATAATTTCGGTGTTCAAATATAGAAGTCATGTCACCAAACAGGCTGCCCAGAGACGTTGTAGAGTCTCCTTTTCTGGAGACTTTCAAAACCTACCTGGATGCATTCCTGTGCAGATTACCCTAGGGGATCCTGCCTTCGCAGGGGATTGGACTCAGTGATTTCTGAAGGCCCCTTCTAGCCTCTAAGGTTCTGTGATTCTGTGATTTCTAGGGGATGTTTTCAGCTAAGGATGGAAATGATGAGTCCCATCAAAATGCTGATCCAAACTGTTAATAGAGTATTTTAATGACTGATTTACACAAATTAACAACACACACCAGATTCCCTCCTCCTTCTGCTCCCCTTTCCCCCCAATTAATTAAAAGACATCATATTGTGCACAATCAGAAGCATACTCAAGGTTTTCAATTTATTTTTAGTTAATGGCTTGTAGTGTTAATATATAATATTATATATTATTATATATTATATATTATAATATATAATGATTAAATATTATAGATTGCTTATGACTAACATTTCTGCTTGTTACCTGCAATTTCAGTCAGGACATTTTTCTTATTGTTACAATTAAAAAATTTAGTGTATGAATTAAAATTCACAGAAGACACAACTGAAAGAAACACGCGGCCAAGACATGTGACTACATTATTAAGCTACCTTTGGAAATGCTTTAAATCATTTTTACTGATTAACTGGCCTGATCTTAAGTGGGTTAAATCAAAATTATGCTGATGACTGCAATGCTTCTATATTTTCTAACAGACAGAAAAAGGAACTTTTCATGGAAAAGTCATGACATTTTCTCCTGTTTCCCTAGGTAGAACCTCAGCTCCTCAGCTGGAGTATTTATTTTGCTTTTGGACAGCAGGCTTCAAAATGTCATATGCCAAAATTCAAATGGGGGAAATAAAACCCAAACAAACAAACAAACAAAAAAACCTCAAACACAAACCAAAAGAAACAACAAAAACAAAACAATACAAAATCAATCCTAATAGAAAGAGATCAAATAACTGAAAGGGAATATTCACCCTAAATATATGAAAAGAAAAAAAAAAGTTTGATTTTTTTTTAAAGGCTTAACATGGAAAAATGTTGTGTATAAGTAAGAAAAGTAAAGCATTGGAATAGTTGGCTGAGTGACTCTAAAGTATGTCAGTGAGGGTTTTGAAAAGAAGTTGTATAAATATAAGAAATCCCATGCCCTATCAAAAGAGTGAGTCTGATGACCCTTGCAATTATCCTTCCAAGATTTTTTCATCTTTCTACTGTTACCGTTCTTATTTAGCCTTTCATTCTTAAAAGCAAGTTTGATTGATTGAACTGGAAGGATTTTTTTTTTTCCCCAAATTCATAGACAGCAAATTTGGAGGCAAAATCTTATGTGCTCTAGCCTTTGTAAACTACAAAGGAGAGATGAATATGACAGGCAAAAAATAAATAAGCCATGCAAATAATTCTTGAAGATTAACAACAGTAGCAGAACAAACCTGACAAGACCATCCCTTGACAAGTAACATCTTTCTTAGATACTGAGTTTATTCTGAACTCAAATGCCTCTTGGTTCTGTTGCAGGGCACTGCTGAAAATAGAACAGACCCATCTTCTTTGCATCCTGATAAAGTCTCTCCAAACTGGGCTAAAGAGTCCAGCTCTCTCACAGCAGAGATGTATCATTCCCTTAATCATCTTTTTTGCAGGTTTTTTTGTGAGAGTGGGACAGACTGAGATTATTTCACTTTACTGTTTTTCTAAAGAAAAAGGGCAGTAAAATAATAAGGCTCTCACTGAATTGGAGAAGAAAATACAGAGAGAGTTTGTATTTTTAAATGTGCAGGAAAGTATGTGATATACATGACTCTATAACACCTAATACAGATACAGGATACATAAGAATTCCCCCTAAACCTTCCCCCCAAGCAAATCAAAACACCAAAAAAGCCAAAACTCCAGTGCTCCTTTTCTCTCACAACCCATTGTCTCCCAACTGGCCCCAAACAGGCCAGATTCACTGCTCATGGCCTTGAGGACTGTGGTCTAGCACAGGGTCCTCCTACATAATTATCAAGTTACCAGATAAATATCCATCTGGAGAGTTGGAAAGGCAGGGAGAAAAGAGAACAAACTGACCTTGCTGTTTACTTTCAAAGTGTTTGCAGTATTTATGGGATTGAATAACATAATTACAATGTCCAGGGGCAACTGGTTCATCCCCTGGGATGGTTCTTGGTCTCTAGTTTTTTTTCGAGAGTCTGGGATAACCTGATCCCCTCAAACCACAACAATTTTTGTGCCTCTTCGTTTAATTCTCCACTATGTCTGTAAACAAGTAAAAAGCTGACAAATGGATACAGTACTGCAGGTGTGGCTTCACCTGCAGGTTGAGACCTGCTGGGGATACTTTGTCTAATGCAGCCCAGGATGCCATTAATCTTCTCTGACACAAGAACACATCTCTGGCTTATTTTCAGTCTGGTGTCCACTACATCCCTCAGCTCCCTTTCTGCAAAACTGTTTTATAGATATTTGGCCCCCAGCCACTCCTTCTACTTTTGTCTTGATGGTGTATATTCTGCCCCATCGTCCAAATTACTAATGAAGACTGACAAAAACTGAACTCAACATCAATCCCCGGGTTACATCACCAGATATTATCCTCCAACTAGATCTTGTGCCATAGATGACCACCTGAAGGAGGTCCTACAAAAAGGATGGGGAGAGACTGTTTACAAAGGCCTGTGGTGACAGGATGAAGGGCAATGGCTTCAAAACAGAGGAGAGCAGATTTAGATTGGATATTAGGAACAGCTTCTTCACTGTTAGATTGGTGTAACACTGGAACAGGTTGCCCAAGGAGGTGGTTGGGACCCCCTCCCTGGAGATATTCAAGGTGAGCCTTGACAGGACTGTGGGCAGCCTGATGTAGTTGAGGATGTCCCTGCTGACTGCAGAGGGGATTGGACTTAGATGACCTTTGGAGATCCCTTCCAGTCCAGACTATTCTATGATTCTGTGATTCTATGATAGTCTAGGCCCAGCCGTTTGTCTAGTTTTCACTGTACATCCAGCCTATACATCAGCAGCTTCTTTAGGAGGAATTTGTAGGACACAATGCCACAGGCCTTACTGAAGTCCAAACAGATGGTATCTACTGCTTTCTTTTCATCTGCACCAGTCATTTGCTGTTTTCTGGGTTTTTTTTTATACTATAGTTTGCATTGGATAGTTGTTGTTCTGCTTAGTCAGAAGAAACTGCCAACGGTGAAACCATCCTTCACAGATTAGATAATCTCCTCATGCTCTAAAATCTCTGAAATGCACTCACCATTTTCCACAAATGCTGTTTTGGATTCGGAATGAAGGGAACTACCTGTACTCCATTTAGTAGAGAAATGGGAACCACGTCTAAAACTAACGAAGAGTTGTTAGCTAGTTGAGATACATATAATGCTTTTGTATCATTGCTCTGCAGTCTTATTTCCATTCCTTGTGGCTTCACAGGCTGGGGACAGAGTGGCTGGAGAGCAGCCAGGCAGAGAGAGACCTGCCAGGTACTGGTTGACAGCAGCTGAACGTGAGCCAGCAGTGTGCCCAGGTGACCAAGAAGACCAGTGGCATCCTGGCCTGGATCAGGAATAGTGTGGCCAGCAGGACCAGGCAAGTCCCTCTGCCCCTGTACTCAGCACTGGTTACACACACCTTGAGTACTGTGTCCAGTTCTGGGCCCCTCAATTTAAGAAAGATGTTGAGGTGCTCAAACATGTCCAGAGTAGGGCACCAATGCTGGTGAGGGGTCTGGAGCACATCTTTCTTAAAGATGTTTGGTTTGTTTTGTTAATTGCACTTACTATCTTTGGAACTGCTTAATCTTGCTCCATCTGAGGCTCTAGAACAGATTCCATTGGGTTCTTCTCTTTAAATATTTCCACAAAGTTAATGTAGTGGAAAATAATTTTACAAATCCTACATTTTTATAAATATACTCTTATCAACTATACATCTGTTTGGTCAGAACAGCAGAATTCTAATGCAGGTGATAGTCTCTTTTCATCAATGCCCACTAACAGTTCAAGGTTACAGCCTTAAGCAATCAAAGCTAGTTTCAGATATCTTTTGAATGCCTTAATCATCATCATCATCGTGTATCATTCCATCTGAAGCTACTCCAACAAAATGGCTATGTTTCTGCTTCAATAGGACTTGAAGCTATCATTTAAAATATCCTATCAGCTCCAAAGCCTTTTGAAAGTTTAATTTTCTGTCTGTGATTTTGTTTTGCCTCGTGCCATAACATCACAGATATCTCATATAAAGAAGCCTGAATTCTATCTGTGGGCAGATATAAAAGTAATGTAGTATAATCAGAATGAAGATACTTCATGTAGAAAATTATTTTATTAAGGTTGGTTTACATGAAACAAAACAAATGTAAATCAGGAAGAGCTTCACAAGTATTTCACCCCTCTAACAGATGAATAAGTGCATGCACAGAATTTCATTGGTATTAGAATTGGCTCTGGACTGTGCATCCAGTCAATAGTTCCCTTTCAAATAGGCTGTTCCCCACAAAGTACTGAAAACAAAAATGCTGGTGGGATAAACCAAATGTATGTTAATGAGACATTTGCCAAAGGTTGAACTTAGATATATTGTCTCAGTGTTTTTAAACAATTGTACCTATTCTCTTTTAAGTTATTTGTCTTGTGGACCTATATTGTCACTGTAAAGAGACAACTGACAAAATTAAGTTGCTGTGTACTAACTGTGATGAAATGTTATTTGATATCAAGAATACTCACTGAATTGGTTAAAATAACCAGCATTTTAAATACATCTAGAAGGGTAGAATCAGATATAGGACTAAACTTTCTGTATCCACTCCATTATTTGGTCTTCCATTTGCTGCTATTAAAGCTTTTGTCAATAAAAAATAAAGTATTCTATCCTAACAATTTCCTAGCTGCATCTCCAAAAGAAAATTATTCAGGTGACCTTACATGGAATGAATTCTTCTCAGAAAGAATGATTGACCATGGAAATGAGCAACCCACGGAGGCGGTGGAGTCACTGTCCCTGGAAGTGTTTTAAAATAGACTGAATGTGGCACTTGGTGCCACAATTTAGTTGGTTAGATGATGCTAGGTAATAGGTTGGACTTGATGATCTTGGAGGTCTTTTTCAACCTGATTAATTCTGTGATTCTGTGTTTCTGTGAATGATTAAGAAAAAAGGAAAAGTCAGCACTGAAAAATTGGTAGTGGACTTAGTCTGTAACTCATGTGTTTCAGAATATATTTTTATAAACTTTATTGAAGTGAAATGTTCCAGGATAGAAGCAATCATAACCGGAAACAAAAATGCTATTTGAAGATGCATGAGGAAGCTAATTTTCTCTCTCTCCCCTGCACTCTTCTGTAAGAGTTACAGGGTGTTAATATGTTATATGACTTGGGGAAAAAAAAAATATGTTCACAAAACCATCTGCAGCTTCTAAGCAGAAAAGGAAGCTCAATTAACTTTGCTGCAGTGCTTTAAACTCTGAATAAATTGGTGATTCTCAGCACTATACAAATAAAATACCAGCATGAAATTGTAATGCAAAGTAAGTGCTCTGAAAGAAGACAAAATAAGATATTTTTATGCAAAAAATAGGGAGGAGTAACTTTGAAAAGGGTTGTAGGACTCCCACACACATAATGGAAGGCAACAAATGAAATATGACAATCACCTTGGCCTTTGGCCCTTGGGAAAAATGAGACAGCACTGGAATTTTATTCATTGATTTCTGGAATGCTGCCAAATATGGAGCAGTCAGTAGGGTATCTCCACAGCCATAAAGAAGTATTCAAAAGCAACTCCAAACTCATATATCACATCTACAGATTTCAAATTCAGACAAGATTTCTCTCACATTTGTACATGATGCACTGTGAATAAATTTCCAGGTTCTAATTTTCTCCAAGCTGTTAAACAGGAGAATTAAATTCTATTTATGCTTGCATATTCCAGCTACATTGCCTGATTATTGCTAGTTTATCCACATATAAAATATTCAATCCAGCTATCGTCCTCTCCATGCTTCTAACTAAAGAAAATAAACAGCCAGGATCTACTACAGACTTAATGGTTTCAGTCTATCTTTTCCTGGATGTTGTAAAAAACAGCCTCGGTGTAATGTTTTAAATTTGCTCTTTAATCCTTTAGTATGGTCCCCATCAGGGGGGAAAACATTCCTTTCTGCCTCTAATTACTGAACAAATTGCATTCAGAAACAATTGATAGCCCTGAAAGTGTTATCCTAGAAGTACTCTGAGAATGCTTCTCTCACTTGGAATATTGGTGATGTTGGAATATGCTTTTTAAATGTATTAGGCTGTATGCCTAATGCATTAGCAAGCTAGCAATTCCCTGTGTGAACATTTACTTTTCCCTAAATTTTAAAATTAACTGTTTTAACATATTTATTTTTAGCATGGATAGAAGTAAAAAGGTGTAATTGACTGATGTTTCTCTACTGTTTTTCATACTTTGTATATGAGATTTAAATATGAAACATTAAGTTATTACGTTTTCAATCTGCGATCTGAAATAAAATGAAGTCTGAATAAGTGCAATTATCAGACTTATAAGTACACTTGAAAGTGTTTAGTCAGTTTTGATCTTCTTTGAAAGCAATGAGAGTTTCACCACTGATGCCTTGGGACCACACCAAGCATTATTGAAATCTAATGATCACTACTGTCCAATGGCACTGCAAATCACAGATGAGCACTGACATCTACCATGGCATGTCTGAAATAAAGTGTTTCATTTGGCAAACAATTTTAAAATAATTTGTATTAATATTATATATTGCTATTACATCTTCATTATGAAGAAATCAGTGCCTTTACCAATAATATTCGGAAGCATTTCAGGATAAATGTTCTGAGTTTCTCTATATGATATATTTGCAAGAGAAATCAATATACATACTATCTTGCTGCTCTGCTTAGCAGCAAGACAGCTGTATTTTACCACCCATCTCCTCTGCTGCTGTTCATCCAAACAATAATCAGAAATCTTTTGCCTTCTTTCACATCCTATCTGCAGAGGTCCAAGTCCTGCTGCTGTTGTGATGGCCACAGACCCAGCTGCAGGAATAGACAAAAGTTACATGATTCAGAACAAGTACCATGCAAGTTGTGGCAGCAATGTGAACAACAAAGTGAATAAACAGCATCTTAAAACAAGTAGTTACTTCAATTTGCCTGCTCTTCACTCTCTGGAAACTCTAATTGGATTTTAAGCACTGTTTCTACACAGAATTAATGGTAATGTAAGTATCTAGTCTATATGTGGGTGCTAGACTGAGACAGTCAGACCATGGTATGACTTATCACCAGAACGGTATCTTTTCAGTAGCTGTTATTTGATTCAATTTAATTTAATTAGCTAATATTTGTAAGATGGTTTAAAAAATTCTCAAGAAAATGTGATAGGTAAACATATTGCATTTAGGTAGAAATTAGAAATTACTTTTATGGATTGACACCTCATTTTAAAAGGACACATTTAAAACTATTCCAGGTATGAATCAACCATGCAGAACCACTTTCTGTTGTACAGTATTTAGTATAAAGTTTAACAAATCCATAGAATAAAATCATAGAATCTTAGAATTATTTATGCTGGGAAAGACCTTCAAGGTCATCAAGTCCAATCATTAACACTATCAAATCTGCTGATAAAACAGTCCCTAAGCACCACATCTATATACCTTTTAAATACCTCCAGGGCTGGAGACTCAACTACTTCCCTGAGGAGCCTGTTCCGGTGCTTAGTAACCATTTTGGTGAAGAAAGTTTACCTGATGTCCAACCTAAACTTCTCCTGGTGAAACTGGGGGTTTCCTCTTGTCCTGTCACTTGCTGCTTAGAAGAACAGACTAACACCACTGTGCTACAACCTCCTTTCAGGCAATTGGAAAGAATCCCTCCTGAGCTTACTTTTCTCCAGACTAAACAACTGCAGTTCCCTCAACCACTCCTCATAAGACTTCTATAGATGCTTGAGGAGCTTGGTTGCCCTTCTCTGGACATTCTCCAGCACCTCAATGTCTTTCTTGTAATTAGGGGTCCAAAACTGAACACAGTATTCAAGGTGTGGTCTCACCAGTGCCTAGCACAAGGGGACCACCACCTCTGTAGTCCTGCAGCTGTGTTTCAGAGCAAGAGTATGGATTCACATTTCAAGGAGTGTATCACAAGTTGAGAGATATTCCTTTGTTATTCACTGGTCAAAGCACCAAGGTAGAATGCTCTGACAAACTGTAGTTTTCACATACTCCACACCAACTGCATCTGCTTTAGCATTTTGACTCACTGCAGTAATGTGATTTTGAGGCAAACCATCTACTCTTACTAAACAGGTTGTTTAAGGTCACAGAGTAGTTTTGGTACTCATGATCTGGATTCCAATCAGGGGAAAATTAGTCACAAGTTCCAATACAGCACCAACTGTGCTAAAAACCCTGATGGCGTGTAAGGGTCCAAGCCAAAAATGGTTCTTTGGACAGCACACATAGAAACATTCTCGTTGTGGATATATCCCATTTGAGATCAAATCTTGTATCAATCTTACACTGATTATCTCAGTGGAAGGTCTATCTAAGCTCTGCTGCATGGATCTGATGGTCATCGAACACCAAATCAGTTCCTAATGATAGATACACAAAACATCCTAAGCTTTAGAAAATAAGTTCCCAAAACTTCTAGCATCTGTCTCCCCTTTATGTCTCTTGTTTCCTTGAGTTTTCTCTTCCATCTTCTTTGCAACTTATCTGTAAGTGGAACAAAGTACCCAAGAAAAAAAAATTAAAATATTATCTCACTTTGCTTAATTAGTCTTTCAAATTTCTCTACTAATGATTTTGTTTGCTGCTGTCTGGGCTGGCCAAATGCAGTCTGGCTGACAGTATCAGCTAGTTTTGGGGGAAGTTGTGCCAGCAACACATCCATGTGCTCCAGGTTTGGAGGAAGGGAACTGAATGCCATAAATAGAATTTCACCAAGCAATTTCCAGTAGTGATTATTTAATACGTCTTTACCTTACAGTTTGTGATTAAAGATCAACCTAAGATATTTACATATCTGCTATCTCACTTAAGTCTGAGCCTATTTTCTTGTTTCCTATCAAATTACTGTTTTATACTTATTCACATTACATCACTGTCTGCCCTAATGTTTTCCCCTTATGTTAAACTATTGTTCCATTTACTGGCTGCTGTGGGTGTTTTGCTCTCTCTCTGTCAATCAGCCTGTTAGCCAAATTCAGAAGTAATATGTAAAGTGCTGTAAGATAGATCACATAATATTCATTTGAATTCTCTCTGCATTTCATATTCTGCTCTTCAAAATGTGAAAGGTGATGTAATACAATATGACTTTCATACTGAGTAGTTCAAAGGAGCTGGATAAGCTAAAGCATTTCCTTCCATAAATTATGCTTTCTTCCAGCTCTTTACTATGTGAATTAACTTTAAGTTCAGGATGTCACAGAATCACAGAAACATCCAGGTTGGAAAAGACCCTCGGGATCACCAAGTCCAGCTGATATCCCTATTCTATTAGGTTCATCCTAAACCATAACCCCAAGCACCCCATCCAAACAACTTTTAAACACATCCATAGCTGGTGACTCCAACACTTCCCTGGACAGCCTATTCCAATGCCTCATCACTCTTGCTGTAAGGTTTTTTCCCTAATATCTAGTCTAAACCTATCCAGTCACAGCTTGAGGCTGTTCCCTCCTGTTCTATCACTAATTACCCATGAGAAGAGACCAGCACCAACCTTTCCTCAACATCCTTTCAGGTAGCTGTAGACAGCAATGAGGTCTTCCCTCAGCCTCCCCTTTCAAACTAACTGAGTCCCTGAGTCACTTCTCATCAGATTTATTCTCCAGGCCCTTCCCCAGTGTTGCTGCTTTCCTCTGGACCTGCTCCAGCACCTCCACATCTCTCTTGTATTGTGGTGCCCAAAACTGAACATAACACTCAAGATGTGGCCTTGCCAGAGCTGAATACAAGGGGTCAATCACCTCCCTGCTTCTGCTGGACACAGGATTTCTGATAGAAGCCAAGATACCATTGGCTTTCTTGGCCACCTGGGCACACTGCTTGTTCATAGTCATCTGCTTGTCAATTACAACTCTCTCTGAGTGAGAGAGTAAAGAGTAGACACAATTATAAGTTAATTCTTTGTTAGATGTGGGTAGAATGGAAAGTTCACATTATGCAAAATTATAGCTGTGGGCTTGTTCAGCTCAAAGGCAGTTTAGCTATGTCAATTACAGATCACTCTGGCTCCATGTGTTTATGAAGATATTATACTCCTGAGTCAGCAGAATCAAGCCAGCTAAGAAGCTCTTTTTTTTTTTTTT
>VWZI01023984.1:1635-36149 GCA_013396835.1 Psilopogon haemacephalus | reverse complement strand
AAAAAAAAAAAAAAAAAAAAAAAAAAAAAAAAAAAAAGGTTAGTGGCTGTTTGTAAAGTTGGTTGTAAAGTAATAGACAACAAACACTGGAAAAAAAACCCAAACCCTGGAAAAAAACCCCAAACCCTGAAATACAATCAACTCAGATAAACTACATAAAATTGAAAGAAAGCTTCGATATCACCACAATAGGGCAGTCAGGTACCACTCAAAGAGGTAAGTGATCTGTGTGCTGGGACAATTTTCTTGTATAAAACCAACTACGCCAAGAAGTAAGTGATTAACATAGCCATGTACTGGGCCAGTTTCCTTGCATAAAAACAAAACAATGGAAAATTACTGTGTCTCTAATACTTACCATAATGAACAGTTAAAATCTTTCCCCTTGTGAAAGATTTATTCAACTAGGAGAAAATACTTGTCAAAATGAACAGAGCGCTTTAGTTCACTCTGCAAGAAACTCCTATTATGGACAAATGTTTGAGTCAGAGTATTTCTTAAACTTAAAAAATAAACTCCATTTCTAAAGGAGGTTCTTCAAAATGCTTGCTGCAATTGCATGATGCCTTCTCTGTTTTTACAGATGTAAATCACATTTCATTCAGACTGCTGAAAGAAAGTAGAGAACTTGGGATGCACTGTCAAACCACACAGTGCTCCAGGGCAATACTGTGTAGACAGTGACTGATTGTGCCTTGATTAGATTCTGTTACAGATTGCTTTTCTTCACTCGTTTCTTTTTATTTACAGGATCCACAATTGCAATCTGATATCAGACACAAACAAATAATCAGTCTACTTTTGCTGAAAAGAGATTTCTGTTTACACACAGGAGAGTCCTACTGTCTTTTACAAAGAATAAAGAAGGGGTGTTCCTACATGTAAAGAAAATAATCAGAACCCTTTCTTTTCCTGACTGAGTGCTACAAAATCTGCAGGGGGGATGTTAGATCAAGTGTAGAGCTAATATACTGCATTTTTGACTTCTACCCTAGCCCGGTACATTTTACTTCACGCTTGTTTCTAAGAAAACGTCGCCAAACTCAGGTATCTCTGATATTACTTGAGGACAAGCTCTTGGTTTCTGGCTGATTTTAGCCCAGTCTTAGAAACTACAGAGTATTTACTTTCTCTAACACTACTGCCTCAACCAAACACTCTATAAGCTATCATGAAAATTATCTTCATAGTGGAACCATCCTTCAGTTTTTAGGACAGTTTCATAGAATCGTAGAACCATAGAATCAGTCAGTGTTGGAAGGGACCACAGGGATCATCTAGTTCCAACCTCCCTGTCATGAGCAAGGACACCTCACGCTAGATCAGGCTGTCTACAGCCTCATCCAGCCTGGCCTTAAACACCTCCAGGGGTGGGGCTTCCACTACCTCCCTGGCCAATCTATTCTAGGGTCTCACTGCCCTCATGATGAAGAACTTCTTCCTAATATCCAGTCTGAATCTACCCATTTCTAGCTTTGTTCCATTATCCCTAGTCCTATCACTACCTGATATCCTAAACCGTCCCTCCCCAGCTTCCCTGTAGGCCCCCTTAAGATGCTGAAAGTTATTGAATTACTCTAGGCTAATACCAGTCCAAAATAAAAACAAAGGTTCTGACAGACTGTAAATGCTGTGATTCCTCTTCCTTATGTTATGTCAGTTTCAATGACATTGCTCATGGATAAAATAAAGTGTTCTTTAGGATGTGAGCATTTAACTTAATTGACACAGTTTATTTCCCACATGTTCCACATCAAAAACTGAACTGCCATTTTGCTGTGGGATTAATCACCATTAAATACTAAACCATAATAATACAAAGTAACTTGCCACAAATTAGCAAGTTCTATAGATTTAACAGATATTGCCACAGAATCAGTGCCTAGGCAACATGTAATAATAAATATATTCAAATTTCTATGTCAAATCTATGGTTGATTAATTTTACAAATGTATTAAATCCACTAAAGTAGCTGACAAATGACTTAAGAATTAACTTGCCCATTGAATGTGCTTGAATACATATGAAGCTGTCATTAACTTCAGTACATAGCATAGTTAATCATGGAGCACTTCCAGAGTCACCTATTGTGTGGTCTCTGCACATGGAAAGGAAGATGACAGAACATCTCTTCATCCACCTGCAGGTTTTCAGATCATGCCCACATACTGATGGTGATATTTCAGTAGCATGTATAACATAATATACTAGGAAATGTCAAAAATTAGCTTTAAGGAAATCGTATTACTTACCTACAGAGTACTGTTACATTTCCCAGGTTGCCAATCGTTCATTCCAGTCAAACAGAAAACACAAGTCAGATTTTTAGATGATCTTATGACAAAAGCTGAAATGTATATATGTCACACTTTTTCTAAGCCAAAAAACAAGGCATGTCTGTCGGGAATAGCACCCCGTGAGCAACTGTCCAATCAACATGATTTATGCAATTGTGCCATTTATTAGTGATTCTACAGCCCTATTATAATAGCCGGCAAGCGGGGGTGTCTGTGGATACTACAAAGTCATTGGCACAGGAGATCATATGTGGAAGAAAATAATTGGTTTACATAACAACAACAATGACCTCATAGTTATCGAGAAACTTCTGGGTAACTTTTTCAGAAGCAGGAACTGTCCCAGTCTGCATCTCTGATTCCCTTCTGTTCTTTCCAGCTGCACTTCCACTTCATAGGTGTTCCACTGTGCTTTTCTTTCACACATCTTCCTGGCAGTGGGTTGTTCACCACTATCAGGCTATTTCTTCTCAGAAATCTCTCCACACATGTCAATAGCAATTATCTTCTTTTTTTTTTTTTTTTGGTGAAAATAACTTAGACAATGATTCCTCTAAAGCATAAGGAGTATGCAATGGAAATTACAAAATTATAGACACAGGAAAATACTTGTAACTTTGATGTATAAATTAATTGGTGGAAAAGCCATTAGAGCCACAGAGACAGACCACAAAGAGCTTGCTACTAGAGGGGACAGCCAAGAGAATTAGCCATGATGTTAGAGTGAATGCTGACAGTGGAAATGGGAAGACGTGGAAGCAAGACATGAACTGGAGGACTTAGGAGGTTTCAAAGGGCATGGATCAAACTTCAATGCAGTGAGAAATGTAAAGGTGTATTTCGCCTAGACCAGTTTGTTTATTTAAATATAATAGTAATCTAAAGTGACTAGAATCGTCAGCACATGTTTTGTGTTTATTATTTAATGTTTGCTTCTGAAAAGTTAAGCCATGCGAGGTAAAATTTAGAGTCAAGAGATTAATGAACTCCATAGGGTATTGAGTTTCAAGTGCCAGTAGGGGGATCATGGGTTGTCAGCAAAGGACTGTAGGTTCAGGGAAACTTTGTGTGAGAGCAATAACAGCAGACTCAAAATTGTCCATCCAGGGAGGGCTTGGCTATGGGTCTCACAGACTCCCAATATCCCCAGGTGCCTTAACACATTGTGCTAACAGAAGAAAACAAAAGACCCCAGCTCAGCCTTCTATTACAGCAAGAACACAGGATAGCTGTGCAGATTAATATGGTGGTGCCCTTTTAAATGTCATTAAATCAATTCTCCACAAATCAATTCTTATTGAAATTACATTCATCTAGCTTTCTGTTCATCCTGCTCTGAGCAATAATCCTATTTGCTGCTGTTCTCAGTGACCCCTGGGATAATAATGCTTCCTTTGCTTGCTCTGCACATCTCTTGATAGTAATAAGTTGCCTGTTCATGTGCACTTTAAACTCGGGGTTAATAAAGCAATCATTTGTTTATTACAGGTAATCACATTTGCTTCTCTCACTTGATGATATAATGTGGCATATTTCAAGACATAGATTTTATTTGCTGAGAGTAGGCACAATTTCAGTATGTTCCAAAGTTGTAGATCATGCATATTGTGTGTATTTTCAAGTTTTGGTTCATCAAAGCCACAGGGAATGGGCTAAATGGCCCCTAGATTCAGAAGGCTCTATGGTGAAGATTTTCCAGATAGGTAAACAGACAACCACACTGAGAGAGTGCAGTATTTTATTGGACATAACAGAAAATATCTGTGTACTGCAGCTTTCTAGATATGAGACACAAACATTTGCACTATAAGCCATATGCAGGGTGAGGACAATATATAAATATTCGGTATGAGCAATTTTTATGTTAAAACATGTCTCCTGCCCTATGAATTTTTAAACTAAAGGACTTTCTGTGATGGTTTTCTATTGTGTCAAACTATTTAAAACATATCACATTTTTTTCTGAATTCCTTTTTTTAATGGTAATCCATCACTGAAACTATTAACCTTATGAAACAGCCTCAGAAAATAAATTATCGTTAATGCAAAAAGTTCTTATCCTCAGATGAATTTGAGAAACTAGAAGAACCAACCATTTTCATCATAAGCTATTTTCTGGTGATGCATACAACACAAAGATTCTTACTTCCCTTATTTAATGACTTTTGCTGATGTGCTATCTCAGTTCAAATGAATGCAGAATTAGCGATAAAGAACCAGTTCCCATCTTTGGTCTGAATGGCAGAAAAACATGCAAAGTGCTTTCCTTATGCTATATACCTGGAACACAGATCGGGGGGTTCCTTGCTTAGAGTCATAGAATCAACCAGATTGGAAGAGACCTCCAAGATCCAGCCTATCACCCAGCCCTATCCGATCAACTAAACCACAGCACTGAATGCCTTATCTGGTCTTTTCTTGAGCATCTCCAGGGATGACAACTCCACCACCTCCCTGGGCAGCCCATTCCAATGGCAAATCACTCTGTGAAGAACTTCCTCCTAATATCCAGCCTAGACGTCCCCTGGTACAACTTGAGACTGCCCCCCCTTGTTCTGTTGCTGGTTGCCTGGGAGAAGAGACCAACTCCCACCTGGCTATAACCTCCATTTAGGTAGCTGTACACAACAATGAGGTTACCCCTGACTTTCCTCTTCTTCAGGTTAAACAACCCTATCTCCCTCAGTCAAGATCTTTCTCATTACTGTGTTCTCTGGAACAATCCAGACTTCAGTCCTTATTCATACTTTCAGAGCATTGTATCCACACTTAGAAATAATGAAATATTATTCTTATCTGTACTGATTTACCCTGCAATAACAAGTGCATTTCTAAAACAGTAAAAATGTTATTATATTTAAAAGTTATCAATGTATTTAAATAAATAGAGGGAAATGTCTAGAATCCCCAGCCTTGGATTTTGCAAGTTTACTTAGTCCTTTAATGGAAACACTCACCAATTAGACGGAGAAAATAATATATTTATCCTAAAATTGGTGTGTTACTTTCACTCATGTAAAGAGCAAAATCAAATCTTTCTTTTTTTCCCTTTTTGTTTTGTTTTTTTGTTTTTTTTTTTAATTACAGGAATTCCCGCATATCTACAAAATATGCAGCAAAACATTTTTCCTGTAGTTTAATGGTTAAAGGTGATTTTATTTTAAAAACGAATAATTTTGTCATTAGCATATTCATTGCTATGACTTTCTCCCACTTTTCTTATGAAAGGCATCACAGAAGAAATCATAGGTCTACGATACAAATGATGAAACTATAACTGAAGTGAAATTCCATCTGAGATCATCTAGAGTTGTCCCTGAAATAAGTTTTTTTTTTTTTTATCACTTTAGCTGTAAGTCCTGAGAAGAAATTTAACAAATACTTCTCGTGCATTATTTTTGTTCATACAGTTGAAAGCATCGTGGAACAGGCTCTCCAGAGAGTTTGTGGACTCTCCTTCTCTTGAGACTTTCAGGCCCTATATTGAATGTGTTCCTGCACAATCTGCACTTGATTATGCTTTAAGGTTTTTGCAGTCGTGTAGCAAATGGCATCTGTACTTCATTGTCAATCCAACCATTCATCAGTGACAAAAAAAGGCATTACTACTCTGCAAAAAAGACAAGGCTTGCTTTTTTTTTTTTTTTTAGATTGAAATCATAGAATCATAGAATCAGTTCAGGGTTGGACGGGACCACAAGGATCATTTAGTTCCAACCCCCCTGCCATGGGCAGAGACACCTCACACTATACCAGGCAGTCTAGAGCCTCAGCCAGGCTTACACACCTCCAGGGAGGGCCTTACACACCTCCAGGGAGGGAATTTCCACCACCTCCCTGGGCAGCCCATTCCAGGGTCTCTCCACCTTCGTGCTGAAGAACTTCTAAATCTACTCATTTCTAGCTTTGTTCCATACTCCCTAGTCCTATCACTATCTGACATCCTGAAACGATGGTTGCTTAGTGATTTTTTTCATTATATAGCAATATTATGTTAATATAATTCACAAAATGCAATAGCACAGGTCTCAAAACCTATTTAACTATATAAAGTGTCATTCACAAAATCTTCAAAGAAAATATTTGTTGTTAATTCCAGAAAAAGAATTTCAGCATAAAACTCTCTACTTGTGGTGAGAACTCAAAGAATATTTTATTCTATGTGGATCCTCAGTGAGCATATTCCAGCCTTCATTAGTACAGCCTGCACATTGCCCAAAACATTAATGCAAAATCAATAGAATTCAAGCCTAAATAATCATACCTTTATTTTATAACATTTGGCCAGAATTAAATTTTGTCTCACGGCACAGCAGAACACAACCTATATTGATAACTCATTATAAACACAGCAAACTGCTGATCCTTACATTGGTTTTATATAAATAAATTGCTGTCCTTTGCTATGTTTTTACTGCTGCTTGACAAAAGAGATTTAAAGAGACAGTTTTAAACAGATGATCTGTTCAGTCTGGAGAGGAGAAGACTCCAAGGTGACCTTATTGTGGCCTTTCAGCATCTTAGGGGAGCCTATAAGAAAGCTGGGAATGGACTTTTTAGGGTGTCAGGTAGTGATAAGACTAGGGGGAATGGAACAAAGCTAGAAATGGGTAGATTCAGATTGGATGTTAGGAAGAAGTTCTTCAGCATGAGGGTGGTGAGATCCTTGAACAGGTTGGCCAGGGAGGTGGTGGAAACCCCATCCCTAGAGGTATTTAAGGCCAGGCAGAATAGAATAGAATAGAATAGAATAGAATAGAATAGAATAGAATAGAATAGAATAGAATAGAATAGAATAGGAGTAGAATAAGCCAGGTTGGAAGAGACCTCCAAGATCATACAGTCCAACCTATAACACAGCCCTATCCAATTGCACTAAGTGCTCCATCCAGTCTTTTCTTGAACACCTCCAGGGATGGCAACTCTACCACCTCCTTGCGCAGCCCATTCCAATGGCAAATCACCCTCTCTGTGAAGACCTTCTTCCTAACATTCAGCCTATACCTCCCCCCAACACAACTTGAGACTATGTCCCCTTGTTCTCTTGCTGGTTGCCTGGGAGAAGAGACCAACACCCACCTGGCTACAACCTCCCTTCAAGTAGTTGTAGACACCAATGAGGTCCCCCCTGAGCCTCCTCTTCTCCAGGCTAAACAATCCCAGCTCCCTCAGTCTCTCCTCACAGGGATGGGCTCGAGGCCTCTCACCAGCTTTGTCATCCTTCTCTGGACACATTCCAGTACCTCAATATCTCTCTTGAATTGAGGGGACCAGAACTGGACAGAGTACTCAAGATGTGGCCTGACCAAATGAGGCTCTAGACAGCCTGATTTAGTGTGAGGTGTCCCTGCCCATGGCAATGGGGTTGGAACTAGATGATCCTTGTAGTCCCTTCCAACCCTGACCGATTCTATGATTCTAAGATTCTATCAGTCATTGGAAACTTGAGTATAAAGAACAAATGGAATAAACAAGAATCATAAGCCAAACTCTGACCCCCTTCCTCTGTTTTCACTTAGCCTTCATTTAGGCAGACTTCTTAGTAGAATCCATGAATGAAACATTACCTATAGTGTTTGCAGGACAGTTAGCCTTTCCATTACTTTTTTCCTTTCCTATGGAAAGTTGTTGATACAACTTTCAAGCTTCTGTCCCCTGCATGTTTTTTAGGTTTTCCATATTAAATAATGTTACACTTGATCAAGAATGCTGCACATTATAGTCTGAGAGCTATCACATTTTCAGTAAATGTGTTGTCCCCATTCATTTATGCCAAAAAAATCAAAGGAAAGTCACCTTCAGCTTCCCTACAACCTTGATTCTCTGAAGCAGAAAGGTGAGTCTCAGTGCTTTCCAGTTATTATATCACAGGGCTTGATCATATAGGTCTACTCCCAGAACTGGAACAGATGCCTGCAAGCCTTAAGCCTTAGAGATAACTGGATGTTACACACAGTGTCTATTTGCATGGAGATTTAAGGAAACAAGCCTTAGAGCTAACTGGATGTTACACACAGTGTCTATTTGCATGGAGATTTAAGGAAACAAGCCTTAGAGCTAACTGGATGTTACACACAGTGTCTATTTGCATGGAGATTTAAGGAAACAAGCCTTAGAGCTAACTGGATGTTACACACAGTGTCTATTTGCATGGAGATTTAAGGAATTAACCAGACAGATTTCCAGAAATAAAGCACAGTCGAAGGAATTGGGGTTTGTTGTTTTTTTTCCCAAATCAACAGAGATGGTTATGTGTCTCCAAGAATACTCCTGTTAACCTATCCAAGTGCAATTCAGGAGACTTACAAGGAAATATCTGACGATTACTGTCTTCTGATTGCAGATTGATGTCTGTAAACATGACAGATTTGGAGATTATATCTGAATCTTCTTCAACTTAACTTTTTGGCTATTCTCAGGTGGATTTCTCTACTGGAACTGTCCCAACATCCAAAAATAATTCTACGTTGTGCAGCTTTGGTAGTTACCCTCCCACCCGAAATTTCACCAGACTAATTCAGCAGACTGGAAGTAAAGGAAGCTATATATTTTCAGCTTGGCACAATTTACAAGCATGCATATATATATATAATATATACAGATATTTACAGCTATATACCGTAATATACAAGTTAAAAGTAATACAGAGATACAAAACCCCTTCCTGAGCAGTTAAACTGCCCAAGAGGGGTTCCCAAACAACTTTTCATCTTCTTTCCACTCCCTAACTTACCTCAGAATCCCTTTTATGTGCAGGGTGAGATGAGAAAGGGTGGAAAGAAGTTAGAAGCAGAATGATTAGTTTGAGTTATGTAGGTTCAGGCAGAGATACTGAAGTAAGTGACAGCCGGATAGACTGACTATCTTTGTTATGGTTTCTTGGGTTTGTATCATAGAGTCATAGTGTGCCACGGATGGAAGAGACCTCAAAGATCATCTGGTCCAGCCCCCTTGATAGAGCAGGATCACCTAGAGCAGATCACACTGGAATGCACCCAGATGGTTCTTTAATATCTCGAGAGAGGGAGACTCCACAACCTCCCTTGGCAGCCTGTTCCAGTGCTCTGTCACCCTCACAGTGAAAAAAAATCTTCTTTAGGTTCACATGGAATTTCCTATACCTCAACTTCCACCCATTGCCCCTTGTCCTGTCACTGGGCATCACCAAGAAGAGGCTGGCTCCATCCTCCTGGCACTCACTAGTTATACATTTATAAACATGAACAAGGTCACCCTTTAGCATCCTCTTTTCCAAGCTAAAAAGCCCCAGTTCCCTCAGGGAGCTCATAAGGAAGATATTCAACTTCCTTAATAATTTTTGTGTCTCTGCACTGGACTCTCTCAAGCAGCTCCCTGTCCTTCCTGAACTGGGAGGCCCAGAATTGGACAAAATAGTCCAGATGAGGTCTCAGCAGGGCAGAGTAGAGGGGAAGTAGAACCTCCCTTGACCTATTAACCACAGCCCTTCTAATACACCCTAAGAATGGCATTGGCCTTCCTGGCCACAAGAGCAGACTGCTGGCTCATGGCCATCATTCCATCCACCAGGACTCCCAAGTCCTTCTCCCCTTCACTGCTCTCCAGCAGATCATATCCTTTAGCAAAACTCAACAGGTAATGTAGACATCACTATTATTTTCTTTTCAGAGCCTATGATCTAATTTCTCTCATTAAAAATATTCCGATGAGCCTCAAACCAGCACACGGGTGTACTGCAAAAAGGATGTGAGTTTGAGACTCCAGTGTTCTGCATTCAGAGCTCCAAACTGCAGATAAATTCCTTTTGGACTAAACCCTGCTTGCACAGCTTTAAAACCACTGCAGACAGAAAAAGCTGAGACTTCAAAAAAATTATCCAAGACTTAGATGATTTCTCAATGTAAGACTGTAGGAAACGGGTGTAAATAGGGAATGGCATGGGATTGAATCAGAATTATAGGTAAAACAATATTTCTGTTTTATTGACTATTATGTGGCTTGTCTTTCTGCATGCTGTTTCTCCCTTGTGTTTGTCAAAACACCTGTTTCATGCTTTTCTCCTTTCATTCCCATTCTGTCTAGTTAATTTTCTTTATTGAACAGCATGTTCTTTTGAATTTCTGTCTTGAATATCTAATTCTTCCCATGAATTGTGTGGTAATAGAGAAGATCTCATTTAAGACAGGGACTCCTACTAGACAACAAAGAAACTTGAAATAATAGCGGAACATTCAAGCTCTGCACACTTAAGAATCTATCTGACAACATCGCATAAGCTACTAATTACTGTAAAATGCTTGTATCCTTGGCTCCTGACTTCAGTGAGGTGTGCAGGAACTCAGCTCTGTGGCAGATGAGGTACTGAATTTCTTCAGGTGTACTCAATTTCTTCAGCCACCTTTAAGGCATTTGGGAAGCAACCTGAACTTTAGAGGTCAAAAATCTAACCACTAGTACACAGTAATTCTGGTACAATGATAGATGATTTTTTTTTTCTTTTAGCCTTTTTGTAGAAAAAACCCAACAAGAAAAAAATAACTCCCACCAAATAACAAAGCATTGTGTGAATATTGTTTCCACCACACCTTTTTTATACTCAAAATACTTCTAATGCAAAAATTAGCTAAAAGCCCAAACTACACTGTACTTCTTTTTTTATTTCTTTTTCTTAATACTCTCAATATGAAACAAGTCATTTGCAGATTTCACCTCACTGAACCAGCCGCACAACTGTTGAAATCTCTAAAGCACCACTTGTCTCCATTTCTATCACAACTGCTAAATCACATTTGCCCAAGATCTAAAAGAGATTATTTATAACAAATGTATTGATCTGTTCATAACCATTGCATGTGGAATACTGCTCCATGAAAGAAACTTCCACTGTCTGCAGATTTATAACCCAACAGTAATGAAACATTCAAACTGCATGAGAGACAAAAAAATATTTTGGGTTTTTTTTTTTCATGGACATGTTATTTGAAGCTACTGTACTTTAACGTGGTATCCCAAATGGAGTGAATTGTTTTCATTTTATTTGTCTTACTTAAAATTTTCCACTTATCTTTGTAGCTTAGAGATTGCAATCAAAGATTTCCTTACACATCCCACAAAGCAAAGCCATTAGCATAGCTGAAAAGCCCATGTATATCACATCTGTATATTGCTAGCTCTATTTTCAGCTAAAGTACTTTAGTAGTCTCCTGCCAAACCCAGTATCTTTATACATTTCTGTACATCTTGTGCATAATTTCCTGTAATAGTCATGTTATTTTCAAAGTGTTATGACACGCATTTTTAAATCCATGCATAAGACAAGGTGGTCCAGTCAGATACCTTCCATTTACTCCAGTACTTTTTCTGCAGAAGTGACCACTTGATTAATGTGGGTAACCTCTATAAAGAGTATGTCTTTGTTTCCTAAGATGTCGCAGTCAAAGCCTCACATACTTCTGCCAAACCCCTGCAGGAGGATTGTGTGAGCAGGAATCCTGCTGTATTAGCAGTTTCATCTCCAACCCACAGCACTGTCAACAGCATTTAGGGCAAGGTCTCAAAAGCAGATCTGATCCCAGTGGTTTTTGAGATTGAGTTATAAATGACTGTACAACGGGCTGATGCTAAAGAGTAAGAAACTGTGCCAACAGAAATAGTGCCTGGAGATGGAAGGAGGAGGAGGGAATGTTTTAGAGGGACAAATCTGGAAATGTCCCTTGCAACAGCTACAAATTGCTGTGCGTGCTGATCACTGAAAGCATTTTAGAGATGTGTAACCATTTGAGGATTAGCAGCTGAAGTCTTTACCCCTGATAATTGAGATTTCTGTACATTGCAACCCTGAACAGATTCTCTTCTGTCTGATTTTGGGATGTCAAACTCAACCTGTATTAAATCTAATTCATATTGCATTTGGCCCAATGTATTTGAGAAACCAAGCACTTTTAGAAGATAAAACAACAGAAGACTGCATCAAATTGCAACTGAAAGAGAATCACAGAATTATGATATTAGAGAATGTCAGGGGCTGGAAGAGACCTCAAAAGATCATCTAATGCAACCCCCCTGAGGGAGCAGGATCACCAATACCAGATCACATAGGAACACGTCCAGGCATGTTCTGAGTATCTCCAGAGAGGGAGACTCCATAACCCCCCTGGGCAACCTGTTCCAGTGTTCTGTCATCCTCACAGGGAAAAAAAAAATCCTCCTCATGTTTACATGAAACATCCTATGCTTCAGCTTCCAGCCATTGCCCCTTTTCCTGTCATCAGGCATCTCCCAGCAGAGCCTGGCTCCATCCTCCTGGCACTCACCTTTACATATTTCTAAACACTGATGAGGTCATCTCTCAGTCTCCTCCAAGCAGCAGACCTCCAGCTACCTCAGGCTGTCCTCATAAGAGAGATGTTCCATTTCCTTCATCATCTTTGTGTCTCTGTGCTGGACTCTCTCAAGCAGTTCTATGTCCTGTTTGAACTGGGGGCCCAGAACTGGACACACTACTCCAGATGTGGCACAGGGGCAGGAGTACCTCTCTCCACCTACTAAGCACAGCTCTTTTAATACACCCCAGAATGGCATTGGCCCTCCTGGCCACCAGAACACATTGCCGGCTCATGGTCAAACACTCATCCACTAGGATTCCTAGGTCCTTCTCCCCTTCACTGCCTTCCCACAGGTCAGTCCCCAATCTATACTGATACCTGGGGTTGTTCTTTCCCAGGTGCAAGACTCTACATTTGCCTTTGTTGAACTTCATTAAATTTCTTCCTGCCCAGCCCTCAGCCTGTCCAAGTCTTGCTGAATGGCAGCACAACCCTCTGCTGTGGCAGCCACTCCACCCAGTTTTGTGTCATCAGCAAACTTGCAGACAGTGCTCTCTGTGAAAACTGGTCCCAGTACTGACCCCTGTGGAACCCCACTAGTTACAAGCCTCCAACTTGACTCCATCGCATTGACCACAACTCTCTGGCTTCTTTCCTTCAACCAGTTCCCAATCCACCTCTCTACCTGGTCATCCAGAACACATTACCTCAGTGTAGCCAGAAGTTTAGCTGTGGGAGACAGTGTCAAATGCTTTACTGAAATCAAGGTAAATCACATCCAGTGCTCTACCATCATTAATCTACCTGGTTATGTCCTTATAGAAGGCTATCAGGTTGGTCATACGTGACTTCCCTTGGTAAACCATGCTGACTGCTCCTAACGACACCCTTGTCCTTGATATGCCTAAGGAAAGTGATGAGAATAAGTTGCTCCATTACCTTTCTAGGGATGGAGGTGACTCTGACCTGTTTAGTGTCACCTGGGTCCTCCTTCTTATCCTTTTTGAAGGATGTCAGCCATGACTTACTGAAGATGATAGAGAGTGGTCTGGCAATGAACTGTGCCTGCTCCCTCAGCACAATGGTGTTATTTTAATCACACCTAATCTGGCAACAGAACAGTTGAAATACTGCTACAGATTAGAGCTATGATTTCAGTAAAGAAATTATCATTAATCATTTTTTAATGAGAAACATCCACAGCTCTTTCACTGAGAAGAATGAAAGATGAAGGCCAGAAGGGACTAATGAAGATAGGGACACGGTTATTCAGTGGGGAATTATTACCATGTGGTCCTTTCTTCTACTTCTTTTTATGTGCTACAGCTTGATGTCTCCAAAACTGATTGTTGACAATAGAAGTTGATGGACAATTTCTAAGATGTCATTAGACTCAAGTTTTACTTTTCTATTAAGGATATTAATTTGAAAAGCTATGGTATAGCACTGCACACTGGAAGTTAAGCCACATAGCATTTCTATGGCTCCTGTCATACTTGCTTGTCAAAATATTCCACTTCCCTCAAGATTATTCCTCTCCAGACAATATTTAGTGAATAAAACAAGGGAGTGTTACCCTTAAGTTAAAAGGGAGTTTTTAATAGTCACAGGACTGGTAATAATATATATATACATATATTCCTTCCATTATTCTATCTAACATGCATTTTGTACATATAATAAAAATGTTGAAAGCCAAGTAATAAGAGAGAGAGAGCTTAAGAAAGAAATTTACTAATAGAAACAATTGAAGACAACAATAAGTGAAAAGAGAAATATGCTTTCTTTTTTATATCTCTCTTGTTTACCCTTCCTTTTTCTTTTTTCATTCTGCTTTTTAGTCTATTTTTTAATCTAGTGGGTTATTTTTAGTCTATTTACCCCTTACTGACAGATTTTCTTTGTCTACACTGGCTTTACTAAAACCATCATCTGCAAAATTGGACAAGTCTACTATATTCAAAAAGGCTATTAAGGGATAAACCACATTTTCACATACATAAAATCACCAGGAATTGGGCTTTTACATCTTGGGCTTAATCTACTTAGCGTCCAGTCTGTGAGATCTCTGAAAGAGCAAGAGTGTGATGACTTTCCCACTGATGCCAGGATTTCCATGTAGCACCTCACTGTTCTGCTGCTCCTGAGACAGTTCCACCACTAAGTCTGCCAGACAGGCTTGAAACGCTGAATGCAGCACATATCTTGCCTGCCAGAAGTCAAGACAACACTTTAATCAGAGCTGCTAAGCTTCTCCACTTTCCTCATTCTTCCTCCTTCCATAATATATTTCTTCACCGAGTCACTTTAAACATCTGATTACTATTTGTAAGGATTTCTGTGCTGCAGATGGGTTATTCCATCAAAACCATAGTCAGAGGGAAGTTAAGTTATTGCAATTGTGTTTTATGTACTAACTGAAATGACTGCACCTCTTTCCTTCTGGTTTTGTGACCTTGTAGGCACAATAGGCAGAACAACTGACATGTTTTCTCTGGACAGGTGGCAACAGGACTCAAGAAGTTAATGCCAATATTGTTTTATCACAAAAGGCACGCGAGTTAGAATAGTTCCAAGGTGGAGTGTTACCAGAGACTCCGGTGATTAATGGGCCACATTCTTGATATATCGACATGTGGGGAGCTCTGTTGCTGCAGTGAGAGCTTCACAGCTGCCTACACAATAGTCTATGACTTATGGGAATGCTTCCATCTCTGTAGCCCCATCACCAACCCTTAGACCATAGGGTTTTGTTTTTTTCTTGTAAAATTTGACTGAACTTTTGAGAAAAGTAGGCAAAGGCTATTGATAAGTACAATCACTAAAACTATCAGAGAGTTGAAGGGTTTTGTTTAGTTTTGGGTTTTTTGCTATTTTGAGATACTAAAACAAAATCAAAAAAGCTCCAGTATTGCCAACTTGGATGCATTTGCTGAAATGTTTATGAGATTTTTGAACTGAGCTTCTGTTCTTTGACATTCATATTTTAAATCAAAATAAAGTTGTATTTCACAGAAAGCAAGTGCAAAAGCAAAAAGGTCCATCTTGTAAGGATTTCTCTTGAAGAAGCATTCATTCCTTGTCTTTCCCTTTCTATTCCCAGAGTAGCTGTTCTCTAAAATGGAAAAACAGAATACTTAAATGACGGATAGAAATGGCTTAACAAAAGGGTTTCTTTTCTGCTTTTGATACAGCATAAACATTTATCAAATCCTATCACCGTATCCTCTGCAAAGAAGGGTAGTAAGAAGTCACTGCCTTCTTCAGGAAGAAACAGCCAAGCTGATAAATCATGGGCCCTCCTTGGGCACTGCAGTCCTATTTTTCATGCTGAATGACAGAAAATCTGACAGTCTGAAACTGACACTTAGATCGTCTTTCCATCTTCCCTCTACCTTCCATGGATGGCTAGCAAAGAGCTTGGATCCCCACAACCTTCTAGAAGAACCTGAATGGTCAGAAAGAAACTATCTGGTGGTTTGTCTGCAATAGGTTTTGTTTTGAAAAGTATAGGCAGTAGATAAGGGGAAACCTGAACAAAAGAGGTTTCCCTGTAGATATGTCTGCTTCCCTTGTATGACTTAATATTAAGGCAAACTGTTTCCTTTGATTTAAGGTTGTACGGTCCTATACTCTAGTAAATACATTTTTGTCCACGCCATTAAGGTGCCAATGGCTTTGTACTAGCAGTGCAAAGCCTCGGGGCTAGTGCTTGTTTTAGCCTGGTAGTTTAAATGAGGCAAATTGACAGAGAATGCAGACAACCTGACTTTGTTGGCAGTTGTGTGGGGACACCTTCTGGGAACGCTTTTTTTTTCTTTTTTGTTCCAAATACCAGCCTACAGCCATCACAGTGGGCTAAAACATGTTCTTACTGCCCAAACAAGAATCTAATTTAAAGCACCTTATTTCAGAGCAGCCTAGGCTGTTCAAATTCAACACAACACATTCATGCAGAATGTAGGCAATATGGGCTCTAATCTGGGTACAACAAGGAAGACTGAGTTCATTAGCTCTTTAATGAACCTGGGTTCATTAGCTTTTCCCAAAATTCTGCAATTTTATCTGCCTGCTACAGCATTCACATAACTCCAAATTCAAAAGAGAGTTTTGAGTATACAACACAGTATAGTCAATAATAATGTTAAAAAAAACTACTAATGATTAAATTCCCGTAGGAAGGCCTTGTATCTCTCAAGATGTACTCTTAGGGCTGCTTTCTAAGAGAAGGCAAGCTGGAAGATAGAAGTGACAGCTAAGCAAGGCTCTCCTCCCTGTCATTCACACCCTACCCAAACAAGCAGAGCAGAGTGGGGCAGGTCTGGTGATGATGAATGAGGTTAGCCCCAGCCCAGTGAGACACACTGCTCTGTACCAAGGATGCGGGTCCAAGAGGAAGCCATAGAACCAGGGAGGTGCCAGGCACAACTGTGTCACAACTCAGGCAAGGACTGAGGATGGAAATCATCATCAAATAAAGGGGAAGATTGTGTCATCTATTCTTGCTACCTCTGCGTTTTCCCAGAGCTCAGACCCAAGGTTATGCAGCTGCATGACAGCGAACCTGGTCTTGAACATTGGCAGCCAAATCTTTATGAGAAATATGCACTTTAGAAACTAATTTTGCTTTGCCCTCAGTAAGGAAATCCATAAAGCCTGTCCTTCCAGGTACACAATGATGACAAACATGACTTTCTTTGTTTTCCCAATAATTTCTCACTTCTTTCATTCCTGAGACTCACATCTACACAGTAATTTAAATTCCTGCCTATGGCAGGGGGTTGGAACTAGGTGTTCTTTGAGGTCCCTTCCAACCTAATCATTCTATGATTCTATGAAATCATAATTGAAAATTGTCATTAATTAGCACAATTCACTTGTATATGTAAATGGATTAACACAACCCACCTGTATATATAACCTGATGTGGAAGCATTGATTTGAATCAAAACCTTGATAAAAAGGCTAAGTTAAACACTCTAGAAAGTTTGTTAATACTATCAGCATATTCTCACAAAAATGTAATGTTTCTTATTATGCAGTAGAATAACTATTAGCTATGAAGTATTCATTAAAAGATTGGAAGATTAGGCTTAGTTTAATTAAACTCCTAAAATATGGATGTTTATCTAAAGCTCCAGAGTTAGTAAAATTTGGCAGAAAAAAAATATGAACACTCCAATTCCAGTTCTGGCTGGTTACCAAAATTGTAGACATATGCAAACATGATTAACTGGACATGTTAGATAAGAAAAGGAGATTTTACTTTAGAACCTGAAAATGTCTGATTCTAGTTATTCATAAAACTGTTTATTTAAGGGAGTGATTTTGCTTAAACCGTTTTCACTACATATGGTGTATTTGAGCATGAATTTGCATATAGGAGTCATGATTCAGCATGTGAAAACAAAAACTGAGAGAAACCAGTGGAGGAGCAGTCTTGATTGTGCACAAGTTGTTAATTAAATTTTAAAAATTATATATATAATGACATTTTCTTCAACAGCAGCTCCCCTGCTAATTTCAAATCTTTGGAGAATGTTATTGCTTCCTACATGCCTTAAAGGCTTCCATGATGAAGAAAGCCAGAAAGAATTGAAAACATCCATTCTGCTCCTTTGAAATTAGAATTGCATTTGAAGTTGTCAAGTAAGGTTGCAACAAAAACAAACCAAAAAACCCCAAACAAACAAACAAGAAAAAACCAAACAAAAAAACCCAAGCAACATTGACCTTTCCCTTCCTAGGCTTCTTTTCAATTTATTCCTGCCCCTCTACTCTGCCCTAGTGATGCCACATTTGGAATACTGTGTTCAGTTCTAGGCTCCCAAGTTTAAGAGTGACATAGAAGTGCTTGAGAGAGTCCAGTACAGAGCAACAATATGATTAAGGGAATGGAACATCTCTCTTACAAGGAGAGCCTGAGGGAGGTGGGTCTCTGCTGCTTGGAGAAGAGACTGAGAGGTGACCTCACCAATGTTTATAAAGATGAAAAAGGTAAGTGCCAGGAGGGTGGAGTCAGGCTCTGCTAGGTGATGGCCAGTGACATGACAAGGGGGAATGTGTGGAAGCTGAGGTGTAGGAAGTTTCATTTCACCAAATCAGAGAATCAGAGGATCAGAGGATCATCTAGTTCCAACCCCCCTGCCATTGGCAGGGACGCCCTACCCTAGACTGGGCTGGTCAGAGTCTCATCCAGCCTGGCCTTAAACACCTCCAGGGATGTGGCCACATAACCCCCCTGGGCAACCCATTCCAGGCTCTCACCACTCTCATCATGAAGAACTTCCTCCTCACGTCCAGTGTGAATCTCCTCACCTCCAGCATTCCCTCTAGTCCTGTCACTACCTGATAGCCTAAAAAGTCCCTCCCCAGCTCTCTTGTAGGACCCCTTCAGATACCGGAAGGCCATAATAAGGTCACCTTGGAGCCTCCTCTTCTCCAAACTGAACAGCCCCAACTCTTTCAGTCTGTCCTCATAGCAGAGGTGCTCCAGCCCTTTGATCATCCTCGTGGCCCTTCTCTGGACACACTCCAGCATGTCCATATCCCTCTTGTAATAGGGGCTCCAGAACTGGATGCAGCACTCCAGGTGGGGTCTCACCAGAGAGGGGCAGAGGGGGAGAATCACCTCCCTCAACCTGCTGGCCACACTTATCCTGATGCAGCCCAGGCTCTGTTTGGCTTTCTGGGCTGCAAGTGCACACCGATGACTCATGTTGAGCTTCTCATCCACCAGCATCCCCAGGTCCCTCTCCTCAGAGTTGCTCTCCAGCCAGTCACTACCCAGACTATATTTGTGCCTGGGATTGCCTTGACCCAGCTGCAGGACCTTGCACTTGGTCTTGTTGAGCCTCGTGAGGTTGGCTTTTACCTACCTGTCCAGCCTGTCCAGGTCCCTCTGGATGTCATCCCTGCCCTCCAGCATGTCTGCTGCACCACACAGCTTGGTGTCATCAGCAAACTTGATGAGGGTGTACTCAATGCCTGTGTCCATGTTCCCCACAAAGATGTTGAACAAGACTGGTCCCAGGACTGATCCCTGAGTGACTCCATTTGTCACTGGTCTCCACTTGGACATGGACCCATTGACAGCCACTCTTTGGGTGCAGACATCAAGCCAGTTCTTTATCCATCTGGTGGTCCACCCATCACACCCATGTTTCACCAGCTTGGAGATCAGGATGTGGTGCACAACAGTGTCAAAGGCTTTGCTCAGCTCCAGGTCAATTACATCAGTTGCTTCCATATCACTTGTGACCATTTCACCTCTTTCCTTTCTGAGGGGGCCCACACCTTCCCTAGTCTTCTTTTTACCATTAATATACCTGCAGAAATTCTTGGTGTTCCCTTTGACCTCCCTGGCTAGATTCAATTCAAACTGTCCTTTGGCTTTCATAATCAGATCTCTGTCTGCTCAGGCAACTTCCTTATATCCCCCTCCATTCTAGCTGTCCTTCCTTCCACTCCTTGGACAGTCTCTCTTTGTGTGACAGTGTGTCCAGGAGCTCCTTGCTCAGCCAGGCAGGCCTCCTGCCATTCTTCCCTGCTTTCCTCTTTGTTGGTATATATTGCTCCTGGACACAGAAGAGGATATCCTTGAGTACTGTCCAGTTGTCCTGCACCCCTCTTTGCTCTAGGACTTTGTCCCATGATACTTTGGCCAGCAGATCCCTGAAGCCATCAAAGTCTGCATGCCTAAATCCTAGCATTGTAAGCATGGAAAACGTCCTCCTGGTTGCCCTGAGGACCTTAAATTNGGTTGCCCTGAGGATCTTAAATTCAACTGCTTCATGGTCACTGCAAGCAAGGCTGTGCCTGAGCCTCATGTTGGTCACCAGCCCTTCCCTGTTGGTGAGAACAAGGTCCCGCATAGCACCTTTTCTTGTTTCTTCCTCTACCATTTGGAGGAGGATGTTGTCATCTATGCAATCCAGGAACATCTTGGATTGCTGATGTCTTACTGTGTTGTCTCTCCAGCAGATGTCAGGGTGATTGGAATCCCCCATGAGGACCAGGACTTGTGACCTGGAAGCTGCTTCTGTTTGCCTCTGAAGGGCCTCATCTGCTTGGTTCTGCTGGTCAGGTGGCCTGTGGCAGACCCATACAGTAACATCACTCTCTCCTGTCTTCCCTTTAATTTTAATCCATACACTCTCACCCAGCTCATCATCCTTCCCCAGGTGGAGCTCCACTGATTCTAGCTGGTCACTGATATAGAGGGCAACACCTCCTCCTCTCCTTCCCTGCCTGTCCTTTCTAAAGAGCTTGTACCATCTATCCCTACATTCCAGTCATGGGAATCATCCCACCAAGTTTCAGTTATAGCCACTATGTCATGGCATCCCTGCACTGCAGTGCCCTTAATTCATCCTGTTTTTTGCCCAAGCTCTGTGCATTTGCCTCATTGGCTCTCCATCCCTCTGCCTCTGGTGAGCTGCCCCACTGCTTGTCACTACCCATCAGGAGACTATCAATCCCTTTAAACGTGAGTAGGATTTTTTTCCCTGTGAGGATGACGAAACTCTAGAACAGGTTGCCCAGGGGAGTTGTGGAGTTTTCCTCTCTGAAGATATTAATAAGCCACCTGGATGTGTTTCTGTGTGATCTGATATAGGAGATCCTGCTCTAGTTGGGAGTTGGATTGGCTGAGCTTTCAAAGTTCCTTCCAGCTCCTTACATTCTATGATACTTAATAAACATTCACTTGATAGCATACATTAAAACTGTCTACATAAAGTCAGAAAATTACATGTCTCTTCAGCACTTTGGGCTACTGAGATTACAAATATTTTCTATGAAACTCAAGCTTGATACTTCTTGTGATGGCAAACAGAGTTCAACAAGCCTCTAATTTTCATCACTCAAGGATAAATAGGCTACCCACCAGATGCACTATACTAGACAGTTGCAGTCCACAGTTTCATTCATCAGACAAATCATACCTTTCAGACACTGTGGAACAAATTCTGTACTGACCACTGGTCCAAGTCTGTTGTGTGTGGAAATGAGGACCTTTTCTATCTGGAAGCTCAGAGGCATCTGGAGTCTCTGAGATTTTTTTATTCTGACCCTTATTAGCTGAATTTCATAAAAAATTCATTTAACTGTCTCTCAGGCATTGTTCAGAACTTGATAATACTTAGCAAGAGTTATAGTGCAGATAACATGTACAAAATGAAGGAAAAAGGCAAAAAAAAAGATACAAAATGGAAAAAATATTTCAAAAGTACCTAGAATACCACTAGTAGTAACCTAAAGGAAAATCAAAGGAGCAAGCAAAAATATCCATTCTCTGGGGTTTTTTTTAATTGTGTAAGGAAGAATTCATAAATCTCTAATTTAAACCCAAGCAACAAGACACAACTCTACAGATTAGAAAATTGTTCAATAAGTTTAGGTCTTTTTCTGGCTTCACTTATTCAAGACAGTAAAAACTAATCTGAAGTGAAGAGCCATCTCTGGACAGCAATTGCCCTTTGAGTGTCTTGTTCATCTGATGGTCAGTGCAATGAGCCTTTAATTGAAGTTCCTAACTGCTTCAGTAGTGATAACAAACTGAAAATGCATAGAAAATTCAAAGTCCAATATCCTCTCCTTAGATAAAATTTGCCAGTAACTCTGTGCTGGTTTAAGGGTAATTGGAACATTGTACTGAGAGAAATTAAATTTTTGACTGTGAGGAGAAAACAGTGACCTATATCACTCAGTCTTCTGCTGAGAGAAGCAACTAGCCAAAATATCTATAGATAAGACATTCACTTCTCACATACTTCTCTGTTCTCACTTCTTCTTCATCTTCTTCCTCTTCTTCCTCTTCTTCCTGTACTCTCAGGTGGTCTATGTTGTTGCATCTGCCTTAACTCTTTAATATGAACCAACCTTTTTTTTCTTCTAACCTTGTCATCTTTTTGACATCTCACCTCAGATCTCTCCAGATTTATCACATGAGATATATGGGGATTGATCTAATTATTCCTGAGGGGAGGGGAAAATGGGGAGTGGCGACGACGTTTGAGTCAGAAGCCTTCTGGCAGTCTGCCTGTTTTGGGAGGGATTTTGTGTTTCCGTATTACTTTTAACTTGTATATAACCAAAAATACTTGTATATATTGTGTATATATATGCCTGTAACTTGTGCTAATCTGTAAATATAGCTTCCTTAACTTCCAGCTGACTGAGTCTAGTCTGGTGAATTCAGGTTGTGAGGGAGGCCGGTAACTCCCAAACCATCACAAACTCAAACTGATATTTTATGAGAGCAGCAACACTCAATAGTTTTATTCTGCTTTTAATGTAAAAGTAACAGGTTTGGGAGGCTTGGGACATTGGTATTTTTGTCTCAAGGATCTCCTTCTCCAATACTTTTGGATATCTGTTTACTGGAATTCCTACTATTTTCCAGGAAAGCCCTGAATTTTATTTCATTTTATGTGACTGGATTTTTTTTTTTTTTCTCACTGCCTTATGAAGCTGCTATTATCCAATTTTCTCTAGTCTTTCTACTCCTAATGTAAGGGTAGGCTTTACCCTAACAGTTATTCATAACATTACAGTAATGTAAAAACTTGGCCCCAAGCCTCGGTAGGTTCCCAAAACTCAGCCTTCACTGCAACAATGCACAATTCTGTCCACACTATACTCCAAACTTGGGTTACTCTTTTTCTCCTTGTGTTTTAGCAGCACTAACAGTAAGGCATCATGCTCCCTACTATTTTTTATGTTTGAAGGGGAAAGTGTTCACCCTTGAAGCCTCAGGTACTCAAATTATCAGCTTTCTACCACTGAATTTGGCCTCCTGTTTCCATTTAATTGTCCTGAATTTATAGGCTTTGTGCAGCTCAACCAGATCAGTCCCCAGGCTGCTCTGAAACTAGTCAAGCTCCAGAAATTCCATCTACATATTTAAGGTTTTGCACAACAAAGAGGAAAGGAGGGCAGAGGAGAGCCAACAGGTTAGCAGGGCTTCACTTTATGATTCCTCAGGGGAAGGAAACTAACAGTAATGATTTAAACAGCCTGCTGTGTGCTGTCAAGGCCCATAAGTCAGCACCAAAGAATTATATCTGATATACCCCATTGCAACTAAGAAACACTCTTACCATAAAAATACACTGTGTTACTCACCAAATCCACAAATTCTCCACAAATCCAGCCCAGGCCCTTTAGAAGGTACCACTTCAAATATGATAAAGCTCTGGAGAATATTTTTTCACTATACACTGTAGCTTGCAGAACTCTATACTAACGATCTACCTCTTTGCATGCTCTCCTTTTCTCTGGTTTCAGAAACAATTTCCACAATGCCAAAGTACTTTAGATTGGAATTAATTTTCACCATAGGCAAAATAAATACTTATAACTCAGGTATTTCCACAATGCTAAACGTGAAATGAGTTTGAATAAAATACTTGTATCTGAGGAAACTGACAAGTGATATAACATTAATATCATATTTATTGGAACTAAAAAGCAGTACAATATGTGCATATTGTAGTTTTATTAACATCATCAGTTGTTAGTAGACACAACTTCAATACATTTCCACCTACATGAAGACAGAACTTCTGTTCTCTCTGATGCACAACATGTCAAGGAGACAAGAAACTTATTCTCATCACTGGTACAAAGACACACATTCCCAAACTGCAGGATGCAGAGAAATGTATTAGTGTTGCACAGTATGTGGCATCCATGCCAGCCCACTGTATGTTTGCAAGCTGTGTCTGTCCCTCACTGCTGCTACCTAGAGCAAGAACCACCTACTGTGTCAATGTGATATTTGTTCCCTGTCCAGCTTACCTGCCACCACACAGCACCTGCTTTGTCGCAGTCTGCCGTTGTTCAGGAGTGGTTTTCTACCAAAGACTGAGGAAGCTGCTCAGCATTCCCTGTAAAGTCCCACTTAATTTGGCTCTCTTCAAATTCATACAAAGCACCTTCACTCTGAAATGGGTCAAGATCTGGCTGAAGGGCCAGGCCCAGAGAGTGGTGGTGAATGGTATCACATCTAGTTGGTGGCCAGTCACTAGTGGTGTCCACCAGGCATCAGCACTGAAGATGTGGACAAGGGGATTGAGTCCAGCATCAGTATGTTTGCAGATGACACCAAGTTAGGAGCAGGTCTTTATCTGTAGGGTAGGAGGGCCCTACAGAGGGACCTGGACAGTCTGGATGGGTAGGCAGAAGCCGATGGGATGAGATTTAACAAGGCTAAGTGCAGGGTTCTACACTTTGGCCACAACAACCCCAAGAAGGGCTACAGGCTAGGGACAGAGTAGCTGGAGAGCATCCAGGCAGAAAGGGACCTGGAGATGCTGGTAGATGGTAGGCTTAACATCCAGGTGTCCGAGTGTCCAGGAGAACCAATAGCATCTTGGCCTGTATCAGGAATAGTGTGTCCAGCAGAACAAGGGAGGTTATTCTTCCCCTGTACTCAGCACTGGTCAGGCCACATCTTGAGTGCTGCATCCAGTTCTTGTTTCCTCAGTTCAAGAGAGATTTGAGGTACTGGAATGTGTCCAGAGAAGGGCGACAAAGATGGTGAGGGGCCTGGAGCACAGCCCTGTGAGGAGAGGCTGAGGGTGTTTAACCTGGAGAGGAGGACGCTCAGAGGTGACTTCATTGCTGTCTACAACTACCTGAAAGGAGGCTGTAGCTAGATTGGGTTCCGTCTCTTCTCCCAGGCAACCAGCAACAGAACAAGGGGAGGCAGTCTCAAGTTGTGCCAGGGGAGGTCTAGGCTGGATATTAGGAGGAAATTCTTCACAGAGAGAGTGATTTGCCATTGGAATGGGCTGCCCAGGGAGGTAGATGCTAAGATGAAGGTTGGACTGGATGATCCTGGTGGTCCTTTCCAACCATAGTGATTCATAGTGATTAGATGTTGTCCTGATTTAGTTTAGTCAAGGACTTGTCAGTGTGAAACTAATGACTGGACTCAATGATCTGGAAGGTCTTTTCCAGTCTAAGAAATTCTGTGATTCTGTGATGGAGTCACTGACCCTGGAGAGATTCAAAAAAAGTCTGGGTGAGGCACTTAGTGGCATAGTCTAGTTGATTGGATAGGGCTGGGAGATAGGTTGGACTGGATGATCTCAGGGGTCTCTTCTAACCTGGTTGATTCTATGATTCTATACTATGATACCATGTCAGAAGATGACGTGAGCCAAGGAAAAGTTTGGTCTTAAGAACCTCAGCCTTTCTGAAATAAAATCTGAGCTATCAGGAGATGCAAACCTGTGTAACCATCTATTATTCCTGTGGAGAAATTGAGGGTCATCACACTTTAATATCAGATTTTTAGCTTTCAGCATTACTAAGACCTTGTAAGTCACTGACGTAATGATTCCAAGTGAAGGGGGGAAATGTCAGGTAGATAATGGAGCCTAAGTGCATAGAAGAGATTTTATTATTTCTGGGAGACATTATGCATAATGTCAGACTGGACATCTACTGAAAAGTTCTGGAACTTGAATAATGCTCAGTTAATTAAACTAACATTTATTTTAATAAAAGATGGAGGGACTGGAGGAGTGAGGATTGGGAGAGATTATTAACTAATATTTACTTAGATCTTTATCTTTTCTATAGATTGACCTGAATGAAAAGTAATTATATATTGCTTTTATTTGGGGGATCCTGAAAATCTATCTACATACTCTTCATCTAAACATAGATATGAAGAAGTTCAGCAACCCTTCTGGGGAAAGAGGTAACAACCACACTGCAGAAGCTCCCACTAGCGTGAGTAAGTTTTTCCAAATTCTAAGAGATGTAATTTCATTTATATGTCCTTGCCTGGAAACAAACTCTGTTTCCAAAAGAAAAAAACAAACACTGTTCTGTCTGGTTCTGCAATGCAAAAAGTAGTAGCTTAAATACCCATTAGATCTCCCAATTTCCATTTCAAAAGGTTTAATTGATATGATGGAGTATTTTTTAGTAAGAAATCAAAAGCAGGATCACCATGCTCAGACATAGGTTTTAGTTCCTTTGAAAGTGTGGATGTACTTCCATATCTAGCTAAAACTAAGGAAGCATAAAACACACTTGGCAGGCAAGAGGTAATTTATTAAAATAAAGAAGTCTCTTAGGTGTCTGTTAGGTATCTATTAGGTTTAAGAGTAGAAGTCTGAGGTGATCTGTCATAGCCATGGTTAAAGGCCCCAGAATACTGTTGGTAAACATTTGTTTTCTGCTATTTCCTGGCCAGTGTTTCTTCTAACTGTTCTATTTTCTATTGGAAAATGCTTGATTGTTTTCCTGTCTTCTACTGATCTACTCAGGAGTAAAATGAAGTTCCAAGGAAACTCCACTTCATATATAGTTACAGGTCAAGTTTGTGTTCCTAAATTTTATAGGGAGCAATGCAAGTCACACAGGTCCTTGTGCCTGATTACTTAATACAGTCACACTTAAGAATCCCACTTGAGCCTGTCTTGAGCTCACTGAATCGCTATTTAAAGCCATTAACTGTGCCTCCAAAGTCCTGTCTTTACATTTCATGTCCAGGTTACATTTTATTCACATAAAAGCAGATAATCTTTATTGCTTGTAAGCGTTTTTCTACTTTTTTTTCCTGAATGATTTATGCAAGTTTCTCCTTGTTTCTCTTTCACTCTGAAATACCACATTCATGTTCATTATTCTTATTTCAATAAAAGCTGGATTTACTTGCCAAACACATATGATTAGTATTGGTTCAGTCCAGTTTAGAATGTAAGGATCTTTTTTTGCCTCATATTGTCAATGTATATTGTTAAAAATAAGCCACGTGCTTCAAAGGCATTTCTTTTAGTTAATACTATTTTCTTTTCTTTTTTATTTTTTTTTAATTAAAAACCATTTGCTCAAGCATTTACACATACTCTCTGACACATCTTCCTACACACAATTATCCAGCCCGGTGACAGATCTCCAGGTAGTATTGTTGCATCTGGGAAAGTCCTGTCCCATCAGATGAGGTTGCATCTAAACCAAGTGGCTAGTGGACTAACCATATCACAATATGACATTATGCAGTACAGACACATCATAGCACTAATCCATTCCTCTGAGTTGATGAGCACCACCAGAAAGAGCATATTGAGTACAAGTATCTAGGCAACCAGCAACAGAACAAGGGGACTCAGTCTCAAGGTGTGCCAGGGGAGGTCTAGGCCAGATGTTAGGAGGGAGTTCTTCACAGAGAGTGATTTGCCATTGGAATGGGCTGCCCAGGGAGGTGGTGGAGTTGCCATCCCTGGAGATGTTCAAGAAAAGACTGGGTCAGGCACTTAGTGCCATGGTCTAGTTGATTGGATAGGGCTGTGTGATAGATTGGGCTGGATGATCTTGGAGGTCTCTTCCAACTTCGTTGTTCTACGATTCTATGATTGTATGTAAGGTTTTATGTAATGTGACCAGGGCTAAGTCTCAGCACATCATCCTCAGTCACCCCTGGAAAGTAAATGCATCAGCATGGCAAAGCTACTACTCGGGAAAAAAAGCATACAAAATTCTTTAATCAGGCCTTAATTGAATCTTATAATTATCTTGCTTCTTGTTATCTCAACCACTTTTCATGCACCATGTTGGGTGTCAAGATAGATTGTGTTGGTTTATTGGTTTATCACAGTCATCTGTAACAAGCAAGCCCTCCTCACACAGATCAGGAGGAACAGTAACAGTAGAACCCTGGCCTGAGATAAAGAGAATTGAATGGAATAATATCAGGTACAATTACCTTAGACTATTTCACAGAAAATCACACCAAATGCAGAGGAAGCAGCAGAAGACAGCAATAAAATTATTTCCCACCCGCCCCACCCCTCCCCCATTCCCCCATTCCCTCATTTTCCACAAACAGCTTGGTGGAAAAGACCAACACCCCAAAACTGGAAAGCAGAAATAGCCACCAGAAACTGGAAGCCTCATATTTTACACTCTGAACTTCGAGCCCCATGATACTTTGCTCCAGCCAGCACTTTCTTTTCAAATCTGGCATGAGATCAGCATGGTGTTGAATACTCATCATCAGATTCAATTGGCTAAACACACCACAATTAAATTTCCAAAATAATAATTAGTTTGCATACCTTCAGCGATTAATACCTAACCTTTTCTAATTAGTATGTACTTGGATATCAAAAGCAGTCAGAAAACTGCAGCTTTTGGCTTTTTTTGTTTGTTTTCTTCCTTCTTGATGCTAAAAGATAATCTCAAACTAATCTCTATCTGCTCATTTTCAAAATTGTCACTCCCTGCTGTCCAGTCCTTCCTCTGCAGAAGGTCACTGTCTCCACAGTAATACAGCAGAAAAAACTTGCACGATGCCCGCATCTCCATGTTTTAAGGGGGCACCTGTTGGTGGAGGGACAAAGAAGAGAGAGAGAGATTTTAATTATTGTAGCATGGTACCTTGCACAGTTCAGTGGTAATCCAGCAGGTACTTTCAGAGAAGCACCAAGACAGTCACAGAGGCAGCATGCAGAAAGATCACCTCTGGGTTCTCATTTGCTATTTATAGGACATTTGTTGTCCCTCCTCATGCTCATTCCTTTAACTTCACCATTTATGTATGCCATTTCCAGCACTCAGTTACACATCTGATTGTGTTTTTCCTGCAGGTAGGTTTCTAGACATCCCTCTCACAAACCTTCTTTGTTCTGGAAGTTACATAAAGTTTATTTGTTGTTAATTTAATTTTTCATCTACACATTCATCCTGTATTAAGCAACATTTCAGCAATGGGGACATTTATTTCCAAAGCATTAGGAGGGTTAAAGTTTAGATAGAAATTACTTCTGAAGTACCTCTCCTATGAGGACAGGCTATGACAGTTGGGGGTCTTCAGCCTGAAGAAGAGAAGGCTTCGAGGAGACCTTGTAGCAGCCTTCCAGTATCTGAAGGCGGCCTATACGAGGGCTGAGGAGGAATATTTACAAGGTCTTGTAATGACAGGATGAGGAGTAATGGGTTGAAACTGGAAGGGGGGAGATTTAAACTAGATGTTAGGAGAAAGTTCTTTCCAGTGAGGGTGGTGAGACACTGGCACATGTTGCCCATGGAGGTTGTGGCTGCTCTCTCCCTGAAAGTGTTCAAAGCTAGGTTGGATGAGGCCTTGAGTGACTTGTTCTAGTGAGAGATGTCCCTGCCTATGGCAAGGGTTTGGAACTGGATGATCTTTTATGTCCTTTCCAACCTAAACCATTCTATGATTTTATGATTCTATGAAAAGCCTCAAGAGTTGGGGCTCACCCCTCACGTATTTATAAACATGAATGAGGTCACCACTTAGTCTCCTCCTCTCCAAGCCAAAAAGCCCCAGCTACTTCAGGCTTTCCTCATAAGGAAGATGCTCAACTTCCTTAAACATTTTTGTGGCTCTATTGACCAGAGCAGTTCCATTTACATTTTTGTCTGACTTAAAGGAATGGAAAATATCACATACATTGAGAGACACTCTTTATCAGTTATCAAACCATAGAAAAAAAATCAAAGAATGGACATCACAAACCTGCAGACATGTGAATGAAATCAGTGGGGTTAATTTAGTAAACTTCATTTAATATTTTGTATGAAGCTGGAAGAAGGAACATGGAAGAAGCTATTACTCTATTATCTGTTTGGTTTAGGACAAAAATTAGAGTCATGACTGATAATAGTTTATAACAAGTTTTTAAAAAATCTTTGTTTTGTCACAGGAAATTCAATAAAGATCATTAATACATATTTGGTAAATAAATGTGACCATTAAGCCATGCACTAAATTTGCAGAAACACCCAGAAGTCTGTGCATAAGGGATTTTCAAAGCACTGAAATCATGCATCATTTAAAGAATTTTTTTTTCTTTCAGTACAAGTTGACAACTTCTTTTAAATTCCCTTTTTAATAACACCAGAACAGCCTTCAAAGATCAGGAGATGAACTAATGGCTCTTGATAGATCTCACTGAGGAAGGCTTTCTTTTTTTTTTTTTTTTTTAAATGCAAGGATATACTGAAAATGTGTCTTGGAAAAAATCTGATAGCTTTTTCTAATGCCGTGGCCAGTTGGGTAGACAAGGGGAGAGCAGTGGGTGTTGTCTGCTTCAACTTCAGTAAGGTTGAGGAAAAATATTTTCACTGTAAGGATGACAGAACACGGGAACAAGCTGCCCATGGCAGTTGTGGAGTCTCCTTCTGGAGACTATGCCGGTTTGGGATTTACCTGCCCCCCACAAGGGTAGTTATTCACCAAACTACCTCAGCCAGCTGGAAATTAAGGAATGAAGGTGCATTTATAGCATGGCACAATTTACAAACATATATATACAAGGTATAGAGATATTTACAACTATATACAGTAATATACAAGTTAAAAGTAATACAGAGATACAAAGCCCCTCCCGACCAGCAGAGCCTTCCAGGAGGGCTTTCAAACCAACTCCCCTCCTTCCTCCTTCTTTCCAAACCCCCTCCCTTATCTCAGGATCCCCCTTACATGCAGGGTGAGCTATGAAAATTCGGCAAGAGGTGTTAGAAGAAGAATGATTCATTTGAATTACATAGGTTCAGGGAGATATAGAGAAGCAGGCAACAGCCAGACAGAGACTGACTATTTTTGTTATTGTTTCTTGGTTTTATATCCCTAAGCAAAACCAATGGGTAATATAGACATCACTATTATTTTTCTTTTCACAGCCAATGATCTAATTTCTCTCATTTAAATATTTCTATTAGCCTTAAACCAGCACAACAACCTAGACATTTCCTGAAAGACTGAAGAATAATTCTGTCCAGGACAGAATCATAGAATCAGCCAGGTTAGAAGAGACCTCCAAGATCATTCAGTCCAACCTATCACACAGCCCTACCCAATCAACTAGACCATGGCACTAAATGTGCAATCAAGTCTTTTCTTCAGCATCTCTAGGGATGAGAACTCCACCACCTCCCTGAGCAGCCCATTCCAATGGCAAAACACTCCCTCTGTAAATAACTTTCTCCTAATATCCAGCCTAGACCTTCCCCAACACAACTTGAGACTATGTCCCCTTGTTCTGTTGCTGGTTGCCTGGGAGAAGAGACCAACCCCCACCTGGCTACAACCTCCCTTCAGGTAGTTGTAGACATCAATGAGGTCACCTCTGAGACTCCTTTACTCCAGGCTAAACACCCGCATCTCCCTCAGCCTCTTCTCACACGGCTGTGCTCCAGGCCCCTCACCAGTCTCATTGCCCTTCCCTGTACACATTCCAGTACCTCAACATCTCTCTTGAACTGAGGGGACCAGAACTGGATACAGTACGCAAGGTGTGGCCTGACCAGTAAAAGATAGAAGAAAAAAAAATAGAGTATCATAAAAAGAGATAAGCAGAATTTCCTTTGGATGCTTTTGAGTCAGCTGTACTCATTTAAACTCTGAACAATTGCCAAGTTTTAAACCATTTCCTCTGACTGCTGTACGCAACTGCTAAGTGAATAGAAAATAAGTCGCTTTGTTCTGTATTTTAATGACAACTGCTTGAAAGGTAGGATCCAACAAGCCATAATTGCAGTTTTGCCTTCATGCTGATATGGAAGAGGGATTTAGGGTGTCTTAGTCTAAGAAGATGAAAGAGATTTTCCTGAGGGATGTAGGTGAAGGGCTAGTGGCATGCTGAGGCTATGGAGAAGAGTAATAAATGTCTCTCCTGGATCTCATTGAGGATGGCAAATGCTTGGGGTTTGTGATCTTTGTGGGACTGCCTAGAGAATGAAACCAGTAGGCCTCTGATACGGAGAAAGACAAGAAGCAGTCCATCACCAGGAAGAACAGTTACAATGAAAAGAAAGGAGAGAGGGGGAAAAAAATCATGCTCTGTAATCACTGTGCTCTTAGGAAAACAGAAAGATTTCTCTACAAAAATGTTCCCAAGACATATTTTACCATGTAGATATTTTGCCAAAAGAGACATTCATCAGAAGCATCCCGCAGATAGAGGGATGTTCTCCTCTGCCTCTGCTCTGCCCTGGTAAAACCCTATCTGAGTACTGTGTTAAGTTTTGGGCTCCTCAGTTTAAGAGGGACAGGAATCTGCTGGAGAAGGTACAGTGGAGGGCTACAAGGATGATTAGAGAACTGACTTATGAGGAGAGGCTGAGGGACCTGGGGCTTTTTAGTCTGGAGAACAGAAGACTGAGAGGGGATCTAATCAGTATTTCTAAATATCTGAGGGATGTGTGTCAGGAGGCAGGGGACAGGTTCTTCTCACTTTCTTCCTGTGATAGGACAAGGAGCAATGGATGTAAGCTGCAGCAGAAGAGGCTCCACCTCAACTCAAGGGAGACCTTCTTTACTGTAAGTGTCACAGACCACTGGAACAGGCTGCCCAGAGAGGTTGTACAGTCTCCTTCTCTGGAGAGTTTCAAAGCCCATCTGGATGCATTCTTCTGTGACCTGAGGTAGGTTATATGGTCCTGCTGTGGCAGGGGGGTTGGACTCGATGATCTCCTTGGGTCCCTTCCAACCTCTAACATCCTGTGACCCTCTGATCCATTAAAAAGAAAAGCCATATATACATACATACACACATACATACACATATATATCTATTTACTCTGGTGTCACTTTGATAAGCTTAAAAGATGTGTAATCTTTGTGACCTTTTAGGACTCATTTGCACATGTGGAGCAGTTAGTTTTTCTTACACTGCAAATACCTGAGCATATTTTAGTATTGATATGATTGATAACAAATGGACACTCCTAACATCTCAGTGACAGTGTTAGTAGGTATTATTTGCTATGACTTTTTTAAAAAGAAAATGCATTTGCATGGTTGAAAGAAGTAAAAGTCTAACAAGTGCATGAAGTCAGCAACAAGGAGATGATGAGGGACATGTCAGCAGAGGCCTGCTGACAAACACTACATTACTGCCCTTGCTGGTGTCATTAAGTAGACTATTGAGATGAACCAGGCAGTAAAAGTTTTCCACCAAATCTGAGTTAGAGAGTGATGATAAACTTTCTGCTACTGTATTGGGTTGAGGCTAGTTGCTCCCACCCTGAGCCCAAAAGCCCAATAAAAGACTCAAAACAATTTGGAAGTAAAAAGGGTAAAACTTTAACAACAAGTAAGAGGGAAAGGGATTTTTTACAGCAGGTGGGAGAAAGGGAAACAAGCTTTGGGATATGGGGAATAAGGGAAAGGGGTACAGAGACCAGGGAGAAAGGGGGAAAGGAAAAAATATACAACCGCTGCAGACAGCTGAAGTTCAATTGGCTTTGGAAAAGCAGGATGCAAGAATCCTATAGCGAAAAGTCTCAGTCCCAGTCTCAGCAGAGAAATAACAGTGCCCTTCCACACGGCGGCAGGGAGACACGTGCTCTAGCAGCACAAAGTGCGAGCAGGTGCTCGACCAGCCGGCACGAGAAGAAGAGAAGAGAAGAAGAGGAGAAGGGGGAGGACTGGGTTCCCCCTCTTATAGTCCCAAAATCCTAGCAGGAAGTGGGAGTGTCTAACCATGTAACCTGGGAAAAGGGTGAAACCATTCCTTGGGAAAAGACAGGGCGTCCCAGGGGGCTTAAACCTTCACATTCCACCCCTTGGTTAGACCTCTACCATCTTCCTGCAAACAGATCGTCTTCTTTGCATGTGTCCATGGTATGTGATGTGCGTAGAAAGTCCTCGGTTTGAGTTCTCTTACAGTCCCGACGATACTCCAGAGCAAGCTTTCCTCCAGGGCAGGTGGGCGCAAGCAGAACAGGAACCATGTAGGAAGGAACACAGGAACAGTCTATTCGGTGTGCTGATGTGGTCCTCCCTTCCAGATTCCTATGGTAGCTGTGGGTTGTATTGGATGCCTGCAGGTATTGAGGTTTCTGGAAAACACTTAGAACAACTGAAGAAACTATTATACATCAACTATATTACAAGGGAACTGCCTTTCTGAATGGGTTCTTACC
>VWZI01023983.1:27998-43115 GCA_013396835.1 Psilopogon haemacephalus | reverse complement strand
ACAAAACCCAAAAAATACTTCATTATTTACATTTTTAAAAACATATTTTGAGTAAAATCATGCCAATAGCATCTCTGCTGTGCTTCAATAAAGTGTCTAAATATATTGTCTTCTCATTGATCTGGACTACAATAAAACTAGCCTGAAGACTTTTAGTAGCTCAGGTATCACAATGAGTGTCTTGCATTTCAGAGGGTTAGTTTTCTGCATTAAAAGCACAATTTCCTGAGGAGAAATCTTTCAAAAACTATTTAGAAACCAGAAGAAAGCAGAGTACACTTCACTCATTATCTTAATCTTGCTTTTATTTGTTTATTTTACGTCAAGCAGCTCCCTAGCCAAAACAGATGGAGGCTGAAAGTTAAAACCTGGCAGTGAAAGAGATCATAATGGGCAGATATGCACTTTGTGTGTTACAGAGGAGAAATGGATTTGATTTGGCTAGGTTATGAGCTTTGGAAAATCACTCTTAGTGATAGCTCAGTATACTTAACAATCATAGTAAAATCAGTTTCAATCAAGTTAAATTCTAAAAGTCACATACAGTATTTCAAGAGCTTTGATCAGGCAAAGCATGGAAAAGATATATTATTGCACTATGTGGTACATTTGTATCTTTAAAAAAAATCTAAACAAATGCATTGCGTTGTGCTTTGTGAGAAACAATAGTGTAGACACATTATAAGGTTCTTCTTCTTCTTTTTTTTTTTTTTTTCATTACATTACAATTACAAGAAAAACTAGGCTGATAATCATCTTTGGTCCCAGAAGTCTAAGTGGTGTAACCTTTAACTGCTTTACTGCTTTTTTTTTTTTTTTTAATGGAACGATAGAAACAAACACTCTACTACTGCTCACTAAAAATATTGAAAAAATTATACCCCTTTCTGCTTAGTGTCTGTCATTTTTACTGCAGCAATCGGTTTTGTATTACAAGAAGGAGCCACTTCATCTATTTTTCCGCAATGCAAACAGATGTTTATAAATTGACCTTGGATTCTAGTGCAGCTAAAGAGTGTAGATTGTAAAAATCTTCAAGCATATGTCTATATTAGCAGCTTTAAGAAGAACTGCCTTGAGTATTTCACACAAGTATTTAAATTCAACCTATCTTCTCCCTGCTTTGCCCCACACCTCATCATAAAGGACAAGGTTAAAGCTCGGCTACAATTGTTTTGCCTCAGTGTTTTGATTCAGCTACTAAAATGAAATTGCTAACATGAACAAAACCACTAGCTAGATTGCTTCTTGCTCAAGGTATTTGTAAAAGCTATTTTAAAGGCCTTGGAAAGTGTTAACCTAAGTTGATGACAGACATCATCTTTTCTACACATACTCACAAAGGTGGCTATAAAGGAAGAAATGTATGACTTTAGGATTATGCACAATGTTAATTTTTTGGCATTTCCAGGGAGTAGCTGCAAAGTCTCATTGTGCTTTCTGTACTGATTATGGGCATCTGTGGGAGTACAATCAAAAAAGGACAATCTCAGAAGTCCGAGAACTGGTCATTGAATAGACAGCATAAAAAATACATAAAACTTAGCACTGCAAGAAGCTCTAAGCAAGGTAAAACTAACAGCAACAAAATCAGGCTGTCCTCTACAAAATGCTATGCACAGCACTGATATTCTCAACAGTGCAGGTGTCACAGAGAGCACCATGTGTGGTACCAACATATAAGCTCTGTTTTGGCTCTGGAAAACTGCAGTAAGTTCTGCATGTTTGTATGTGCTCCTGTGTATGCTACTTACATGCTACACATTTAGAAAGTGTCATTCTCACCCTGCTCATAGCACATGCTGGATCTGCTCCAGATTTCCAGCTCTCTGGGGTTTCCTTTGTAGTTAAGTGAAATAACAAATACGCCTGCCAGATTTTGCTTTGAAGATTGGCTGCTTCTCGGGCTGTTCTCTGCAGGACCTCCTTTGTCCCTGACACTAGTTTCCCGAAAGGCATTCACAACCTGTTCCATACACACAGCTGGTGCCAGAAGGATCCACCTGCTCTGCTTACTCACAAATGAAGGATCTCTACATTTTTCAAGAAATCCCCGAAGCTCGACCACGAGAGTGAGCAAACAAAATAGCTTGGCATTTGCATACAAGGTATAGCTGCTGATGTCTTGTTTATGAGGTGCTAGGAGCTGTTTGTACACTAACATGTTATTAATGCGAATGGGGCTGGGGGGTATTGAAGCAGAGCTTTCTCGAGTAGTTAATAGGTGTATTTCTGTGCCTGTCGGTGCCAGGCCTTTTCATCCCTGAGCTGGTGTTTGCTGGATTGGATTTGCATAAGGATTAGCTTTGCTGTTTTCAGTCTCCCGGCACCTTTCCTCTCAGTCCTTGCCCGCTTGTAGACTCTCCTCCAGTATCCGCCTGTGCTAGACAGAAGTCAGTCCTCTAAGACAATAGATAAGCCACTGAGATGTTTTACACGACAGGGTGCAAAGAGGGCACAGACTTAAAAATAGAGATAACTTCTCAATACACCAGCTATTGTTCCTCATGAGTATTGTGCTGGTAATTTCAAAGTAAACAGTAATAAACAAACTGGAAATGCCATGCACAGTGTCAGCTTCTGGTTTTTGTAGTTTCAATGAAGGAGTGTGGTGAATGACACAGAAATTGTATCTGAAGGTTTAATTTTGTTTTGTTTACTTTTGCTGAAGTCTGTATGTGCATGTTCATTCTAATATGAACTCAGAAGTCCTCATATGACTGTTAAAAATGTTGCTAAAGCTACAACATGTTTTTCAGGATGTGTGAGACAGAGGTCTGACACTTTTCATTTTTACCATTGGGGTCAAGCAAGGATGCCAGTATGATTCCTAAAACATTTTAACTGATAAGAGTGGCTACGAGCAAGCAGGTCAGCTCTCCAGAGAAATCCAGTTAATGCTGGTAAATTCTTTCAAAATAACTGATATAACTTCCCTTAGCTTGCATATGCTTTGGCAGTGGTGGGGTTTTTTTGGTTGGTGTTTTTTTGTGTGTGGGTTTTTTTTTTTAGATACTAGCACTTAGAGAACATCCCAGATTCCCAAACCTTTTCTAATTAAGGTTAAATGTATTCTTTGCTGTAAGCACACATGACTCTCATTAAAGGAATATGGCGTTAAATTTCCCTCCATATGTTGCTTAGAAGGCAAAATGATAAGCTCGCTTTTGCTTAGGGAAAAAAAAAGAAGTAACAGCATCTCATTATGGTAACTTGGTCAGAGAGATGTAAGCTAGTTTCAGCTACAGCAGAATCTGATGTCAGTCTGGTAATTACTAAGCAGAGTCAATAATACCTCTCTTCAGTATTATTGCAAATCCAGTACAACCATGACCAGAACTAAATTGCTTGAGAGCAATCAATAGAAATCTCCTGATTGCATTCCCTGGTATACACATCAGATATAAAAAGGAAAACTCTCCATCCAAGCAAAAGGTCAGCTTTATAAATGAAAACTGTGGTATAAAGCCAGGAAGAAGTCTGTCCATACAGAAGCCTCCTGGTTAACTGTGGCTAGAGATGACAGGCCTGAATAAGAAGGCAGGTTTTGAAGAATAGTTAAGCCTACATGAACAGTAATTTGATGCAACTGGAGTGGAGCAATAGATTCGTGTAGCTGATGCTGAGTTCTTACTATTTGTTCCCTATGTGGTTTTAATAAGACTAAATTTTTTCAAACCAAATATTTTCTTCATGTGTGGTTCAAAGCTATCTGAAGCACCAGGCTTTAACTCAGATATGTCTGTTCCTGTGACACGCTAAATGTCATTAGATTTTAACCTGGGGCGGAACTTCTAACTCAGCTCCCTCTTTGTTGAATGTAGTTCAAGTACAGCAAAACCACTGTGAGGACCAAGGCAAAGCATGGTAAGCTGAAAGGCTCAGGGGTTAAATTTGAAATCTCACTGTTGCTTGGATGAAAATAGTATTGCAGATGCAGCCAGAGATTTGCTCCAGAAACTTTAATTATTGTTTTCCTAAGTGTTTAGGACTTTAGCCTTCTGCTTTCTCTTTGCTCAGTCACTTTTCTTTGTTCATAAATGACTGAGTAAACATATTATCTTGCCTTTGGTATCATGTAATTCTTACTACTTAAGGTTTTCCTGCAAATATTAAGTACAGATATCTGATTACGTAGTAGAAGACAAGATGAATTTTACTTTCTGTTAGTTTGTCAGAGTCTTGGAGGTGATGGATAAATTCAAAGCTGATGTTTTGAGTGGGTTCTTTTTAAAAAGAATTAAAACTTTTTCTGTCTGTGTTTCAGGATCAGAACATGAGATTTCCACTGTGAAAAACAGGTACCTCTGTTTTCTCTGAATACCTCCCCCTGGTTACTGAGCTATTAAATTCTGGTTTTATTATATCTTTATTATTTTCTCCATTTGTATTTTGTATGGAGTGAAGTGACAACCCTTACTTATTCTGTCTGCTGCTGCATTTCCTTTTGAAGGTTTCTGTTGAAGTGGATTAGCTTTCTAAACTGTCTGGAGGAGAAAACTGCTTTAGCATAGAATTGTTAGTTTTTTCACTACACGAAATTATGCTGCCCACGCAGTATGCAATACAAAATAAATAAACCTGCACAAAGCTGTGGTGTGGGAAACTTCAAGAACAGTTTTGCTTGGATTGTGCTGACAGAAAATGTTTTCTTTCGAGTTTAACTATATCTTTCTCTAAACATGTCCTCTGCTACAAGTTTATGAGTCAAATATTTTTAACAGGTGCCAAATTTGAAAATATACAGTTTTTTGAAAGATACTTTCCTAACAGAAGAAAAAGATATTTTCACCATGAGAAAGTACTTTGTAGAAGTCAGTATAAAATTCTACTCATAGCTCCATGGAGGGAAAAAAAACTGGCAGGGTTTGCATTTGCATTATGGTGTAAATTAAAGTACTGCAGTCAGAATAGCACAAAAAGGCTGTTAAATATCTGATAATTTCGTCATGTTGGAACCAAGTGTAGAATTACAATGCACTTACATTAGCAATGTAATGCTATGAACATTTTCATTTTTCATGCTTAACCTTACTAAGAAGCTAAAATGAACCCTATCAATACAGCATATCAGGAAGCAGCACAATAGCAGACTACCATTCCCTTGCTTTCTCTCCCTTTTTGATTCCTTCTTCCAATTACAAGGGAAATATGTGGATTCTTGCCCATGCCTTTTCTAAATTGCTCAATAAACTGTTTCCTGTATAGCAATTTGTAATACTGAAACTCAAGGAGAAGGAGATAAGAGCACATTCTTCCCCCAGGCCACATACAGATCTAGAGAGAGGCTGGGGGATGAACCCATGAGGAATGGGAGGGAAGCAGCAGCGAAGGCAATGGCAGAATTACCTCCACGAAGGCTTTGCTTTGTGTGCCAAAATCCCTTGCTTTACCCGATTCTTACAGCTTGCTTTCTGTTTTCTTTCATATCAACAGGTTTACATCAAAAATCTGTGGTGGTGAAATCCAATTGTGTTCTGGGCTGCATCAAGAGAAGCATGGTCAGCAAGTCAAAGGAGGCGATTCTCCCCCTCCGTTCTGGTGAGACCCCACCTGGAGTACTGTCCACTTCTAGAGCCCCTGTTACAGGAAAGATATGGATGTGCTGAAGCATGTCCAGAGAACGGCTACAAGGATAATCACCTCTCTTATGAAGACAGACTGAGAGAGTTGGGGTTGTTCAGTCTGGAGAAGACTCCAAGGAGACCTTATTGTGGCCTTCCAGTATCTGAAGAGGGCCTACAGGAAAGCTGGTGAAGGACTTTCTAGGATGTCAGGTAGTGATAGGACTAGGAGGAGTGCAACAAAACTAGAAGTAGGTAGACTGAGGTTGGATGTTAGGAAGAAGTTCTTTACCATGAGCGTGGTGAGACACTGGAACATGTTGCCAAAGGACGTGGTGGAAGTTCCATCTCTGAAAGTTTTTAAGGTCAAGCTGGATGTGGCTCTGAGCGACCTGATATAGTGTGAGGTGTTGCTGCCCATGGCAGAGGAGTTGGAAGAGGATGATTCTTGAGGTCGCTTCCAACCCTAACAATTCTGTGATTCTGTGTAACATTATCTTAGGAACTCCAGCCAAATTTTTCTTTACTTATATTTTGGCACAGATCAGTGTTAATTTTGATTGCTTAGTAAAATTATTTTCATTAGAAAATTAAGGGAGCATTGTTAATTAAATATTCAATATTACTGTGGACTCTGGAGTATGATGTTTTCCACAGAGGTGTTAAATTTCCAGCCATTATATTGCAGGGAAGGGAGGAGCTGAACAGCTTATCTGTTTTCTGCCTAAGGCATATTAACTCCAGACAAAATGTTTTCACTCAGACAGCAATGTTAAATCTCAGCCTAAAATCATGCATAAAGCAAACAAGGACAACATCAAATAAATGAACATCAGAACAGGAGGAATTTTCAGGTCCTGCAGAGCAAAGGAAAAAGATTTCCTGGGCACAACAGCTAAGAATTGTTCCTTTTGAACAATTTACCATGACACCACTGTGGCACTGAAATCACCTGATCTTTGTCATCAGTAATGGGGATCTTATTTCTCACAAAGAAAACTAATCTGTGTCAAGAGGACACTGAGAGACACCTGAGCACCTTCTAATGCCTGAACACAGCTGGATGCTTGAAAAGGAGGGACAGCAATCCAGAAAAAGGGATGCGTGATAGAATCAGGGAATGGCATTTCACTGAGTTTTACCATCTTGCTTAATGAAGGTTGAGAAGAAAACCAAGTCTGGGACTTTGCTGTTTGTCGTGGATCTGTTTTCCTGTTACAAATATTTAAGTCTTCCAAGATACAGCTGATATTCATATTAGCAGCTGGGCTAAAAGCACTCTGTGTGTCTCCAGATGTAACTTTAAAATTTGATTTGACAAGGAAACAGGAAGACTTGTGGAACTCACTGTATTTGTGTTTCCCTCCTATTTGTTCTCTTAATTTCTAAACGTCTCAACTATTCCAGTTCAATTTAAGGAGTAAGAAGGCTGGAGGCTATGGTGTTACAAGAAAACTATAATGTAGCAGCCATCACAGAAACCTGGTGGGATGACTTCCACAAATGGAGTGCTGCAATCAGAAGGAATAGGCAAAGAAGAAAAGGTGGTGGAGTGGCCCTCACACATGAGAAACTATGTAAATAAATAAAGGTGAACTATATAAAAAAATGGTAGGGCTTAGTCCTTATGGGTAAGAATCAGGCATAAGGCCAGCAAGAGTGATATTATGGTTGGAATCTGTTATAGACCATCCAACCAGGATGAAGATGAAATTTTTATAAGCAGTTCAGAGAGGTCTCACGATCAATCCCCTTTGTTCTTGTGGGAGACTTCAACTTCCCAGATGTCTGCTGGAAATAAAACACAGCAGGGAGAGAACAGCCCCGGCAGCTTCGGGGAAGAACTTGTGGGGAAAGTAAAGGCTGGAGATCTTCTAGAGCTCAGCGATCATGATATGGTTGAGTTCTCTATCCTTAGGGAAACAAGGAGAGGGGTTAGTAAAACTGGCCCCTTGAACTTCCAGAGGGCAAACTTTAGCCTGGTCAGGAGACTGACTGACAAAGACCCTTGGAAGGATATAGGAGTCCAGAAGGGCTGGACATACTTGAAGAGGGAAAGTCATAAAGGCACAGAAGCAAGCTGTCCCTGTGTGCTGGAAAATGAGTTGTTGGGGAAGGCATCCAGCCTGGCTGAATAGAGACCTTTGGCTGGACCTTAAGAATGAAAGGAGAGTGTGTGGTCTTTGTAAGAGGGGACAGACCTCTCATGAGGACTATAAAACTGTAGTGAATCTATGCAGGGAGAAAATTAAGAGAGCCAAAGCACAGTTAGAGCTCAAACTAGCTATAGCCGTTAAGGATAATAAGAAAAGCTTCTATAAATTCAATAGAAGTTTCTATAAATTCGTTAACAAAAGGAAGAGCAGGGAAAATCTCCATCCTTTATTGGATGCAGAGAGAAACATAGTGACCAATGATGAGGAGAGGGCTGAGGTGCTCAATGCCTACTTTGCATCAGTCCTTAGCACTGGATCCAGCAGCCTCCTGGACACCCAGTCTCATGGACTAGGAGCCAGGGAGGAAAATCAGAATGAGGCCATCACAATAAATGAGGAAGTGGTCAGTGATCTGTTATGCCACTTAGACCCACACAAGTCTATGGGTCCAGATGGGCTACACCCAAGGGTGCTGAAGGAGCTGGCAGATGTGCTCACCAAGCCACTCTCCATTATTTATCTGAAGTCCTGGCTATCTGGGGAGGTGCCAGACTGGAGGGTAGCAAATGTGACACCCATCTACATGAAAGGAAGGAAGGAGGATCTGGGAAGCTATAGACGTCAGTCTGACATTGATACCAGGGAAGGTCATGGAGCAGGTCATCTCAAGCACCATTAGACATCATACAGAGAACAACCAGAGTATCAGGCCCAGTCAGCATGTGTTTATGAAGAGCATGTCCTGCCTGACAAGCCTGATCTCCTTCTACGACAAAATGACCTAACTCTTGTATGTGGGAAAGGCTGTGGCTATTCTCTACCTAGACTTTCAAAAAGCCCTTGACAGAAGCCCTTCTATTCCCTACAGAATTCTCATGGACAAACTGGCTGCTCATGGCTTGGATGAGCACAGCTCTGCTGGATAAAGCACTGGCTGGATTAAATGGCCCAAAGGGTGGTGGTCAGTGGAGTTAAATCCAGCTGGTGGCTGGTCACAAGTGATGTTCCTCAGGCCTAAGTGTTGGGACCACTTCTGTTTAATATCTTTATTGATGAACTCAGTGGAGACATAGAGTGTGTCATCAGTAAGTTCACAGATAACACCAGGTTAGGTGACAGTGTTGATCTACAGGAGGGTAGGGGGGCTCTACAGAGGGACTTGAATAAATTTGATCAATGGGACAATGTTAACAGGATGAGCTTCAGTGAGGCCATATGCCAGGTGCTGCACTTGTGCCACAAAAACTCCAAGCAATTCTATAGGCATGGGAAGTGTGACTGGAGAGTTTTCTGGCAGAAAGGGACCTGGAGGTTGTAATAGACAAGCAACTGAATATGAGCAAGCAGTGTGCCCAGGTGGCAAGGAAAGCCAATAGCATCCTGGCTTGTATTAGAAATGCTGTACCCAGCAGTTGCAGGGAGGTGACTGTCCCTTTGTAGTCAGCTCCAGTGAGGCCACACCTCAAGAACTGTATTCAGTTTTGGGTACCTCATTTCAAGAGAGATGTTGAGGTGCTGGAGTGAGTGCAGAGGAGGACAACAAAGCTGGCAAAGGACCTGGAGAAAACATCTTATGAAGAGCAACTGAACGAGCTGGGACTATTTAGTTTGATAAAGAGGAAGCTGAGGGAAAGCCTCATTGCTGCCTCCAACTACCTGAAAGGATGCTGTGGAGAGGTTGGTGCTGGTCTTTTCTCACAAGCAAATAGTGACAGAACAAGAGGGAACGGCTTCAAGCTGCAGCCGGGTAGGTTTAGACTGGATATTAGGAAAAAAAATTCACAGAACGAGTGTCCAGGTATTGGAATGGACTGTTCAGGGAGGTGGTTGGGTCACACTCTAGATGTGTTTAAAAGTCATTTGGATGTGGTGCTTGGGGGTATGGCTTAGGGTGAACTTCGTAGAGTAGGGTTATTTGTTGGACTTGGTGATCCTGAGGGTCTTTTTCCAACCTGAATGCTTCTGTGATTCCGTGATTATTTCATGCTCAAGCAAAATGTGTATGTCATCCAAGTGTTGTCTAAAGTGTGCTAGTAATCTAACAAAGTCAAAGTAGCTCAAACATGAGATTTATGTGTTAAAGTTAAACTTACCACTGCAACTTTATGGAAACATTCCTGATTTCCTTTTACTTTGTTTGTGCTGTGCTTGTCAGGTGTGCAGGTGTTGTTCTGTAACTGTCCTTCACAGAGGGATTGTTGGTGTGCATTCCTGGCTCGAGGGGTATTGTTCACTGGTCTAGCTAACCCAGGCCTTTCAGACTGATATGAAGCCTCTCTACTGTTTGATACAATTGGACTCTGCCCTAGGGTTGAAGGCTTAACTGCTTTGAATTGGGCTGGAGCACTTCTATGAACACAAGCTGAAAGAATGGCAGCTGTTCAGCCTGGAGAAGAGAAGGCTCTGGGGAGATCTTGTAACTACATTTCAGTATCCAAAAAGACATAGGAAGACTGAGGAAGGAGAACTTAGAAGAGATTGTGGTGATAGGAAGAGGGGAAATGGTTTTAAATCAGAGCAGGGTAGATTCAGTTTAAGCATAAGAAGGGCAGCCTGATCTAAATGGAAGTGTCCCTGCTGACTACAGGGGAGTTGGAAAAGATGGCTTTTGGGGGAGTCCCTTCCAACCCAATGCAATCTGTGAATCTGTGAAAAGGAAAGGAAAAAAAAAAGCAGCAGCTACAGCTGTTTGTTGCCAAGCCAAGTTTCCAACCATATGTACAATTTCCTCCTAATATATTTGGAGCTTTCCAGGGTAGATCTTCAGCTTGTTTGGTCAGCTTTTAGATGGAGGGCGCTGATACAGAAGTCCTTCTATTTGAGAAAAAAAATGGCAGTTTTGTGGGAGCATTGAAAAATCTGAACCATTCTTTTATGTCATCTTATAGTCCTTGACCCAGAAGAATTTAGTAGTGGGAAGCCAACATTTACACCTACGTGGCCTGGAAAATATTATGTGGAACTTGTCAAGTGTTGCATTGTCAAACAACTTTTCTCTGTGTTTTAATTTCTGTAGATCTATATTACAGAGCATATTTTTTTTAGAAATCAACACGTTTCTTAAGCTATCCATTGCCTTGAAATACAAAATGACCCAGTTTTCCCATTGAGCTTTTTGAAATGCTTGTTGAGATTGATCAATATCTTGATGCAAGACTTGCTTCATACACTTTACCACACAATTTGCCCTTTCTCTTTATCCTTCCCTTTATTTTTTTTCTGCTTGGCTACTCCTTGCAATCTGACTTCAAGACCCCTTCATGGGCTTGTTGTCGAAAGCAGTCAACTCCCAATGCTCAGCATGTTCTTTCCGTTTTACCTGCCCTATAGTCTTGTTTATGGTTGTTTAACACTGTTTTTTATATGATTCTTAGATTTTTGAGCTACAGTGGACCTTTGAAAGCTGGCAGGATGAACTGCTTGGTTTCCAGTCTTCAATGTTTATCTCCCCTTGGATCTCACCATCTGTTCATATTTGGCAGGGCAGGTAATTTTTTTTTTTTAACTTCCTTTCATTTTTCCTGTTTCCCACAGATACTTATCTTGTCTGTTTCCTCTTTCTCTCTTCAGGCATCAAGAAGGATTTGGTGACATTTACTGAAGTTGATGAATCTGACTGAAATTTTCATTCTGTGTATTACCATCTTTGCAGGGGCTTACATTGACTAACAAACACATCCTCATGAAGTATAATACGATGATGTCCAGAAAGTTTGGACTGTTTCCCCCACCCCCTTTCACTCAGATGTATTCTTCATATCTTCTTCCATGTACCTGCATTTTTCAATATCACATCTCAGAACACATCAGCAAGCCATATATCTATTGTTTCAGAATTAGCATCTCTTCTGTACGAGTTCAATTCCATCATAGTCACGGCTAATAGGGACAACCCTGCTTCCGTGTGATGGAGTCTTGGACTTCAGAGATCACGTGATTCGTTTTTGCAACTTTTCTCATGCTATGGTCAGTCTGAGAATGAGTGGAGTCATTCAATCTCTTTACCTTCTAGATTATAAAGTCTTCAAGGAGAAGTTTCAAAACCTGGTGATCTGTTGTACCCTTCTGCATACTGTTGAAGAGTAAGGAAACTAAAGGATGAAACACAGTATGTGGAAAGCAGACGTTTGTTTTTCTCTCATTTATCACCTGTAGCAGGAATTTTGACTTTGAAAAACTGCCCTCAATTTTAAAAGTGCTCTGCTGCTACCCTAGATAATGGTATTGGTAAGCATTTGGAGGCACACATGCTATCTCTCAGTTACAGATATTATCCTTCTTGTGCGCAGCATTCGCTTAAGTCCTTTTACAGCTTTCTCTCAGGGTGCCTCTATTTTCATTATTTTCCAAAGTCAACACCAAAGCCAAAGACAATCAGATTCTGGTGTATTCCTTAATGAGTTACTGAAGTGTAATTAGAGATCTGCCTTTTGAAAACATTAATCTGAATGAAAACCTACCTGCTGTTCCTTTTTGTCATCCTTCAGCTATCCTCAGATTCTCTTTTCAGTCAAATCTGTGAAATAATTTGTCAGTTGTTGCAATCTGTCGACTATGCCTGTTAACTAGAAGTCATTTCCATACAGCAGCTGTCTCTCTGTCACTTGTGCATAGAGTTGGTTGTCAGTACCCTTCCAAAACCAGAACACACAGCTATTTGAAGCCCTTGGGACCACTCATAAAGAGCCCAAGACCCAAGTTGACAGTAAGGCTGAGTGCCAGTCTGTGAGTCAGAGACCTTCCTGAAGCAGCCTTTAGGATTTTCAACCATTTTATCTAGTTCATTAGGTTACAGTCATGCTGAACACACAAAGTGGATCATGTGTAATGGTTGGTAATGTTTTATCTGCAGTATGGCTAAGCAGAGGATTATGGTTTTTAGGCTCTCTTAGCCATGCATTTCTCCTTAACTACTACTTTTTTTTTTTTAAACCTATGTTGTAGGGGGTTTTGCAATATTTTTTTTCCTTCTTTTCCAGCATTTTTTGGCAGCTCCTGTAAACCTCATGCAGGACCATAAATCCTTTAGACAGCTTAGTGAGAGTTTCTTATTCATACTGACTAAAGCCCAAGGAGATGTGCTACTAGTCACAGCATTGCCAGGATTGTTGGCACGAGTACTATTTAAATGATGAATAGTTGCTTACATGTTGTGCTCCATGACAATTGTGGTTTCCCTAGTACTAATAATTTCCTCATAATTGCTATCTTAAACAATTTTGCAAGCAGCTATAAGATACCGTAATACAAGAGTAGTACATCTTACCTGGTCTTTGGACTGAATAATGCCTTTAATTTCTTTTTACACTTGGGTGATTTCTAGATTCTAGTCTATGCTCAGAAAGTATTGATTAAAACACTAAAGGCTCTATTACTTGAAAAAAAAATGGGGTTTTTGGCTTCAATGTTGGTTGCCTGATTGAAAAAAAAAGCTTGTCTTCTCTCATTTTCTCCAGCTTTCACTATTGCCTTTGCTTGTTGACTTACCTTATAAAATGTTCTACTACACTTCAAGCCCTATGTGAAATTCTGCTCTCAGAATACCAAAAGCAGAGTGACACCAACTCAATCCATATTTAGGGCTTGTTATTCATGCAACAAAAGACAGATTTCAAGGCCCTGCTAATATCATCTATCATCAAGTCCTGGAATACATTTCATACTTGGAGCATTACATGAGAGGTGTTTCACATATTAAAGTATTGGGTGACTGCAATAAAAACGACTGCTTGAACCACTATATTCTCTTATGCTTAAATTATCTATGGAGTATTCCTTGCTCTCTTGTGTAGGCCATGCACTCATGCATCATAGCATTGGCAGAAGGTAGGAAGAACAGCATACACTAAGCACTCTGTTTCACCGCTCAAAACCACACAAGCGGTTGTTCAGGCTTATTTGAATCCACTCTAAATCTCAGTTCTCAAGTGACTTATGCTGAAAGAAAGCCAGAACCACTACATGATGTCTCTGAATTTACTGCATGACCTGAAAACACTGGTCCTAGTAAAATCAGGTTAAACCCTTGGTGAAAGGTCATAGCCAGATATACTAGTTGTGCTACAGCTGGCTGTTTTGGGAGAAGAGTGGCTCCACTTGCACATTCTCAGCTGGTTCAGATTTTCTGGCTTTACTGCATTTGTAACTGCTGAGAATAACCTGTGGTAACTCGCATACATTTTAGGCTTTTTTGTTTTATTGTAACACTTCTTTTCACATAAATTGGTGAAGGTGTCACTTCTTATACAGTTGTGCTGGCATCATTGAGAGAGCAGAAGTGAGCCAGAGGAAGGGGTAAGCAGATGAGTACAGTGACCTCTTAATCAAGTTAAGCTGTAGTCACAGCACATCTAACTGTGCCTGGAACAATTTTAATTAAAATAAAAAAAAAAAAAAACCCAAACCACAAAACCCCCAAATGTTGACATGGGGATGGCCCAGAGCCAGGGCTGAAATTCTGTCCATGCTGAGCATGCAGCTGGGAGGAATTTCCTGGGTCGATGAACCCCATACCATGTTTTATTCCAAGAAAACATTATTCAACTGATCATAGTCCATATTAAAGTTTATTTGGTCTGTTGACCTTCTACCCTTGAAAGCCAAACATCCCATAGACTTCATTTGGGTTAGGATTTAATTTCAAGTGATAGTTCAACAGAGCCATAAATATTCACAGAAAGTTTCTGACTAAGCCTGCAAACTTCCTTCCCCACCACATGCCCTGATGGCATCTTTCTTAATGTCTGCTGCTTAAAGACACATCTGCTCAAAGTGCTGCCTTCCATGTCATAGAAAAAGCAGAATGACTCCATAGGTTTCTGTAAGAGGGCTTTTTGAAAATGAAGCATATTCACCCCCACAGCTGGGAACGTACTGTGGTTTAAGTCTCTGCTTCCCAAGAGGTAGATGGTGGCAGGGAAAGATTCCTTGTTTCTTCTCTTACACAGACCTTGCCCTCACCCAGGCTGTGTGCTGGTGATCGGATTTTTTGCCAAGATAAAAGGCAAAGATTAAGTGTTAGAGGGTACTATTAACCTAGCTTACCTTATGGCAGCTTTTTGCCATTGCTAGTGAGAGTAGGTTTTTTTTTTCCCTTACTCTGTAGTCATCTTATTTCCTTTTCATACCTCCCACTTGTGCCTATTTCCATCTGCCAGTCTTAGAGAAAACTTTTGAAATGGAGTCTGCCCTTTGCTTTCCTAAAATCACACATCTCTGTGTTTCAACTTTCCTTTCAACAGAGGATTTTAAATTTCTTTTCTGATTTTATACTTTCTCAACATTTCTGAAAAGCGGCTGAAGGGGAGACAAGAAAATTAGATTATTTGTCTGTCTAGCAAGGAAAACAGTATGATTTAAAAGTGGTTGAGCTAAGGAAATATTAAAGTGTTAACATT
>VWZI01023983.1:0-17766 GCA_013396835.1 Psilopogon haemacephalus | reverse complement strand
CCCCCCCCCATTTTTTATCCCTTCTTATTTTCTGTATTGTTACCATTTTTCTGATATTTTTAATACTGTAAACCTTTTTCAAGAAAAGAAGAAAAGATCTCTAGGTTTTGGTGTTTCCCAGGTTTGCTCAGTTTAGTCTTTTAAGGACAGATGCTAACTTTTATTAGACTCTAGAGAAAAAAATTAATTTCCATTTGTTGTATTTCTCCCAGTTCTGAAAATTGGAAAGGTCAGCTACATGAATGTGATTTCACTGGCTCTTCTGTATAGAAACAGTCCAATAATAAAAAGACTTAAACACATGATTGGCATTATACACATGAGTAGTCCTATTAAAGTAATTTATTACTATTTTTAAAGAAAAATTGTTGTGGGGAAAAAAAAGCATTTAAAACTCTCCAAAATTAGTGCCATTATTATGCTTTAGAAATAGAATTTAATGAATATAGTTTGAATGCACTTAGGGTTTGATTACAGGCTTGCCATCGAAAGACTCTAAAAGAAGATTACATAAAGATATTCCAGTAATCCAGAGTTCACAATAAACTCAGTATGCTACTTCATGCAGAGCAAATTTATACCACGTTATCTGCAATTTTGCATAAACCTCACAATGCACTATAGCATCCAAGTGAAATGAAAGACTATGGAGATGAAAACACTGCCTTTGAACTACTTTTTAGTAAACTACCTACTTTGTACTATTTTTTGTTAGGTAAATAAAAAGAAAATATGTTTCTGAGATAAGCAGCTAGATCTTCTTTCAGGGAACTACTGAGAACTACAAATCAGGTCAGAAAGCACATGCCAATACTAAATCTGTGGAACGGACACCAAGGTGAGCTAGGAACTATAGTAATCAATGACACGTCCTCATAGTCTACCTAAGATTTGGTAGTATACTTGTAGTCCGGATGCTGCTATTTAAACAGAGTGGCCATGACAGGTTGAGATGGATCATGCAGTGTGTTTTAATAGTTACATGACTGACGTTACAGCAAGAAAACTCACAACTAAAAGTCAGTGAAGAAAAAGATTCAATTATTATTTTTTTGAAGGGAGCTATAAAAGTGCATCTTCAAGGGAAATTTTGAATTGCTTAAGGACTGATGTTTTTTAACTGTTGATAACACTGCTTCTCAAATATTAGTATTATAGAGAATTAGATAGATGGATGTATTAGCTGGTGGTTCAGGGTATTTCAGAAAAGTGTTTTTGTAATGATTCCATATATTGCTTCAAGAATCTCAAAATTAAACTGCCTAGAGTTACAAAAAGCTTCTTTCTATAACGGTATCTTGTTAGAATGTGGGTGGGATGACTGGTTCTTAGGGGTTTAACAAAGCAATGGCATGAAATATTCTTGTTTTCTGTAGATGCTACTTTTATGTTGAGGTAAAATAGGTATTGAAATCTGTACACTGAAAAACAGTGTGTAGCTAGAAAAGATATGCATCAAGAAATTTTAATTTCCATTTCTCATATTGCTTTTTACTACCACACCCAGTAACTTGAGTGATTGCAAGCAATCTGGGCATTTCTTTTGAACTCACAATGGGGACAGTAAACTACTGAAACAAGTAGGTGGTGGAGGTCTCATTCATGGGAACATTCAAGGTCAAAACTGATGGGGCCCTGAGCAGCCTGATCTAGTTAAAGATGTCCCTGCTTACTGCAAGGATTTGGACAAGATGACCTTTGTGAGTTCTTTCTATGTTTCTATGTTTGTGACTAAAAAAGATTCTTGTTTTCCTGAGATGCTTAAGTGAATACCCACCCCAGCAAATAGGTTTATGATGTCTCTTAGGAAATCACAGTGTATGAGTTTGGAACAGATCTCTGAAGATCATCTAGTCAGTCATCCTTGCTCAAAGCAGGCTCAGCCATAACAGATTGCTCAGGTGTTTCTTGATATGACAGATACTCCCAGCTCTTAACCATCTTTGTGGCCCTTTCCTGGGCATGGTCCAACATGCTTGTGTATCTGTTCACCAGGGAGCCCAGAACTGGACCACAGACCTAAATATGTTTTTAGACCAGTCCTGCAAGAAAGAAGGAAGCCAAGGACGTTGCTTGCCTTTCTTTGTGCCAAATGTACATTGCTGCTTTCAGTTAAATTCAGTGTCCAATAGGACTTCTGAGAAGCTGCTTTTGAGCCAGTTGGCCACTGGTGTGTACAGTTGCTTGGGGTTATTTCCCTAAAGGTGCATGACTTTATAATTCCCTTTGTGGAAATTCATGACATCTCTTTGAGGCCACTTCTCCAGCTTTGCAAGGGCCATCTGAACTGTAGCACTACCACCTGAAACAGTCAATCCCTCCAGTTTTGTATCTCCCACAAACTTATTAAGGGTGAACTATACCACATGAACTGGGACAGTAATAATGAGGTGTAACAGGTTAACACACCTATTTCTCTTCAACACAGAATTGAGAGAAAACACACACAGAAAAAAAAACAAAAAAAACCAAAAAAACACCTCCAGACTAAGTCAAACCAATTCACAATTACCTTAGCCTGAAAGAAAAAAAAAAACAATTGCAGCAAAATGCAGAAAACATCAGCATAAATACCAGCACATCAGCTTCATTCCTGGAAAGCAAATACTTCAACATAGTGATTACACCACAGGAAAAAAAACAAACAAAAACAAACAAAACAAAAACAAACAAAACAAAAACCTCTCTTATTAAGCCCCAAGTCTTAACCGGATACTCGTGTTATCTCACTTCTCATTATCTCAGCCACTTTATCTCCTGCTAAAAACAACTTGTGTTAATTGACACATACTTTCAAGACCTACATTGAGAACCAAAAATGAATGTAAAAGGTTAACCCATCTCTTTCCCTCCAACACAGATGTGAGGTAAAAGTAACACCAAAAACCAAAACCAAAACAAACAAACCAACCAACCAAAAAAACCCAAACCAAAACACTTTGGTCTAAGATAGAGTCAATATANGAAAGTGTAGCAAAATGCAGACAGCAGCAGCACGAAGCAGAAAACCAGAGAGATAACTAACTCCCAAACATCCTGCCACCAACCCTGCAGGAAAAAGACAAGACCCCAAAGCAGCAACTGGAACAGTATGCCTTGTGTGTCACAATCTGAGCTCCAAGCCCCATAATACTTTGCTCTTTCTAGCACTTCACTTGAGGCAAGACACTTTTGAATAGCAGCAGCAGATTTCAGCTCAACCCATGACACAAGGTTAAACAGTACTGGCCTATAGAATCAAACCTGAAAGTAGACCACTAGGGACCAGTCTACCATTGAACATTATGTCACTGATTGCAAGCAAAGCTTTGAGCCCAGCAGTTCATTCTGTTTTCTGTGCACTTCACTGCCTGCTTACCTACCCCATGCTTCATAATTTTGTCTATGAGAATGTGATGGGGGACAGTGCCAAAGGACTTGCTGATGTCAAGATGTACAATATCCACTTTTACCCTCACCACTAAACTAGCTAGTTCGATGTAGAAGACTATAGGGTTCATGAGGCATGATTTCCTTATTGCAAATGTACAGTGATTATGCTCAATTACTTCCTTTAAACATCTGAGACTTTTACTCTGAAGAATACATAAAGGTTTATGAACTTCATCTGCATAATTGTGATTAGTTTATAACTGTTATGATGTGGACATTGTTATACTCTCAATCTCAGCAATAAAAGATGGTACTGACATTAAGTGCAGACCAAAATAAGAGCAAGATGAAGACCATAGCTGATTTACATTAAGAGATGAGTTTAGCAGTGCCTTTTGAAGAAAAATTTCCTTTTTTTTTTTTTCTGTTTGACCAAATGTTATGGTGTTTTGTTTCTCCCACTTACTGTAGATGGTAAATTATTAGTATGACATCCTTGGCCACTGCTCAGCAACTGAACTGCTGAAAGATTATGATCTCTTCATAACAGCATTTCCCTAATCTGTCCAATCAATGTGGCAGTATTCCTGAAAGTCATTCTCTGGGCTAGCAGCTGAATGTGGTCTTAGGAGACTAGTGATTGCACAATTGCATCAGCGCAGGAAGTTACATTGCAAAAAATGAAATAAATATTTTAAAATATGTATCTTGTTTATATACTTAGGGAGAGGGTATTCACTTTAATAGTTCAGTAATTGCAGTTGTCTAGAACAGGCTTCAAATCATTCTATAAAAACATCGTCATATTTTTCCTCTCTCTTTATCATTTAAAGCAGAACAGTAAAACTATCTGGATGACTCTCTTCCTTAACTATCTCTGACTGTGTAGACTGTATTTACAGACTGACTGCCAACCACAAATCAACAGTTTGATGTAATGTTCTGCTCTCATTTGTATTTGCTTACTTCTGAGGATTCTTTTTTCCAAAACATACTTTCTTTTCCCCTGTGTTTGCTGCGTTATTGCAGATCTGTCTGCCAACACAGCCAAACGTCTGTCAGCATTTCTACTATGAACCCTCTATTTAGAGATAATAATTCCAGTGTTCCCATTAGTCTTAAGCTGAATTTACAGTGATTCCTTAGCCAAAGAAGGACTTTATTAATCATCCTTTAATGTTTGGTGGTTTGTTTTTTCTTTTCTTTTGAGAGTTACAATATTTGGACAATGTTTTTTGTAATCATGGAAGTGTCAGATTTTACTGAATCTAATTCCTCTTTCCTATTCTTGAAATTCAGATCAAGCAGAATTTTTAATATAAAAACTTTATTTTCACAACCAATTCATCATTTTAGTATTCAATGTGAACAGCAGGGTTTAGAAAACGTTTAGAAAAAAAGTCCTGTGCAAATGAAAGTTTAAATATTTAAGTCCATACTTTTATTCTGAGAATTTCAAGGTTTGGAATTTTACCTTATTGATGATGTAAAAATTCTTCTGTTACGAGGAATGTGAAAGTTGCTTTGCCTAGGGGGTTTTATGTGAGTTAGTATTCCTCTGACTGAATAAGGTGTTCAAGTATATTTTCAAACGAGTAACACTATTTTGGTGACCTTAATATGCTACAGTTGTATTACTGATGCATCTTCCACCTCAAGTGGGAACTTGTGGTGGCTCAATATTCAAATGCTACCTTTTCCTCAACAGCATCCAACATTTTATTTATTCCTTCTGCTAACAATGGCAATATGTAAGATGTCATGTTACATAGCATTACAACTCTTCTTGAAAATCGTGTATTGTAAAGGATTTGTAAGGCATGAGGAGAGGAAAGGAAAGAAACACTGCTCAAAATGAGTATATGTCGTCTCATTGGATGTTTAGGGACTATAAAAAGAAAAGTGAGTTCGCAGTCAATCTTTGACATGTGGACTTCTTCAAAGGTGCTCATGGTGTTGGACACAATGAGGTAGCCAAATGGTCTCATATGAAGGAGCTGTGAAGTTTCTTTTTCCTGTGGTTTTCAGCATGTGGCAGATTCCTTCTGAATCAGTAAACTGTGACTGTAAAAATCAGGAAGCTACTGTCAATAGAAGCTGAAGTCTATTTTAGGATGAGCACTATTTTAATTCTGTCCTCCATTGCCCCAGTAGTTGGATACAGGCTTTGCTGGAGGAGGGAATATTTTATTTTCTTGAACGCAGTGTAAGTGCAAGCTAGAAAAATTCATAAAGATGTACTGGTATCTCAGGTCTAAAGCTGAAAGTGAAGGCAAGTCTATCAGAGCAGTTAAGGCAGGAATCACCAGGGAATGGGATCTGTCAGGGTAAATCGGGGACGAGAAGGTAGGCAGTGAGGAGAGTAGCACCATGAGGTATCACTAAGAGGGTGCAGGCAGCTGTAGGGCAGGTGCAGGTCAGGGGCACTTGGGGCAGTGGAGTCTCTTGTCTGCCTACAGGCAAAACTCCAGCATGGTTGAGTACAATGTGCACCTCTCTGTGAAAAGAGAGTAAAAGGTGACTATCTAGAGGAGCCTTAAATTTTTTTTTTCATTCATCCTATGCTGAGTTTTTAAAAAATTAAACAAACCAGAAGAAATAGACTAGCCGATGCCTCTCTTTGCTATAACTTAAGTCTCCCATCTGTCTATTATTGTGTTACATAAAAACATCGGCCCCAGAGGGCATTTACACAGGTCTCTCAGATTCCAGGCTCTCCTCACAACCACTGGCAAGCAAAAAGCACATGATTATCTTTTATTTCTCTCCTTTCTTTTTTTCTTTTTTCCTTTTTTTTTTTTCTGTGAAGAAAACTGCCTACAGCATGTTATCTCTCTAACATTTTCAGAGATGAACAAAATGTGTGTTGTTTTGGTTTGTTTTTTGCCGAACAAGATCTAGTTGGTTTAATGAAGGCATGTGTGCATGCAAGTTAGCTTTTGTGTATGCTTTTATATAAACAGAAATGGTAAGTAAATAAACATAATGAGGCCAGATTTTCTAAATTAAATGCATTTTCCTGCAGTTTCTTTAATGGACAAACCTTTTTCCACATGAAGATTAACTCAGACGTTATATTTATGCAGGGAGCAGGATATCAGAGTAGTTTTTACTGAAGAGCTAACAGACATGTTGTCTTGGCATAAAAACACTATTTGGCTTATATAAATGTTTTTGCCTAAACATAAAGATTTGTGTTGTGTTGTATTGCTATTTTCACATGTAGCTACCGTTACATTTTATTTCTTTAAAGGGCACTGTAAAAAATTCGTGTTGTCTCTCTATATAGTAAAGGAGGACTTTGAGATATTCACATACGAAAGGAAAGGTGACACAACTGTTACTACCAAAGTTTGCTAAAATGTGATATGTCAGTAGAACATTAAAATCACTTATTCTTATAATTTGTTTGATAGAATGAGGATACTAGACATCAGACTCTAGTTAATCATCAGTGCAACATGGAGTGGGATATTGATAGATGTCACAGTATCTCCACTTTTAGAAAAGTGTTGGGGGTGAGATGCTCTAAAGCACCAATCTGTAATTCCTTTGAAGGGAAAATACAGTGGCAAGCGTTTATGATATCTGGTGAAATTCTGGAAGCAAGCAGTAACAAAAAAATAATTTTATTTTCTCAGATAAATATAAACTAGTAACAGAGAATTGCTCAGTTTGGCTCTCATTCTGTGCACATTCATACAGGATCACAGGATGTCAGGGATTGGAAGGGATCAAAAGAGGCTATCGAATCCAACTCCACCTGCCAGAGCAGGACCATGCAAGGTCACAGAGGAATGCATCCAGACAGGCCTTGAAAGTCTCCGGAGGAGGAGACTCTACAACCTCTCTGGGGAGCCTGTGCCAGTGTTCTGTGACTCTTACAGAGTGAAGAAGTTCCCCCTTGTGCTGAGGCCAAACTTCCTGCACTGCAGCTTACATCCATTGTTCCTTGTCCTATCACAGGGAGTAATTGAGAAGAGCCTGTCCCCTTTCCTGGCACCCAGCCCTCAGATATTTATAAACATTTATTAAATCCCCTCTCAGTCTTCTTTTCTCCAGACTAAAAAGCCCCAGCCTGTCCTCATCGGGCAGTGTTCCAGTGCACTCCACTGGACAGTCTCCAGCATATCTCTGTCTCTCTTAAACTGGGGAGCCCAAAACTGAATTCAGTATTCAAGTTGGTGTTTCACCAGGGCAAAACAGAGCGGGAGGAGAACCTCGCCTTTATCTGCTGGACACACTCTTCTTAATGCACCCCAGGATCCCATTGGACTTCTTGGCCACAAGGACACATTGCTGTCCCATGGATAACTTGTTATCCATCAGGACTCCCAGGCCACTTTCCACAGGGCTGCTCTCCAGCAGATCACTTCCCTACCTGTGCTGCTGCAGTTTATTATTCATCCCCAGGTGCAGGACTCTGCACTTGTCCTTATTCAACTTCATTTGGTTCCTCTGTGCCCAGGTCTCCAGCTTGTCCTGGTCTTGCTGGATGGCCTCATAGCCTTCAGCTGTATCAGCCAAGCCTCCCAGTTTGGTGTCATCAGCAAACTTGCTAAGCAGACTCTGTCTTATCATCAATGTCATTGATGAAGATGTTAAACAGCACTGGGCCCAGCACTGATCCCCTGGGGGACTCCACTGTTTACAGCTCTCCAGCTGTACCTGGCACCATTGATCACCACTCTCTGAACTCTAACTTGTAACAGGTTCCTAATCCACCTCACTCTCTGCTCTTCCATTCCACACTTCCTGAGCTTGCTCACTAGAATATCACGGGAGACAGTGTCCAAGGCCTTGCTAAGGTCAAGGTAGACAACATCCACTAGTCTCCCTGAATCTACCTATTCAGTTATGTCCTCATAGAATGATCCCAGGTTAGTCAAGTGTGATTTCCCCTTGGTAAATCCGTGCTGACTACTCCTGATGACCTTCTTCTCTTCCAGGTACCTTGAGATGCTCTCCAGAAGGAGCTGCTCCATCATTTTTCCAGGGATGGAGGTGAGTCTGACTGGTTGATAGTTCCCTACAACTTCTTTCTTGCCATTTTTGAAGGCTGGAGTGACATTGGCCTCAATAACATCTTCCTCTTGGTTTGGTGGTCTATAGTAGACACCTAAAACAATTTCACCTCCTGTGCCACATTTCTTAATTTTACCACATTGTCTGCTTGTGAATTTGTGAATTTAAAGCTAGCAACTGCTTAAGTATCTTAATTATGACCCTATAGCATTCACTTATGACAAGAAAACACACCACCAACCACTACTGTGTAGTTTTCATCCAGTCTTCCAAAGCTTAAAGCAGATGATATGGGAAGTTCATTTTAAATGGAATTCTGTTCTATTCTTGCCAGAGATTAAAATACAGTTGTTAATAGCAAGATATCAACGAACACAACAGTTTCTGCTAGGAAACTAATTCTTGTTCCAACAATAATTTTATGAACAAATCTGAATGCTGATATTATGTCTTTTCTGCAAAGCTTTTCAGATAGTATAAGGATTGGTCTAGCAATAACTAATACAAAATTGAGGGCACTATTTTTAATCAGTAGGGTATGTTAATAAGATCTGATATGTTATTTAAGATATTTAAATTATATGAGATGCTTATTTTAATTCATTCTTACCCTTGTGAAAAGTGTCAATATTCACCTACATTTAATTAAGCATACCAGAAAAGCTTTAATCTTCAAAACACTCTCAGTAATGTCAAATAACCTGAATACCTCTNCCTGAATACCTCTTTGGCTCTCTTACCTGCTGTAATTCTTATGTTCACATTACACTCAGTGAGAGAATTTCAGAGATAGGTGGCAAGGCTTAGCAGTATGAGCAATAGTAATTTTGTAAGATAACACCAAATCATTGTGAAAACAAATATCATGGCTTTCTTGTATGCAAGAGAAAAATACGTGACACAGGAAGGTTTCACTTTATGCAGTGTTTGCAACTAGGTTGGAAAATACAGATTTTCAAGTACAAAAATAATCCACAATATTAAGACGCTATGCAATTCACAAATTATTTTTTTTTCTTTTCTCTCTGTGATATTATCTCTGCCTTAATTCTGCCATCTGCCTTATGTTCAGATCAATACCATCTGTTCTTTAGAAATATAAACTTGTAGAAAGCCTGACTAGATTTTTCTTTGCAAGTGAGTAAAACTCAAAATAAAAATGTCTTTCAATCCGTAAGAGAAGGGCAAGCCAAATTAGGCTTATACAGGAAAAAATCAATTTCGTATCCATTTCATGCCACTTTAAAAGTCCCTTCATCCTTGCAGTCCCTGTTCAGATGCATCTACAGGAACTGCTTTTCATCTGCTGCTATAATCCTCCTTTCTCCACCTCAGGACAGGCAGTTGANGGTCTAGCAATAACTAATACAAAATTGAGGGCACTATTTTTAATCAGTAGGGTATGTTAATAAGATCTGATATGTTATTTAAGATATTTAAATTATATGAGATGCTTATTTTAATTCATTCTTACCCTTGTGAAAAGTGTCAATATTCACCTACATTTAATTAAGCATACCAGAAAAGCTTTAATCTTCAAAACACTCTCAGTAATGTCAAATAACCTGAATACCTCTTTGGCTCTCTTACCTGCTGTAATTCTTATGTTCACATTACACTCAGTGAGAGAATTTCAGAGATAGGTGGCAAGGCTTAGCAGTATGAGCAATAGTAATTTTGTAAGATAACACCAAATCATTGTGAAAACAAATATCATGGCTTTCTTGTATGCAAGAGAAAAATACGTGACACAGGAAGGTTTCACTTTATGCAGTGTTTGCAACTAGGTTGGAAAATACAGATTTTCAAGTACAAAAATAATCCACAATATTAAGACGCTATGCAATTCACAAATTATTTTTTTTTCTTTTCTCTCTGTGATATTATCTCTGCCTTAATTCTGCCATCTGCCTTATGTTCAGATCAATACCATCTGTTCTTTAGAAATATAAACTTGTAGAAAGCCTGACTAGATTTTTCTTTGCAAGTGAGTAAAACTCAAAATAAAAATGTCTTTCAATCCGTAAGAGAAGGGCAAGCCAAATTAGGCTTATACAGGAAAAAATCAATTTCGTATCCATTTCATGCCACTTTAAAAGTCCCTTCATCCTTGCAGTCCCTGTTCAGATGCATCTACAGGAACTGCTTTTCATCTGCTGCTATAATCCTCCTTTCTCCACCTCAGGACAGGCAGTTGACTTGCATGCCTGTGACTTCCTCTGGTTTAAAACTGCAATGTGATACTGCTTCAGCACTATTTGCATGTATTTTCAAACAGTCATATTTTTAGAACTAGCTTCCTGTCCTGTAATAAGCAAGTCTCTAGTGTTATGTTTTGGCTATTTCACTAGCTTAAAAGCAAAACCTTTACCAGATGTTTTATGAACGTAAGACTTCCTTAACCCTCCAGAACATAATACTTTCCCCATTTGTTCAGTAAACACTGGAATTCATACTTTATAGTTGCACTATTTCAATTTTTGGTTTCATCTCAAAAATGAAAATTGCCAGAGTGCCACTTCAGTCGTTTCTTCCACAGCTCCATCAGTGAAGGAGCACTAGAATTACTCTGCTATGCTGCAGTCATCCCACAAATGTGTAGCACATATGAATCCCATATCCCCATGTCTAACCCCATACCTAACAAACTGTAGTTCTTCTTTAACAGTGAAATACATATCAGTCACACCTGGGATCACTGCTTTTGGGTATATATATGATATTGATTCTCCAAGGCAGAATCAATAGCACATGCTATCTATAGCAAAAAAAAAAAAAAATTTAAAAGAGCTGCAATATTAGAATCTCCATGTCCTTTGTGCAGATTACTCCATTGTTCTAGATTTGGATGACTAAGAATTACATATATTTATGTAAAATAAAGTGAAGCCCTAATTTTTATTTTATTTTTAAATTTTGAAAATAAACCAGCATATTTTCCCTTCATCCTCAGAAATAGAAATGTGTGTTTTCTGAATGATGGATGCACTTACATATTTAGCCACATTCTTATGGCTGTGGCTGCACGTTCTTGCCTTCCATTTAGAAAATATCAAGCAGTAAATGGCAACATCTTGTGAAGTCATGCTGTTTCATGTGAATCTGTCTGGGCACAAGGTTGTTGCCACAGATACCATGTCAACCATTTTGTTCACAGTCCTGCAGTCATAGATGCCCATAATTCTGACAAAAAGTGCTGAAGGATCCACAGAAACTTTTCATGTACTGTGAAACACCTGTGGTCACAAACCATATAACTACCACCCACAGCCAAATTAAGACTGGAAAGAAAACTTCTGAATCCAGACCTGGCAATTACTTCAGCTCTGAACACATGGAAAAATATGTCATACTAGCAACTAAGAAATTCCAAAGTTAGTAGGAGCCCCATCGCACAAAGCCAATCTGAGAAGCATCAGAGGAAACAAACTCACTCATCATGTTTTTCTTCCTGTGGATTCATCAAAAGCACAAAGGCTTTCCTAGTCCATTGGACAGCCTGCAGAAGTACCAGAATTGTATGAACGTATCACACACTGTCAGTGTTGGGCAGCAAGTTCCTACCTCATGCGACATTCCCACAATCCAACACACCATAAGCATGAAAATTTAATGTACAGTCTTCAAGATTTTTTACCTATGATGTAATTTTTCATATCAACTTAACTAACCCTTCATTTGTAACACAGAACACATGGTTTAGTTGCAATATTTTTTAAATTGCATATATCCTCTTAAAACCTCTTGCTGATCTTGGAGATTGGAATTTGTCTTGATTCGAAGCAAAGTCCATCAGAAAATTCTGAGTGTTTTTTTATAGATGGGTCTTATTAGTACCTCTGGTATTGTTGTTGTACCTTGGCCTTATGCTCTGTTAGCAGAACTTATTTTAACTAAACTCACACACTTTTAAGAAAGGATAGTTTCAATCAAAATGACACAGATTTGAATTTTACAAGGTTGGGGCATTTTGTGGTAGAACTTTTCTTGGATTGGTGCTAAATTTTTTAGGTGATCTGGAAAGAAATTCAAAGCACAGCAATACATTTTATCACTTTATGTTGTTACAGTTCTCCTGGAGAGCACACAGCAACTGTAATGATACCATCACATTCCAGCTTTTATGGAAAAGCTGATGATTTGAAGTGTTCAGGACTGCACAGCATCAGCAATGCTCAATTTGGAGATGCTTTATGAAAGGTGATCATTTGAAGATTTATATTTTTGTCTGGTTGATTTGTTATTGTTGTTTTGGGGCTTTTTTGGTTCATTGGTAGGTTGGCTTTGGTTTTGGCTTTGTTTTTTGAGACTATAAACTCTATGGATAGATGGAGTATTCTCAGTTTAAAATTGTAAGAAATCATCAAGTCCAAACTGTCTTGTGGCATTTATGTACTTAAAATATAGGGCATTCACAAATGTTACAGGTATAAATTCTACCATACTGATCTGTGTAAAAACATCTTCCATGGGAAACGGGTGAGTAATCACCCTGGACAGTGGCATATTTTTGAAGAATAGTCCCATACGTAGGCACCCAGTTAATTCAAGTATTTTTGGTAGTGATTGGCTTGTAATTTTAACACAATTGCAAGCAGAGTTTTGATGTGATTTCATCTAACTCTAGCATCGGTGTTTATTTAACATAATCATACTCATGTTTCTCAAGTGAAACTACACACTAACCAAGGTCAGTTTTTCAAAATCTTCATGTTCTTCTGTAAGTTTCTGAGAAGCTAACAGACTACAAAATAAAAATTACATATGCTTCCATGCCAAGATTAGTACAGGGAACAAGCAAAGCTTGGTCTTGTGTGGTCATAAAACTTCACAATAATTCCCTCAATAAAATTAAAGTACTTATTTCAAAGAATCAGACTCTTTATCTTCTTCCTGGTTTTGAAAGACACTTTAAATGAAAATGCTGGAAAGTACTTAATGTCTTACATCTGTTCATCTCAGTACTACAGGAGGTGCTGCACCTTGCCAAAACTGTCTCAAAAATGTAATTTTGTTTCTAAGCCACTTTGACACTTGCAAAATCTTTGTACAAAGGTTAATATAAGCAAGGGTTGTTACAACATGGCCGTGAAAAATGATAAGAGATTATGATGTTATCTTTCACAAGTATTTGTTCTGAGTTTGGGAGATGTATGAAAGTTTGGAAAAATTATTTGAAAAATGTGCATCTATACACTGGTTTTGATATTTGATTTTTTAGGGGTTTGTTGTTTGGTTGTTGTTTGAGGTTTTGTTTGTTGTGTTTTTTTTTTCAGAGATTGCTTAAATTCTGTTAGTATGTGATCTGTCTTCACAAATGTCCTTATTAGTAAAACATTTTTAAGGTAAAGAATTACAGCATGGGCACAGGTACAAAAAGGATGAGAATGTGGAACAGAAATATCTTAAATTTTTGTTTTCAAGACACTGTTTTCTATACTGTTTACGTGTTGCTTTCTGGTACTACACATAATTTCTACTCTTACTTATAGTGACCGATATTTTAGGATTTGAAAGTCTGTGAGGGACCACTGTAATAATCCAGGCAGATGTGTCCTATATTATAAAGGTTAAAGACAGGACAGTCTTTGAATCAAAACTGTGATTTCCTTCAGCAGCGGAACAGCATGTTTCTACTTATTTATTCTGATAAATTCAGTCTCTGCTGCCTTCCCCTTTCAAACCTCAATTTGACTAGCTGTGCTGGTATTGGCTGAGATAGAGTTAATTTTCTTCACATTGGTTAGTATGGGTTTAGGTTTTGGATTTGTGATTAAAACAGTGCTGATGACACAGGGATTTTGTTGTTCTTGTTGTTACTGCCTAGCACTGCTTACATATAGTCAAGGATTTTTCTGCTTGTCATGCTACCCAGTCAGCAAGCAGGCTGGGCACACACAAAAATTTGGCAGAGGATGCAGCCGAGACAGCTATCAGATCCCAAATGACTAAAGGGGTATTCCATACCATATGACATCATACTCAGCATGTAAAGCTGGGAAAAGAGAGAGGAAGGAGGCATATTTGGAGTTAAGAAGTTTGACTTCTCAAGTAAATATTAGGTCTAATTGAGCCCTGGTTTCCTGGAGGTCACTGAACACTTGCCTGCCAACGGGAAGTAGTGAATTAATTCCTTGGTTTGCTTTGCTTGTGTGCATGGCTTTTTGCTTTATCTAAACTATCCTTACCTCAGCCAACAAGTTTCCCCACTGTTACCCTTCCAATTCTTTCATTCCATCAGGGCTGGAGTGATCAAGGGACTGTGTGGGGCCCAGGTGCCAGCTGGGGTAAAATCACAACACTAGCATACATCTTCCAGCCATTGGATTTTGTTATGCCTTCTTCTAGTATAGAGCAATTTATAATCAGATTTCACTTTTTCTTTTCAATATATTGCCATAAGCAAGGAAGTTTGGAATTCAGAAAAATGTATTTGACTCATTCCCAGTGAATATAAACTTCTGATCACTGATTTTAATGTTGAGAGGAAAAAAGAAAACTACAAGCACCTATACAAGCATTTAGATTAATGTCTACCCTTTCCCCTCCTTGGCTTCAACTTTTCATTATGTTTTTTGTGACATCTGTTTAGTCACAGAGTTCACCTGATGAAGTGAGGGTGGCATAGGAGACTGAGATTCTCTGTCCAATGGTTTTCTTTTGTTCTGAGCCTTTTTCTTTTCCTGTTTGATACTTTATTTGCCACCATTCCATGTGTAATCATGTCTGCGATTCAGTTTCCTGTTGTCACCACTGCAGTGCAGGTCACTCACTAATTGCAGGACCTTCACTGATGTATCTACACTCTTTTGTCATGAAAGCCACCCCACCACTGCATCTCCAGCTGCCACCAGCTGCCGCATCTTCTCTGCAGTATAGATGAGCACCACATGTTGCTCCAATTGGATATACTTTGGAATAGAGTTTTAAAGTTTTGTTGTTTGGGTTCCCCCCCCACACACACTATTCCTTAACTATACTTCTGAGCCACGTGCAGGCTCCTATGCAGGTGGTAACTGAAACTCACTCATCCTTAACCCTTTTAAACATGCACAGGAATAAATTCACTATCACTCCTTCTGGGCAAATAAATAAACTAAGCTAGCTAAGTCACTCAAGATAAGGCCTGCTTTCCAGATATCGGCTTCAGTTATGCTTACTTTCAAGTCCTTTCTAACCTTTAATCACCAGTTTTAGTAGTACAGACAGTGAATTCAGCATGCCAGTATATAATTATTTACAGTGCATACAGATGCCAACCTCACTATTCAGATTTAATAGCGCATTTGCTTAGATATCTGCCAATGTTATGGTTACTGCTACTATGTGTAATATAAGATTGATGACCAGTGATTTGCTTACAATTAGCAGCACATCTTGAATTGTGTTATAGAAGATCTTTATTCTTACTGTTTGAAGTTTTTGCTGCCTTGTTTAGAAGTTGTACATAAGAAGGCTGATGTTATATGGGTCTAGGATTTGCAAGCAGGGTAAAAACTGTCTTGCCCTCCAATCGCAGATGAAAGTAGGTTAAAAGCAATATTACCTCTGTTTTGCTTTCTTGCCAACCAAACCAGGGAGATTAACCCTACTTCTTACTAGTCTTACTGGTTCAAACTGTGTAAAGGGTTAAGCCACCTGAGACCCCCCTGCCTTGTCCCACTGGTGGTCTGGCCCTGTTCCTCCCAGGTGGCATGGTTGAACACTCCCACTTCCTGCCTGGATCTGGGCTATAAAAGGGGCAACTCACCCCCTCTCTCTCTCTCTCTTTTTCGCCCCCTCGGCCACTTTTCACCGCCGCACTGCTGCCACTTCCTGCCGCTCCGCGCTGCTCCTCCACATGCTCTTCAACAAGCCACGTGGAGACCGAGAACTGCTCAGGTGCGTTTTGCAACCTGCTTTTCTGTTCTTCAGCACCACCAGCTATGGGACCGTGACTTTGCTTTTTCGGACTAAAACCCTTCCACGGTGGTATCCCTTCTCCCTTACCTCCTCCTCCTCCCTGGATTTTCTGTATCCCTTCCCCCCGCTTCCTGTAAGAAGCAGAAACCCCTTTTCTCCCTGTATTTCATTGTTTAAAGGCATTATTCCCCATTCTCACTTCCAAACCGTTTTGAGTTTTCTTTTGGGCTTTTAGCTCAGGGTAGCTGGGTGTAAACCAATACATTTTAATTGGTGCCTTCTCAACACAGGGCTAGCATTTTGGTATATTTTTCTGGACAGGATTTGGAAGTGAAAATGGACGTGCTCAAGGTTTTGTTTATTCAGGCTGTGGGGTGGTTGTTTTGGACAGGGGTATGCAAGTTCATCACGTATCATGTTATATGGATTATAATAGATATGATACTGGGATATGTCAGAGCTCTGCCAGGAAGTATGTATGGGTTTCTAATGGACTGTGTTGGGAATTTCACCAAGGCTGGAAATATGTCTGAGGGCTGGAATTACTCAACGAATATGTGCTATGAGAGTGAACCAGAAGCCAAAGGCCAGGAGTATTTGTTTCTGGTAGCTGTGGTCTCGCTGTGTCTTAACCTCATGTTGATAGGAGCCTGCGCTCTTGTGTGGTGGTTGCGGGTAGTCACAGTTTGGGAGATTTTAAAAACAAGGACAATGGGGGAGAGAAAAGAGTGCTGCTGTTACTGCGGGTGCCTTTTTAGCACCATGGCTAAGGGGAGAGCTGGAGCCACGTGTAGTACCGGGAGGGCTGACTTCGTCAACAGCATGGCCGGTGCCATTGTGCCGGGCTGTGGGGGCAGGGCCAGCAGCAGCGCGATCGACGTCATGATGCATGCCTACAGAGGGGGCGTGGCCAGCAGCAGCGCAATCAACATCATGACACACGCAGATGATGGGGGCGTAGCCAACGCCAACTGCGACATGCCCAACCCAGCCTCCGGCGGCAGCGCAACTCTGCCCACCGCGATGAGCTACAGCCACAAACCACAGAGCTTCTCCGTAGCGCCTGTCACCACGAGAAGAATGAGGCTCCCAGCCCCCGAATCTGCAAGCACCAGCACAGCACCACAAGGCAGCAATAACAATGACTCTGAAATTATAACCATTTCCAGAATCCCTCACAAAGAGATCAGAGACACTAGACAGGATTATGTACGCTCGAATGGACAGTCACTGCTGGCCTGGCTCCTGCATTGCTGGGATGTAGGTGCAGATGCTGTCCAGCTGGATCAGAGCGAGGCAAAGCAACTTGGGTCTTTGTCAAGGGATGGGGGAGTGGATAAAGAGCTGGGGAGGTTTTATGGGACCCACTCGCTTTGGGCTAGACTTCTTGCAGCCATAAGGTCGAGATACCCCACCAAGGAAGACATGGTTTACCACTCTTTCAAATGGTTGGACATGGAGCAGGGA
>VWZI01023982.1:46003-57280 GCA_013396835.1 Psilopogon haemacephalus | reverse complement strand
CCCCCACCCCCCCCCCCAAAAAAAAAAAAAACCCAAACCACAGCTCTGCTATTGTTGTTGTTCCAGGGCCAAGGAGAAGAAAAATTCCTTCCCCGTTTAAGGATCTCTAACACCTGGGTAAAGTTTCACTTCTCTCAGCTGCCTGCTTCAAGGTTTGATAGCTGCTTCCTAATAACCCCGGGGCTGGCTCCAAAGCTCGCTAAGTCAGCCGGATTCTTTCCATTCAGCTCACGCTGACCAGACCTTTCTTGGCCAGCCCCAAACCATTTGACACCCTGAAGTGTGTGCGTGCACGTCAAAGCGAGAGGCTCTTTGCAAGAGCCTTCTCCGATGACTTTTTCATCTGCACTTAGCTGGGACAAGAAAAAAACCCAACCAAACAAAAAAAAAAAAAACCAAAACCCATAACCTGATCACAAAAAAGCTCCCTGGGAGCTTCTGTGTGTGTCAGTGGCATCGTGCAGGGGCCTCTTGCAACAGGAGGCACACAGGAGCATTCCCTGCCTGGCACAAGAGTGATGCTTGCTCACTCCCTACCCTTGGGAAGCCTCTGCCATGAGCTGCCCGGGCTGTGGGGAGGAGGGGGAGGAGGAGGAAGAGAAGGAAGAGGAGGAAGAGGAGGAAGAGAAGGAGGAAGAGGAGGAGGAAGAGGAGGAGGAGGAGGAGGTGGAGGAGAAGGAGGAGGAGGAGGAAGAGGCTTTCTGGCACATCAGATGGGCTGTGCAATGCACTCGTGGCCTCTCTCCAGTAGTTTTCAGCTGTTTGTTCCCAGCTGGTGCAGGTGGAAGCTGCTGGGACTGGGAAGGCAACTCGAGGCTCTGCAGGAAGTGGTCTGGGTGACCCGGCTGGATGGATGCTCCCTGAGTCGGGGCCATGCCTGCTTCACTCTGACCCTGCAAGCCCTGAACTCACTGTGGCTTTCTCCACCCCAGCTGTGCTGACCCCATCCCAGTGTCGCTGAGATCTCTTGGCTGGCTCCAGCTATTGCAGAAGCTGGAGAAGCATTTCAGGAAGAGAGAGAGCTGTGTGAACCCCCTGGCCCGGCTGGAACTTCATTCCTTCTCTGTCCCTCCACCAAATTGTTATGCCTGGTTGCTATGAGCTGCTAAACAGATGCTTGCAGTGCCCTCAGCGAGGGCTGCATCTCATTAGGGGAAGAAATGAACCCTTTCAACAGCGGTCACAATCTCTGCAGGCTTTGGGATCCATCCAGACCTTGGTGGTGGTCAGCAAGGGCTGATTCTCCACCCATAAAAAAAGAGGCTTTGGGTCCCAGGAATCCAACACAAGGCAGTCTTTGAGGGAGCAGGGTAACATCTGAGCTGGGTTGGAAAACAAAAAAAAAAACAAACCAGCTGGGAAAGAAGAAGGCTGAACAACAGGTCACAGGCAGCCCCTGCCCACCCCTACAAAAGAGTCTTGGCAAAAGGCTGACCCCTGCAGTGGGCTTCTCCACTTTGCAGTGTCCCAGCCTTGTTGGACAAAGTCTTGTAATGACAGGACGAGGGGGAATGGGTTTAAACTGTCAGAGAGGAGATTGAAAGTGGATGTTAGGAGGAAGTTCTTCACAGTGAGGGTGGTGAGACACTGGCACAGGTTGCCCAGGGAGGTTGTGGCTGCTCCCTCCCTGGAGGTGTTTAAGGCCAGGCTGGATGAGGTCTTGAGTGACCTGTTCTAGTAGGAGGTGTCCCTGCCTATGACACAGGGGGGATGGAACTGGGATGATCTTTGAGGTCCTTTCCAACCTCAACCATTCTATGGCAAGGGGGTTGGAACTGGCTGAGCTTTGAGGTCTCTTCCAGACGAAACCATTCTATGATTCTGTGACTTTTAGACTGCAGATTATGAAGAAATTCTTGACAGTGAGGGTGGGGAGACACTGGCACAGGTTGCCCAGGGAGGTTTTGGCTGCTCCCTCCCTGGAGGTGTACAAGGCCAAGTTGGATGTGGCCTTGAGTGACCTGGGCTGGTGGGAGGTCACAGGCTCACAGGATGTCAGAGGTTGCAAGGGACCCAGAGAGATCATCAAGTCCAACCTCCCCCTGCCAGAGCAGGAGCATCCAATCTAGCTCAGGGCACACAGCAACACATCCAGACAGAGTCTGCAAAGGCTCCAGACAAGGAGACTCCACAACCTCTCTGGGCAGCCTGTGTCACTTCTCTGGGAGCCACACAGGCAAGAAGTTGCCTCTTGTGTGGAGCTGCAACCTCCTGTGCTGCAGCTTCCATCCATTGCTCCTTGGCCTATGGAAGGAAGCAGTAAGCAGAGCCTGTCCCCCCCCTCCTCAACCCCAGCCCCACAAATAGTTATAAACATTGATTCAATCCCCTCTCAGTCTTCTCTTGCCCAGACTATTCAGGCCCAGGTCCTTCAGCCTCTCCTCCTCAGGCAGTGCTCCGGTTCCCTAAACATCCTTGGAGCCCTCCCTAGCAGATCCCTGCCCCTTTTAAACTGGGAAGCCCAAAACTGAATGCACTACTTAAGATGGGCTCTCAGCAGGGCAGAGTAGAGGGGGAGGAGAACCTCCCTGGATCTGCTGGACACACTCTGCCTAATGCACCCCAGGATTCCATTGGCCCTCTTGGCCCCCAGGGCACATTGTTGTGCCATGGATGTTCTCCCCCAGTACTCCTGGGTCCCTCTCCACAGGGCTACTCTCCAGCAGACCACTATGGCAGAGGGTTGGAACTGGATGATCTTGAAGGTCCTTTCCAACCTAAAGCATTGGGGTTGGAACTGGATGATCTTGAAGGTCCTTTCCAACGTAAAGCATTGGGGTTGGAACTGGATGACCCTGAAGATCCCTTGCAACCTAAAGCATTGGGGTTGGAACTGGAAGATCTTGAAGGTCCTTTCCAACCTAAAGCATTGGGGTTGGAACTGGATGATCTTGAAGGTCCTTTCCAACCTAAAGCATTGGGGTTGGAACTGGATGATCTTGAAGGTCCTTTCCAACGTAAAGCATTGGGGTTGGAACTGGATGACCCTGAAGATCCCTTGCAACCTAAAGCATTGGGGTTGGAACTGGAAGATCCTGAAGGTCCCTTCCAACCTAAAGCATTGGGGTTGGAACTGGATGATCTTGAAGGTCCCTTCCAACCTAAAGCATTGGTGTCGGAACTGGATGATCCTGAAGGTCCCTTCCAACCTAAAGCGTTGGGGTTGGAACTGGATGATCCTGAAGGTCCCTTCCAACCTAAAGCATTGAAGTTGGAACTGGATGATCTTGAAGGTCCCTTCCAACCTAAAGCGTTGGGGTTGGAACTGGATGATTCTGAAGGTCCCTTCCAACCTAAAGCATTGGGGTCGGAACTGGAAGATCCTGAAGGTCCCTTCCAACCCAAAGCATTTTAGGACTCCATGACTTGTCCACAGCACAACAGAGGTGACTAAAGTCCACAGGTTGGACTGGGAATTCCTGCAGCCAACTCTGCCCTCAGTTAGGTGCCTGACACACCCCGTGGGTGCCCTAGGGGCACAAAAAAATGCAGAGTGACATTTGTCTCCTGTGCCAGGTGGGCTTGGCACAAGCAGACCTGCCAGTGGGGTCTGTCACATCAGTGCCCATGCTGTGACAGGGTGGTGATGGCCACTGCAGTGCCAGCAGGTGCCTGCGCCTCCCCTGCTGGGCACAGGGAGCGAGGTGCCAGCTCTGTGTGCACACTGCCAAGCTCCTGTCCCCCATGCACAGGAGTGTGCATGCCCAAGGGCTGCTCTGGTGCGTGTGTGTGTGTGTGTGTGTGTGTGTGTGCAGAGCCTCCACGTGTAAACACAGCAGCAGGCAGAGCTCCTGCAGCCCCCAAACTTGGCGCTCCCACTGCAGCGCAGTTGCAAGGTTAAGTAAATATCTGCCTGCGAGCTGAGGAAATGAGTCAAAAAACATTGAGAAAGAAGAAACCCAGATCCCGGGAGAGACAAACTCCATGCACGGCCTGTCCCTGCTCTGACTGCCTCTTCCTGGCCTTCCTTCTCCCGGCCAAACCTCCTTCTCCTGCTTCTTTTCAAAGCCGCCACCAACCCTCGGCGCCAAGAGGACGAGCAGAAGAGAAAAGCAAGCCCAGGCAGCTCCCTGCCCACCTTTGCAGCCTCATGCACCCAACCTCCCTGCCCACCTCTGCAACCAACCCCCCACCAGACCCCTGCCTGCCCTTTGCAGCCTCATGAACCCAACCTCCCTGCCCTCTTCTGCAACCAGCACCCCACCAGAGCTTTGCCTGCCTCATGCAGCCTCATGCACTGAATCTCCTTGCTCACCTCTGCCACCAAGCCCCCATCAAAGCCCTGCCTCCCCCTTGCAGCCTCATGCATCCAACCTCCCTTCCCACCTCTGCAACCAACTCCCCACCAGACCCCTGCCTGCCCTTTGCAGCCTCATGAACCCAACCTCCCTGCCCTCTTCTGCAACCAGCACCCCACCAGAGCTTTGCCTGCCTCATGCAGCCTCATGCACTGAATCTCCTTGCTCACCTCTGCCACCAAGCCCCCATCAAAGCCCTGCCTCCCCCTTGCAGCCTCATGCATCCAACCTCCCTGCCCACCTCTGCAACCAACCTCCCATCAAACCCCTGCCTGCCTCTTGCATCTTCATGCACCCAACCTCCCTGCCCGGGTGCAAGCAGGGGGCTGGGACTCTTCCCTGCCTTGCATTTGCATCTGGAACCTGTTAGGGCAGGAGGAGTTCCCTGCTTTACCTGGGGAAATCCCAGAGCTAGGGAAACGTGCCCAGGTGATGACAACCCCCCTCACGCTCTCTGACAGCCCAAGGGGAAGCTGCTGAGCAGCCTTTGAATGGCATCCAGGAAACGAGATGTGGCTGCTCCGAGGCAGGGGAGGGGGGAAGGAGAGGAGAAAAAAAAAAAAAACAAAAACCCAAACAGAAAAAAAGACAAAAAAAAGGCTGAAAATAAAACAAACAGCAAAAAAAACCCAAACCACCCAGCAATCACGCCTGATGGGAGAGGAATTGGATTCTGGCCTCCTCTCTGCTTCCTCCCTCCTCCTCCCCCAGCCTTTTGGAGGCCCAAGTCGAATGCAGCTGGCTTAGTTTGGCTAATTGGCTCTGTCAATCATGTGTCAATCAGGTCCCTCTTGCCCGAGAGAGAGAAGTGTTAGATGGGAGGGCTGCTGGCTGGGAAAGCAAAGGTGAGCAGCAGCTTCTGCATGGCACCAGAGCTGCCCAGCCCTTAGAGGGCAGCTGGTCTCTAGCACTGCTTTGCTGTACGATCCCAGGCCATTTGCTGCCTCTGTTTCCCCTCTTCCCTAAGGGGACCCAGGTGGTCAGAGGGANCCAACCCCCCTGCCATGCCCAGGGACACCCTACCCTAGAGCAGGCTGCCCACAGCCTCTGCCAGCCTGGCCAAAAACACCTCCAGGGATCTGGCCCCAAACACCTCCCTGCAGGGGCAACCCATTCCAGCCTCTCACCACTCTCATGCTCAACAACTTCCTCCTTACATCCAATCTGAATCTCCTCACCTCCAGCTTTGCTCCATTCCCCCTAGTCCTGTCACTCCCTGAGAGCCTAAAAAGTCCTTCCCCAGCTTTTTTGTAGCCCCCTTCAGATCCTGACTGGCCACAGTAAGGTCACTTGGGAGCCTTCTCCTCTTCTCCAGCCTGCACAGCCCCAACTCTTTCAGTCTGTCCTCATAGCAGGGGTGCTGCAGCCCTCTGAGCATCCTCATGGCCCTTCTCTGGACACGCTGCAGCCCTCTGAGCATCCTCATGGCCCTTCTCTGGACATGCTGCAGCCTTTTGAGCATCCTCGTGGTCCTTCTGTGGACATGCTTCAGCCCTCTGAGCATCCTCATGGCCCTTCTGTGGACATGCTGTGGCCCTCTGAGCATCCTCAGGGCCCTTGTCTGGACATGCTGCAGCCCTCTGAGCATCCTTGTGACCCTCTCTTCCATCCCTGCTCGTTCCTGCTTTGTGCTGTTATTTTGATTAGTCTTTAACTCAAGCAAGACCTCAGGAACTGAACATCCCCAACTCTTTCCGTGGGAGAGAAGTGTTAGATGGGAGGGCTGCTGGCTGGGAAAGCAAAGGTGAGCAGCAGCTTCTGCATGGCACCAGAGCTGCCCAGCCCTTAGAGGGCAGCTGGTCTCTAGCACTGCTTTGCTGTACGATCCCAGGCCATTTGCTGCCTCTGTTTCCCCTCTTCCCTAAGGGGACCCAGGTGGTCAGAGGGACACCTCCCTGGAGGTCTTCAAGGCCAGGTTGCATGAGTCATAGAATCCTAGAATCACAAAATCAGTCAGAGTTGGAAGGGACCACAGGGATCAGCCAGTTCCAACCCCCCTGCCATGCCCAGGGACATCCTACCCTAGAGCAGGCTGCCCACAGCCTCTGCCAGCCTGGCCAAAAACACCTCCAGGGATCTGGCCCCAAACACCTCTAGCACTGCTTTTGCTGTACGATCCCAGGCCATTTGGTGCCTCTGTTTGCCCTCTTCCCTAAGGGGACCCAGGCGGTCAGAGGGACGCCAGGGGAAGCAGGGCTGGCTCCAAAAGCTCCCAAGGCAGCGCTGCAAAGCTGCAGCTTCGCCTGACCACGCAGATTAAAGGCTTCATTCTTTGTTCGGTGCAAGGTCCCCCCCGGGGTCACTGCCCCCTCCCTCTGGCAATGTGTACTTAGAAAGGAGGTACCAGACAAGAAGGAAACTTCCCCTTTCCCCTCCGGGGGAGCGAGTGAAGGGTTAATCCGAGGAAGTTGGAGGGTTGTTTTTTTTTTGAGGGGGGGGGGGGAGGGGGAGGGGATGGCAAAGGTTGGCAGAGTTCCCTCTTTTGTGTCACAGGAAGGAAGCAGTTAAGCCGGAGATGCCACCTGGGAAGCAGAGACAGGTCTGAAGATGCTTTGCCAGTTACTTCGCTGTGCAACAGCTTTTCCTTCCTGTCCCCCAACCCTCTCTCTCTCCACCATCCACTAATTATCCAGAGCATGAACCAGACAAAAAGGAAAGGAAAAAAAAAAAACAAAACCCCAAACAAACCCAAACCTAAAAAAAACAAAGAAAAAAAGAAAAGAAAAGGAAGAAAGGAGGGATTCTGGTGCTGCTTTTCACCTCGTGTCGAGAGATCTGGCAGCCGTGCAGGGAGGGGACAGATGCTGCTGCTCTGTTTGCCCGAAAACAAAGGAGGAGAAGATTACTCTTGGATTCTGAGTTTATTTATGGTGAGATCAAACCCTCTGCAAGCTCTTCGCTGGCTTTCAAGTGGCAAGAGCCTCAGGCTCCCAGCTGCGGGGCTGCAGCCTCCTCTCTGCATGCCTGGCAGGGAGCATGTGCCAGGTGGGTACCTGCCTGGACAGCAGTGGCTTTGCCTCTGGCCACCCCCCCCTCCCCCCTCCCCCACACAAAGGCTCATAGAATCAGGCAGGGTTGGAAGGGACCACAAGGATCAGCCAGCTCCAACTCCCCTGCCATGCCCAGGGACACCCTACCCTAGAGCAGGCTGCCCACAGCCTCTGCCAGCCTGGCCAAAAACACCTCCAGGGATGAGGCTTCTACCACCTCCCTGGGCAACCTGTTCTAGGGCTTCACTACTCTCATGGTGAGGAACTTCTTCCCCACATCCAATCTGAATCTCCCCACCTCCAGCTTTGCTCCATTCCCCCCAGTCCTGGCACTCCCTCACACCCTCAAAAGTCCCTCCCCAGCTTTTTTGTAGCCTCCTGCAGATCCTGGAAGGCCACAAGAAGGTCCCCTGGGAGCATCCTCTGCTCCAGCCTGCACAGCCCCAACTCTTTTAGGCTGTGCTCACAGCAGAGCTGCTGCAGCCCTCTGAGCATCCTCGGGGCCCTTCTCTGCACACCTCCAGCATCTCCACATCCCTCTTGTCCCAGGGGCTCCAGCACTGGATGCACTACTCCAGGTGGGCTCTCAGCAGGGCAGAGTAGAGGGGGAGAATCACCTCCCTCGACCTGCTGATGTCAAGAGCTGGGCACTGCTTTCCTCCAGCACTTTCTCAGCTTTTTCCTGCCTTTACAGGAGGGGAAACTGAGGCACAGAGCAACTCAGTGCAGCAGATGTGGAAGAGATGGGTGTGGGTAGTGGGGGAGGACACAGGGTAAGTGGGCAGGGTGGTGGGAACCTGCTGAAGGACCTTTGGGGGTGGGAGAGAAGAGATGGGCTGGGGCTGCTCTGTGAAGGACAGCACAGGGGAGATGCCACATCTGCTGGTGAGGGGTCAAAGCTGTCCATGGCCTGACCAGTACCTGCTTGGCCCACACCCCAAATCCTCCTCCCTCAGCTGTTGCCAGGCCCATGGGCAAAGCCCTGAACCCCTCCTATAAACCTCTTTCAACTATTCAGGGATCTCTACAGAGCCCTGAAGGAGCCCAAGAGGGTCCCAAAGATCTCCTAAAGCATCTTGGGCAAAGATCCTGTTCTGCTCCCGTGAGCTGTTAGGATCACCTCTCCAATAGCATTCAGGACGCCCTAAAACATCTTGGGCAAAGATCCTGCTCTGCTCCCCACTCAAGCTCTTAGGATCATCTCTCCAACAGCACTCAGGATCCTCTGAAGTATCTTGGGCAAAGATCCTGCTCTGCTGCTCAGCCTGTTAGGATCATCTCTCCCAACAGCACTGAGGATCCCCTAAAACATCTTCAGCAAAGATCTTTTTCTGCTCCCCACTCAAGCTGTTAGGATCATCTCTCCAACAGCACTCAGGATCCCTTAAATCAACTTATGCATGGATCCTGCTCTGCTCCCCCAACCTATTAGGATCATCTCTCCAACAGCACTCAGGATCCCCTAAAGCAGCCTGTGCAAAGATCCTGCTCTGCTCCCCACCCAAACTGTTAGGATCACCTCTCCAACAGCACTCAGGTAGCCTCACATCCCTCTTCCCACCTCAGGCAGGGAAAACAGGGAGGTGTATCCCAAACTCCAGCAAAACTCTGCTGCCTTAACCACCCTGCCCTGCCTTAACCACCCTGCAACTCCAGCCCAGCACATTTGGGGATGAAGGAGTTAAAAGCTGTGGGCCCAGCAGTTTGCAAGCCTGTGGCTTCTTCCACACATTCCCCCACCCCCCCCTGCTTCTCCCCTCCCTGGGTTTACAAAACCCCACATTATCAAAAACCTGCCTGGAATCCTCTCAGGCAGTGACACAGAAAATTCCCATTGCAGAGGCTGCCAGGGAGACAACAAACAGCAACAGTAAATACAGCTGCTGGCTGCTGCCCTGCCCCAGGGCTGGGGCTGAGGAGAAGGGAGGCCACCAGGCTCCAGCACCAGGCTCCAACATCAGACTCCAATATCAGGTTCCAAAATCAGGCTCCAGCATCAGGCTCCAGCACCAGGCTCCAACACCAGGCTCCAGCATCAGGCTCCAGCACCAGGCTCCAATATCAGACTCCAATATCAGGTTCCAATATCAGGTTCCAAAATCAGTCTCCAACACCAGGCTCCAGCATCAGGTTCCAGCATCAGGCTCCAGCACCAGGCTCCAGCACCAGACTCCAAAATCAGGCTCCAATACCAGGCTCCAGCCCAGGCTCCAGCACCAGGCTCCAACACCAGGCTCCAATATCAGGCTCCAACATCAGGCTTCAACATCAGACTCCAAAATCAGGCTCCAGCACCAGGCTCCAATATCAGGCTCCAACATGAGGCTCCAACATGAGGCTCCAACATCAGACTCCAACATCAGGCTCCAACACCAGGCTCCAACACGAGGCTCCAACATGAGGCTCCAACATGAGGCTCCAACATGAGGCTCCAACACCAGGCTCCAACACCTGGCTCGTGGCCTCCACACTGCTGCAGGGCAACTCTGCTTCCTTCTGTCCCTCCTCTGGGCTCTGCTCAGGTGCCCACAGCTCCCAGGCTTGTCCTTTGGAGGAATCAGAGAAGGGGTTAGGTTGGAAGGGAGCTCAAAGTTCCAACCCCTCTGTGCCATAGGCAGGGACACCTCCCACTAGAACAGGTCACTCAAGGACTCATCCAACCTGGTCCTGAACACCTCCAGGACCTGAACACCTCCAGGGACGTCCTGAACACCACATCCACCTGGTCCTGAACACCTCCAGGGAGGTTGTGGAGCACAGAATCACACAATGTGATTGAGCTGTGCCAGGGCAGGCTCAGGCTGGATATTAGGCTGAAGTTCTTCCCAGGAAGAGAGATTGGCATTGGAATGGGCTGCCCGGGGAGGTGGTGGAGTCCCCATCCCTGGAGGTGTTTCAGAGGAGGCTGCATGAGGCACTCAGTCCTGTGAGTTAGTTCATGAGAAGGTGTTGGGTGAGAGGTTGGACTTGTTGACCTGGAAGGTCTTTCTCAGCCTGGTTAATTCTGTGCTTCTGTGCTCCTAGGACTCTTTCCTCTGCACATCATCACCTTTTTCCCCCTTCCTCCTTTTTTGCACATCCCCCTTTTCCTTTCCCCCGCCTTCATTCAGCCAGCACTCAGCACTTCACACCTCTGCCACACTCAACAGATTAACCAGGCCACGTCTGCCCTAAACTTGGGAATGAAAGGATTTAATTTTGTTCCACCATCACTTCCCCACCCCCCACTAAGTCGTGGCAGGTTCCTGGCCCCACTCTGCATGTCTGATGTTTATTCTAAGTCAGTCCTTGGGTAGAAGTTGTATCCCTGCAGTTCCTGTTCTTAAGCTCTGCTCTTTTTCTCCTCTTTTGCTTTCTTTCCTCTCCCCACCCCCTTTATGAAGCTTAGTTTGTCACTGGGGTTAGCCAGGCAGCTGCAGGAGGAGGTACAGGGGGACTGAGACCATCCTGCCTTTAGAGCCCCAAAGAGCAAAAGAAAGGATGACCAGAGGACAGGAGCTTCAGAGGAGGATTCCTGAAAGGTCTCAGCAAGCTCTAGGCTGAGCTCTTGTTCTTCTACAATTCCTTAGTGCAGTCCAAGCCCAGAAGATACCCACAATAGAATCCTAGAATCAGTCAGAGTTGGAAAGGACCACAAGGATCATAGGATCATAGAATCCTAGAATCAGTCAGGGTTGGAAAGGACCACAAGGATCATAGGATCATAGAATCCTAGAATTAGTCACAGCTGGAAGGGACCACAAGGATCAGAGTATCATAGAATCAGTTAGGGTTGGAAGGGACCACAAGGATCAGCCAGTTCCAAGCCCCCCTGCCATGCCCAGGGACACCCTACCCTAGAGTAGGATGCCCACAGCCTCTGCCAGCCTGGCTGCAAACACTTCCAGGGATGAGGCCCCAACACCTCCCTGGGCAACCCATTCCAGCCTCTCACCACTCTCATGCTCAACAACTTCCTCCTCACCTCCAATCTGAATCATCAAATCATC
>VWZI01023979.1:18732-35771 GCA_013396835.1 Psilopogon haemacephalus | reverse complement strand
AACCCACACAACCAAGCCAGGTTGGGGAGAAGCTCGTGTTGGCGTTTTCACACTTCCCTCCCCATCCCACCCCACCCAGGAAAAAAAAAACCCAAAGGAGAGCCGTCGAGTGGTGTGCGGTGGGCGAGGAGACAACGCTGTTCTCTCTCCACCCCCCCAACCTCCCTTTGCTTTACATTGCCTCTCTCTCCAATGGGATAATCCCTGGGGATTAGCATTTTAAAGTAATGAATGTTTAAAGTTAGCCGAGAGAAGAATTCCAGCAATGCTCAATTCTTCCTAAGCCCCTTAAATGGAGCCGAGCTGAGAGAGGCCTCCAACAGGGAGGCATCGGCCACCATCGGATGCCAAGCGGAGCCCAATCGCCCTTGGCCAAGGGGGAGAGGGGTCACTGCCACCCCCAGTGGCCCGAGCAGCTTGGGGCAGTGGTGGTCTAAGCAGCCCCCAGAGGCTGCAGCCCCCAGCCTTGCTCTCCCTGGCGTTTGCTCCCAAGGCTCTCGTTGGAGTTGCCTGGGACCGAAGCGTGGCGGAGGCAGGAGCAGAAGCCAACGTCTTAGACACCAAACCTTCAACCACAAAGCCTTTCTCTCTTCCCTTAATGAGCTGGGATGAGACCACATCAATCCCGCTGATGGAAATTTCTGCCTTCCCCTCCTCGATTCTCCAAGGCGGGTGCCAGGCACGGTATGAGAAGCCACCAGACATCAAAGCTAGCTTCTGGGACCAGCGACCCTGCTTGCCCAGCTGGGTGGTGCGTGGTTGCCACCAGGTCTGTCCTTAGATTCCCAAGCTGCCAGATGAAGGAAGGGGGTGTGTGTGTGTTTGCATGTATGGGTGTGCATGTGTGTGTATGTTTATGTGTGTCTGTGAATGTGTGTGAGTGTGTGTATCTGTGTGTGTGTATCTGTGTGTACATGTGTGTGTATGTATGTGTGTATGTGTCTGTGTGTGTGTGTGTGCATGTTTATGTGTGTGTGTGAATGTGTGTGTATCTGTGTGTGTGTATGTGTGTGTGTATGTGTATCTCTCTGTGTGTGCATGTGTGTATTTGTATCTGTGTATGTGTGTGTGTGCATGCGTGTGTTTGCATGTAAGTGTGTGTATGTGTGTGCACGTGTATGTTTGCATGTATGCAGGTATGTGTATGTGTGTGTGTGCATGTGTGTGCACGTGTGTGTTCGCATGTAAGTGTATGTGTGTATGTATATGTTTGTGTATGTGTGTGTACATATGTGTGTTTGCATGTATGCAGGTATGTGTGTGTGTGCACGTGTGTGCACGTGTGTGTGTTTGCATGCAAGTGTATGTGTGTATGTATATGTTTGTGTGTGTTATGTGTGTGTACATATGTGTGTTTGCATGTATGCAGGTATGTGTATGTGTGTGTATGTGTGTGTGTGCATGTGTGTGCATGTGTGTGTGTTTGCATGTAAGTGTATGTGTGTATGTATATGTGTGTGTATGTGTGTGTACATATCTGTGTTTGCATGTATGCAGGTATGTGTATGTGTGTGTATGTGTGTGTGTGTGCATGTGTGTGTGTTCGCATGTAAGTGTATGTGTGTATGTATATGTATATGTTTGTGTGTGTTATGTGTGTGTACATATGTGTGTTTGCATGTATGCAGGTATGTGTATGTGTGTCTATATGTGTGTGTGTGTGTGAGTGAGAGTCTCTATCCCCACCCCACAGCCGTGGGGCACCTCCAGGTGTGGGGCTGTGCCAAAGGCTTTCCCTAGGGAGCTGGCCAAAGGAGTCTCTAGGTCCAAGGACTCTCCAAGGGTCAGTCTGTGCAGGCATCTGCCCAGGGTGCTGCCCAGGGAGCAGCAGGAAGGCTGTGGCCAGGATGCAGATCCTTTGCCTTCCCCAGTCCCCCCAGCTCCGTGTTCTGGGCGGTGTGGAGCAGGGAGGTGACTGCGGAGGAGAAGCAGAGCCATGGCTGTGATAAGTTGGGTATTTCACACCCTTCCCTGCCAAGGAAGGGTGGAAGTGGGAGGGAGAGGCCAGGAGGTGCAAGGCGCTGGGAGAGGAAGCCAGCTGCATGAGTCACCACGGCAGCCAGCAACTGATGGGCAGGACACCCGCAGGAAACACCATTTCCCCTGGATAAGGTGCAGAGGACAAGCTGGCACCAGCCCACGGGCACAGGTTGTCCCAGGCAGTGCTGGGCACAGGGGACATGCAGAGGCAGCAGAGGTGAATGGAGAACGTGGCAGTGCTCTCCTACACCACCGATCCTGATGTGCTGGAGCAGGAGTGCTGGGCTCCCCTGTGGGACCACTCTCCCAGGTCTAGCACTGGGCTGGGTTTGGTGCCCAGGCTGGTCAGCCTTCTGCTAGGGCCTTTGAGCAGCCAAGCCTACCACCCCAGACAGGATGAGCTCCTCTTCCTCCTCCATCCTACAGCACTCACGCAGGTGGTCAGCACCACCAGCACCTCGAGCCATGGCTTTGCTTACCACAGAGTCAGGGAATCGTTTTGGCTGGAAGATCACTGAGTCCAACCATCCACCTAACACCAGCACTGCCATCAAACCACGTCCCCAGCTGCCACGTCCACACTGTCACATCAGCTGCTGGAACTTAGAATCATAGAAACATCATAGAATCAGTCAAGGTTGGGAAGGACCACAAGGATCAGCCAGTTCCAACCCCACTGCCATGCCCAGGGACACCCTACCCTAGATCATAGAATCCTAGAATCAGTCAAGGTTGGAAGGGACCACAAAGATCAGCCAGTTCGACCCCCCCTGCCATGCCCAGGGACACCCTACCCTAGAGCAGGCTGCCCACAGCCTCTGCCAGCCACAAGCTCAACTTTTGACTCCCAAATGACAGCAGTTTGTCCTCATCCCAGGGCTCAGAGATGCAAGCTGGGACTGATCCCTTCCTGCAAATTGGGATTGGTCTCTTTTCCCAAGAAATCATAGAATCAGTCAGGCTGGCTGCAAACACCTCCAGGGATGAGGCTTCTACCTCCTCCCTGGGCAACCTGTGCCACTGTCTCACCACCCTCATGGTGAAGAATTTCTTCCTAACATCCTGGGTTCAAACTGGCAGAGGGGAGATTTAAACTGGATGTTAGGAGGAAGTTCTTCACTGTGAGGGTGGCAAGACACTGGAACAGGTTGCCCAGGGAGGTTGTGGCTCCTCCATCCCTGGAGGTGTTCAAGACCAGGCTGGATGAGGTCTTGAGCACCCTGATCTAGTGGGAGGTGTCCCTGTCTGTGGTGGGGGGTTGGAACTGGATGATCTTTGAGGTCTCTTCCAACCTGAACCATTCTATGATTCTATGATCCAATCTGAATCTACCCAACCTAACACCACCAGCAGTATACAGTGGTACTCAGCCCAGTGAGTGCATGGTGGTCACACCAACCAGAAGGAAGTCCTCAGGAGAAGGAAGAGGAGCAGCAGACTCAGGAGAAGCCCAAGCAAAAAAACTTTCCTCAGCAAATTTCCCCCTTTATACTGAGTGTGACAGTTCTGGTCTAGGACACAAATGCAGCCAACTCAGGTCTGATGCCCCTGCCTGACTGCAAACTGCTAATGGTCTGCAGCCCACAGCTGGCCTGGGATTTGACCCAGTGAAGCCAGGACACCTACTCTGGGCAGACAGAAAGGCTGTGGTGATGGCCCAGCAGAGCTGGAGAAAGGACAGTATCTCCTGACTTCCAGAAAACATCTGTGAGATGATGGAGCTGGTGTCTCAGAGCAGGTTGTAGAAGTCCTGCCATGTGGGTCACTCCAGGCTTGCTCCCAGGGAAGCCTTGGAGGATAGCACATGAGCAGTTCTGATGTGGAGGAAGAGCAGGACACATTGCCCATCAGGACTCTTCAGCCCCTCTGTCCTGGACTGCCACCTCCTCCAAGAGCTGGGGGCACACAGAGGGCCAGCAAGCTGTGGGCATCACCTGGCTGAGTCCTTCTTGGTAGCAACATCTGAGTGAGCAGATGTGGGAGGCACAGAAATGTTCCCAGGCACCACAGCACAAGGGACTGGGCTGGGTCTGGCCCTGCCACCTTCCCAACAAGCTCCCACAAGCTGGAGAGTGACCTCAGGCCGCTGTATAGGTCATGCCTAGGACCAGGATGGAACTCCAGGTGTTGACATCAGTCATGAGCCAAAGGCAGGCAGGGGACCTGGGAGCAGTGCCTGATGCCACCAGAGTGATCCTTGCCACAAGGGCTCACAGAACCATAGGACACATTGGGTTGGAAGGGACCCTCAAAGGTCACCTTGGCACCCTCCTGCAGTCAGCAGAGATCAGCTACCTCCTTTCTGGCTGTTGAGCCTCTCTGTCTCCTCAGCCCACCTGATCCCACAGCACATCACCTCCCATGGGCAATGGCAGCTCCAGCAGCTACCTGTCTTCAGCTCCTGGGGTGAGGGGAAGGGACAACAGAAGGAAAATGTGGGCAGACAGAGGAGATGGAGGAGGAAGAGGCAGCCTGACCCAGGTTGGGAATGGGCCAGAGCCAGTGCCCACGCTGATGCCCAGAGATGCTGCTGGGATCTGCTGGGGATGGCATGGAGTCTCGGGGGGGGCAGGGGGGCTCTTGGCTGCTCTGCCATCCTGCTGTGCCCCATGGCCAGGAGCTTCCACACTTCCAGGGCTGCACAGGCTCTGATAGCTTTTCCCAGCCTTTAACCTGACGTTCCCCTGCCAGGACTTCATCTCAGCTGCTCCCTGCCACGAGCGGGAAGAACAGGCTGTTCCCTTCCCCTCTGCTGCTGCTCTGTGTCCCTGTGAGCACCACCCCTGCCCTTGCCAAGGCTCTGCAAGCCCCATCCCAACCCCCCCCCCTCCCAAAACCGGCCCCACAGAGCCATGCTCTCTGCCCTTTCTTTCTCAGCACACCACGGGCAGCGTCCTGGCACCCATCCTGCTGTGCAGCCACCCCGACGTGTGCCCAGGTCCATGTGGCACAACCTGGCATGGACCTACACACACACTCCAGGAAGGGCATGTGCTGGAGAACATCCCACAGCACGTCATCTGCTGAAATGGCCTGGATTCCCCAGGGCTGCCAAGGCTGGCTAGGGAGCTTGTGTGCCACCAGGAGCCAAAATCTCCGGTCCCCACACACAGAGAAAGTCTCAGAGCAGTGCCCAGCAGCATCAGGCTGAGGCAGCATGGCAGGATGCAGGGAAGGATGCAGGGAGTGATGCTAAACACAGTAGCCACACAACACTGGCCCACAGCTTTTCAAAGGCAGGTGCCCAAACCTGGCCCTGCCCTCGGCCCTTCAGGTAAGTACAGCAGCAGGAATGTCCCAGAAGGTCTGAGAGCAGTGCCCAGCAGCACCAGGCTGAGGCAGCATGGCAGGATGCAGGGAGAGATGCTAAATGCAGTAACCACACAGGACTGGCCCACAGCTTTTCAAAGGCAGGTGCCCAAAGCTGGCCCTGTCCCCTGCCCTTCAGGTAAGAGTGTGGCAGGGGTGTCCCAGAGCAGTCCCCAGCATCACCAGGCTGAGGCAGCATGGCAGGATGCAGGGCGGGATGCTAAACGTGGTAGCCACACAGCACTGGCCCCCAGCTTTTCAAAGGCAGGTGCCCAAAGCTGGACCTGCCCTCGGCCCTTCAGGTAAGAGCAGTGGCAGGGGTGTCCCAGTGCCACGACCACCTGCACCCCCACGTGTTGGCCTCCCTGCCACCGTGCCAGGGGAGAGAGGTTGGGGTGGAGGAGAAGCTGAGGCCACTCTGGGGAGGGACTGGCGCAGGCACCATCCTCACAACTTTTTGGTCTGCTTCCACCAGAGGGGTTTTGGGGTGGGGGTGGTGTTTTATATCTCGATTTTGCTGGCAGGGTTCTGGTTTGATTTCCTCCTCCGCCAAGCACTAAGCGATGGCTCTCGCTCTCACTCTCTCTCTCTCTCTCTCTCTCTCCCCCCTTGGCAGCAGCTGCCTGTCTCGTGGTGTTGACCTTGGCTGGGCTTCCTCCGCGGCTGGAGCGGAGTCACACCATAAATTCCCTGTCTTCTAGGAATCCAGCATGGGAAAGGAAAGGAACACGAGAGAGGAACGGGGATTAAAATATTTCACGTCTTAGCGCATGAGGAAGGAGGGTGGTTGGCACCAGGGGCAGGCAGATGCCCTCCCTCGGCCCAGGGGTGCAGCCTGGGCACCAGCAGGTGTGGGTGCTGGGACAGCTGGCACCCCATGGCACCCATGTCTGACCATGGGGAGCTGTCCTTGTGCCAAGGGAGAGCCATGGCAAGGCACAGCATGTCCTGACAGCTGGCACCCCATGGTGCCCATGTCCAACCATGGAGAGCTGTCCTTGTGCCAAGGGAGAGCCATGGCATGGCACAGCATGTCCTGACAGCTGGCACCCCATGGTGCCCATGTCCAACCATGGGGAGTTGTCCTTGTGCCAAGGGAGAGCCATGGCAAGGCACAGCATGTCCTGACAGCTGGCACCCCGTGGAGCTGCCCTTGTGCCAAGGGAGAGCCATGGCATGGCATGGCACATCCTGAGGTGTGCACAAAGATGAGCAGAAGGCAGTGCCCAGCAGCCTTTGGGGCAGCAGGATGAGCCAGGCATGGTGCATAAGGCTGAGTGTTGACCCAGGAGCAAGGCTGAAGCTTGGGTGGGAGGCAGGAGAGCTGCTGGAGCAAGGGCTGTGCCTTTGTCACCACCCAAGTTGTTCTCCCATGCCAACCACACCTGTGCCCAGTGCTGCAAGCTCCTCCTGGCAGTGCTGAGTGTTGACCCAGGAGCAAGGCTGAAGCTTGGGTGGCCCAAGGGCTGTGCCTTTGCCACCATCCGAGGTGTCCCCCTGTGCCAGCCACACCTGTGCCCAGTGCTGTGAGCTCCCCTGGCAGTGCCCTAGCTGGTGTTCACCACCACTCCAAGGGTGGTCGAAGCCTCCTTGCCCAGCCCTGGTGCAGAGAGCCTGGCAGGGAAGCTGCGAGGCAAAGCAGAGGACACCAAGCCCCAGTTGCTTTCCCCAGCAGAGGAGATGCAGCACAGCCTCTAATTGAATCCAGCAGAGCTGCCTCGCACAGACAAAACACAGCAGTGACTCAGAGCACTGGGCTGAGCAGACACAACCATCCCAGCACCCAGGGAGGTGGGGGAGCACCCTAGGGTAGGGGCATCGCCCAGCCCAGCCTGGTGGTACCACCCCATGGACCCCCAGGTTATGGAGGAGAGGGTGGGTGAGAGGTACTGGGAAAGTGTCTTTGCCCATGGAACTGGGTTACCTTTAAGGTTCTTTCCAACCCAAACCATTCTGTGATTCTAAGTCCTGAGTCCAAGGTTCTCTTGGGTGAGAGGAGCTGGGGGTGCTGAGGGCACTTGGGCAATGGGTGCTGTGGAACAAGACACCCACCAGTGCTGTTGGCACTGCCAAAGCTCCCTGGAGCACAGTGCTGCACAAAGCCAGAGCAGCCTTTAAGCTGGACCATGGAGCTGAGGATGCCTGAGCAGGGTGTCAGGGGGCTTGGATGTCCCCACCACGGGTGGCTCTGTACCCTCCTGCATAGAGGAGCAGGACTCTTGCACCTTGGCAGAGCTTGTGGAGCTCATTGGCAGGCTGGTGCAAGGGGCAGTCCAAGGGAGGGCTATGAGGATGCTGAGGGGACTGCAGCACTGCCTGGGGAGGAGAGGCTGAGGGACCTGGGGCTGCTTAGTCTGCAGAAGAGAAGACTGAGAGGGAATTGAATCAATGTTTATTAATATCTGAGGGCTGGGGATGAGGAAGGGGGGACAGGCTCTGCTCACTGCTCCCTGGGATAGGACAAGGAGCAATGGATGGAAGCTGCAGCACAGGAGGTTGCAGCTCAACACAAGAGGCAACTTCTTGCCTGGAAGTGTCCCAGAGCACTGGCACAGGCTGCCCAGAGAAGTTGTGGAATCTCCTCCCCTGGAGCCTTCCAAGGCCTGTCTGGATGTGTTCCTGTGTGACCTGAGCTAGATTGTCTGGTCTTGCTCTGGCAGAGGGGTTGGACTCGATGACCTCTTTCTGTCGTTTCCAACCCCTGACATCCTGTGAGCCTGTGACCCTGTGAAAACAAGGCTACAATCCATTCCCACCCTGCTGCCCTCCAATCCATTCCCACCCTGCTGCCCTCCAATCCATTCCCACCCTGCTGCCCTCCAATCCATTCCCACCCTGCTGCTCTCCAATCCTTTCCTACCCTGATGCCCTCCAACCCATTCCCACTCTGCTGCACTCCAACTCTTTCCCACCCTGCTGCCCTCCAATCTTTCCCACTCTGCTGCCCTCCAATCCTTTCCCACTCTGCTGCCCTCCAACCCTTTCCCACCCTTCTGCCCTCTGCCTGGGCTGGGTATTAGCTGAAGAGCATCTCACAGGCATGGGGCAGGGATGTCTGAAGGTGCCCCAGGGAAGGAAGGGCACAGTCAGGCAGGGCTGGCAGCTGGAGCACAGGCAGGAGATGCAATCTTGCTTTGTTTCCACGCAGAAAATAAAACCTTGGTGTCTATCCCTGGGCAACTCTGGGAGTGGTGAAGCCAAGACAGGCAGGATCCCTCCCAAAGAGGGGTCCCTGGGCCGGGGGGGGAGTGTCTGGAAGTGATGAGGTTATGGGGACACAGGTGTGTGCTGTGCTCAGGTAGCAGGCTGAGGTGGTGTGTGTGCTGGGGACACCAAAGCACCACGTATTTGACACTTCACAAGGGCCTCATTTCCCAGAACTGGAACCTGCTTTTAAGCCCAAGCAGCTGGGAGGAGGCTCCCAGTCCCCCTGGCTGTGAGCGATGCTTCTCAGCTCTCCTACAGCACTTCCCTGCAGCCATCCCAACACCGAGCATCAGAGCAGCTCACTCTTTGCTTCCCCTGAGCTTTGAGGGGTGGGGAAGAGGCAAGATGTGAAAATGAAGCAGAGTGTCCAAACTGGCTGGGAGGAAAGAGGAGATGGATAAGAAATGGAGCTTCATGGAGTTCAAGCAGGGCAAGTGCAGGATCCTGCCCCTGGGGAGGAGCAAGCTCCTGCAGCAGGGCAGGCGAGGGGGAACCTGATGGGAAGCAGCTCCAAGGAAAAGGACCTGGCAGTGCTGGTGGACAATGAGTTCACCAGGAGCCAGCAATGTGCCCTGGTGGCTAAGAAGAGCCCTGCCCATGGCGGGGGAGTTGGAACTAGATGATCCTCATGGTCCCTTCCAACCCGGACTGATTCTATGGGCAAAGGTGTCCTGGGGTGTGTGAAGAAAATTGTGACCAGCAGGCTGGGGGAGGTTGCCTACCCCACTCCAACTCTGCCTTAGTGAGGTGACAGCTGGAGTATAGTGCCCAGTTCTGGGCTCCCCAGTTCAAGAGAGACAGAGAACTACTGGATCAAGTCCAACAGAGCATGGAGCAGCTCTGTGAGGAGCCCTGGGGCTGTTGAGCCTGCAGAAGAGCAGCCCCAGAGGGGAGATGAGCAATGCTCAGCAAGAGCTGAAGGACCAGTGAGGGGCAAGGGGATGGGGCCAGACTCTTGTCAGTGCTGCCCAAGGATGGGACAATGGACAAAGGGCTCAAACTTGTACCCAGGAGGTTCCATCTGGAACCCTCCAGGCTGAAAGAGTTGGGGCTCTGCAGCCTGGAGAAGAGAAGGCTTTGAGGAGACCTTAGAGAGCCTTCCAGTATCTGAAGGGGGCTACAGGAGGGCTGGGGAGGGACTATTCACAAGGTCTTGTAATGACAGGATGAGGGGGAATGGGTTCAAACTGGCAGAGGGGAGATTGTAACTGGATGTCAGGAGAAGTTCTTCACAGTGAGGGTGGTGAGACACTGGCACAGGTTGCCCAGGGAGGTTGTGGCTGCTCCCTCCCTAGAGCAGGGAGGTGTCCAAGGCCAGGCTGGGTGTGTCCTTGAGTGACCTGATCTAGTGGGAGGTGTCCCTGCCTATGGCACAGGGGGGTTGGAACTGGCTGAGCTTTGAGGTCTCTTCCAACCTAAACCATTCAATTCTATGAATGTGAAGATGAGGAGAAACTTTGCTGTGAGGGTGCTGGAGCCCTGGAGCAGGCTGCCCAGAGAGGTTGTGGAGTCTCCTTCTCTGGAAAGATCCCAAACCTATGTGGATGCCACCCTGGGCAAGCTGCTGTGGGTGCATGGTGTTGGAGCAGAGGATCTCCAGAAGTCCCTCCCAAGCCCTCTCCCTCTGTGGTTTGTGTGTGTGCTCACCTCTGCAGGCAGCAGGGCTGGGAGCTCTCAGCCCCATCCTCTCCCTCTCCACTTCCCACAGGCTGCTTCTCTAAGGGCGTTCTCCACTCCAAGCTGCACAGCTTGGGATGGGAGCAACCCTGCAGGAGGGTGACCAGGCCACCACTCCCAGCTTGGCTGTGGCAGGCTGTCCCTGTCCTCATGCTCCAGGCTGCAGCCATGGGTCAAATGGCAACGGGTGGGAGGTGGGGGAAGAGCTCCTGAGGGAGCCATTCTCATCCTCTTGCTACCACTCAGGCAACTGCTTGGGCTAATCCTCCTCATAAATTTTTTTGCAGCTCCATCTTGAACCCAGCCAGGCTGTTTGCAGTGCAGGACGGGTGCCAGGGTTTCCAGTTCACCACAAATGTTGTGTTTGTTTGGTTTGTTTCATTTGGGCCAGAGCCAAACTGGATCTGCACCAGAGCTGGGCTGGGTTGGGGTTTTTCTTTTTGTTTGGTTTTGGGGTTTTTTTTAAGTTCCCGGTGAACCACAAACTTCCCAACCCCACCAGAGCTCGCTGGGTTGATTTTCCATCTCAGCTTCAGCCCTCACACCAGTGACAAGCTGGTGGCATCTGGGCTGTGGTGGCATCTGGGGCTCTGAGCATCATCCCAGGGATGCTCCCTGGCGACCCTACCAGCTGCCCATCCAGGCTGGGCCCACCAAGAGGTTCCTCTTCCCTCACTGCCCCAGTGGCGTGGAGGTGTTTGAATCACAGAGCTACAGAACCACAAAGCCAACCACAGAACCTCAAAACCAACCACAGAACCACAGACCCACAGAATTACAGAATCACAGAACCACAGGATCACAGAACTACAGAATCACAAAATCACAAAATCACAGAATCACAGAATCACAGAATGTCAGGGGCTGGAAGAGACCTCCAAAGCTCATCCAGTCCAATCCCCTGCCACAGCAGCATCACCCAGAGCAGATCACACAGGGACACATCCAAGCAGGGTTTGAATATCTTTGAGGCTGCAGAGATGCTCTTGATAATGCTCTGGAGCTACAGGCCTGTGCTGAGCTACAGGTTTTGCCCCCTCTTGACCCCAGGAGAGGCTGTTTGAGTGTTTGCCTTTTGAACCACAGAACCACAGAATGTCAGGGGCTGGAAGGGACCTCCAAAGCTCATCCATTGCAGCTCCCCTGCCAGAGCAGGATCACCCAGAGCAGATCACAGAGGATTTGCAGATCCTGGTTTGAATATCAGGGTTTGAATATCTTTGAGGCTGTAAAGATGCTTTTGACAAGGCTCTGGAGCTGCAGGTCTGTGCTGAGCTGCAGGTTGTGCCCCCACTTGACCCCAGGAGAGGCTGTAGGAGGGGTTGCCTTCTGAAGAAGGTTGCTCCTCCTGCCTGCAGCCTGACCATGTTCACGGCCAGCTGATAGCCATCTGCTTCTCTGCCAGCATTCTCCTCTAGCCTAAATAGCTCTGATCCCTCCTGCTGTTTACTCCCAGATGTATTTATAGCCCAACTCTCTCCCAGCCTTCATTCTCCTAGACTAAACAAAGCCAAGCTCTTTCAGCCTCTTCTCCTAAAACCACCTCTCCTTCCACCTCTCCCAGTCCTGAACCCTCCAGCGTGTCTGTGGGTGAGCAGAGCCAGGACTGGGGCAGCTCTTGGCAGTGCCCCCTCAGTGGCATGGTACCAGCCAGTCAAAGAACCACAGAGCCATTAAGGTTAGAAAACACCTCCAAGATCATCAGGTCCATCCTTCTATCCAACACCTCCATGACCATCAGACCACATCCTGGAGTGTCACATCTGCTCCATGAGTAGGATCAGTCCTCACTGCAAGCATCCTGCCAAATGGGTTTGTCCTTTCCAGGGCAACATTGGTGGCTCCTGTGGTTCTAGGCAGATCTTCCTCTTCTGTTTGGACTTCCATGGGCACCTTTGGGGGTGCTGTGCAGACACTTGAGCTTGTCCTAACACTTCTCCCAGCCCAGCTTTTCCATGAGGTCCTTTCTGTGTCCATGATGTTCTCCCATGAGGCAACTTTCATCAGTGAGGTGACAGTGTCAAGATCAGCTCCAGCATCTGCTCTCCAGCCATGGCTCATCTTTCAGCACATGCTCCTTCAGTCCTCCCTCATGGACAGAGGCATTGAGTGCAGCCTCTGCAGGTTTGCTGAGCACCCCAAGCTGTGTGGTGCAGCAGCCAGGCTGGAGGGCAGGGATGGCATCCAGAGGGACCTGGGCAGGCTGCAGAGGTGGGCACAAGCCAACCTCAGGAGGTTCAACAAGGCCAAGGGCAAGGTCCTGCAGCTGGGTCAAGGCAATACCAAGCACAAATTCAGGCTGGGCAGGGCCTGGCTGGAGAGCAGCCCTGAGGAGAGGGACTTGGGGGTGCTGGTGGGGGAGAAGCTGAAGATGAGGCAGCAGTGTGCACTTGCAGGGCAGAAAGGCAAGCAGAGGCTGGGCTGCAGCAGGAGCAGTGTGGGCAGCAGTTCCAGGGAGGTGATTCTGCCCCTCTGCTGTGCTCTGCTGAGAGCCCACCTGGAGTAGTGCATCCAGTGCTGGAGCCCCTGGGACAAGAGGGATGTGGAGATGCTGGAGGTGTGCAGAGAAGGGCCCCGAGGATGCTGAGAGGGCTGCAGCAGCTCTGCTGTGAGCACAGCCTGAAAGAGTTGGGGCTGTGCAGGCTGGAGAAGAGGAGGCTCCCAGGTGACCTTCTTGTGGCCTTCCAGGATCTGAAGGAAGCTACAAAAAAAATGGGGAGGGACTTTTTAGGCTCTGAGGGAGTGAGAGGACTAGGGGGAATGGAGCAAAGCTGGAGTTGGGGAGATTCAGACTGGAGGTGAGGAGGAAATTGTTGAGCATGAGAGTGGTGAGAGGCTGGAATGGGTTGCCCCTGCAGGGAGGTGTTTGTGGCCAGATCCTTGGAGGTGTTTTTGGCCAGGCTGGCAGAGGCTGTGGGCAGCCTGCTCTAGGGTAGGGTGTCCCTGGGCATGGCAGGGGGGTTGGAACTGTCTGCTCCTTGTGGTCCCTTCCAACTCTGACTGATCCTATGATTCTATGATTTTGCTCTCAGAGATCAGCTGCCATTGGCTCCTCTTCTCCAGCCTGCACAGCCCCAACTCTTTCAGTCTGTGCTCACAGCAGAGGTGCTGCAGCCCTCTGAGCATCCTCATGGCTCTTCTCTGGACACGCTCCAGCCCTCACCCAATCCACTTTGGCCCTTCCCTAGGCTAGTGATCAATCCTGTGCTCCACTTGCTCAGCTCCCAAGGCCACCTCAATGTGCCTGCCCAGCGTGGGGTGGTGGCAGCATGGACCTCACACTGACAGCAAGCCCAGGAACGTTGCCTGGCCTGAGACACTGCAGCAGCAGGAGGCACAGACAGGGCTGGAAGGAGCTCGCTGCGAGCGGGAGGGCTCCTGTCCCTTCGAGCAAGGATGTTTTCTGGGTCTCAGGAAGAGCCAGTTTCCTAAATCTGAGAACAATTAGAAGGGAGATTGTCTTGGAGGGGGAAATGTAAGCAGAACAGAGCGGGGAGGATGGTTGGGAAGCACTCAGAAATACTTTCCAGAGAGCCTGAGCCTTGGCCGCAGGCAGCGGTGCAGAGCTCAAGCCATGGCGAGACCCAGCAGACCTCCCCGGGCTGGCAGCACACCCCCCTGAGACCTTGGCAGCTTCTCCTCCAGCATTGCCCATCTGCATTGCTGGCAGCTTCCCAGAGGAGCACACAACCAGCAGGTCTTTGCCCTTAGGGGCTCCCTAAGACTGTCAAGCTGAGCCCCTCGCTCCAAGCATCCCCACCCCACAGCCAGCACTGCAGCACCAAGAGGGCTTCTGTGGCACCAAGAGGGCTTCTGCGGCACCAAGAGGGCTTCTGAGGCACCAAGAGGGCTTCTGCAGCACCAAGAGGGCTTCTGAGGCACCAAGAGGGCTTCTGCAGCACCTAAAGGGCTTCTGCAGCACCAAGAGGGCTTCTGCAGCACCAAGAGGGCTTCTGTGGCACCAAGAGGGCTTCTGCAGCACCTAAAGGGCTTCTGCAGCACCAAGAGGGCTTCTGAGGCACCAAGAGGGCTTCTGTGGCACCAAGAGGGTTTCTGCAGCACCTAAAGGGCTTCTGAGGCACCAAGAGGGCTTCTTCAGCAGAGGTGACTCAGCTCTTCCTCCGTGCCCCCAGGCTTGGGCAAAGCTCTGCTCCTCCTTAGCAGAAGCAGCCACAGCAGGGGATGTGTTTTCTCTTCTGGTTTGCCATCCCTTTTCTCAGCCCTGGGCTCTGTCTGTGCCCCTGTTTGCAGAGCTTCCACCTCCCAGGGAGCCCTGAGAAGTCGACTTGCATGTCCCACACGCAGCACTTGGACCACCTGGCCAAGTGGATCCTCACAGGCAGCTCTTGTCCCTTCTGTCCCACCTGTCCAAGTGGTTCCTCACAGGCAGCTCTTGTCCCTTTTGTCCCACCTGTCCAAGTGGTTCCTCACAGGCAGCTCTTGTCCCTTTTGTCCCACCTGTCCAAGTGGTTCCTCACAGGCAGCTCTTGTCCCATCTGGCCAAATGGTTCTTCACAGGCAGCTCTTGTTTTACCTGGCCAAGTGGATCCTCAAAGGCAGCTCTTGTCCCTTTTTTCCCATGTGGCCAAGTGGTTCTTCACAGGCAGCTCTTGTCCCTCTTGTCCCATCTAGCCAAGTGGATCATCACAGGCAGTTCATGTCCCTCTTGTTCCAGCTGTTGTCCCATCTGGCTAAGTGAGTCCTCACAGGCAGTTCTTCTCCCACCTGGCCAAGTGGGTCCTCACAGGCAGCTCTTGTCCCTCTTGTCCCATCTAGCCAAGTGGATCCTCACAGGCAGTTCTTGTCCCTCTTGTCCAAACTCTTGTCCCACCTGGCCAAGTGGATCCTCACAGGCAGCTCTTGTCCCACCTGGCCAAGTGGTTCCTCACAAGCAGCTCTTGTCCTCCCTAGCTAAGCAATTGCCAGCAGAGCTGCCCTGTCCCCAGGGGCATTTGGCAGCCACTCAGTGTCACCTCTGTTTGCAGACAGCTCAGCTGTATCACTACAGGATGATCCTGGCACACCCAGTGGGATGGATGTGCAGGTCACAGAACCACATAGGTTGGAGAAGACCTTTCAGACCACTGAATGCCACCACCAATGCAACATCAGCCAACAGGAGCGGGCTAATCTGTGAGGGGAAGAAGCACCCAGAGCAAAGAGAGGGCAAAGAGAAGCTTCTGGGTCTCAACATCATACTCTGGAAAGAAAAGAAGGAAAGAGAGCAGCCCTGAGAATGGTGCTGGGGATCTAACTGTGCCCTGGCAGCAGCACCATCAGAGGCCCTGGTGGGCAGCAGGGAAGATAAAACCACTCTGCACTTCATTCCTGCCCCTGGGAGCTGCAGGAGACAGCTCTGGATTAACCTGAGGCAGCAGCAGGAGGATGCCAGGGGGTGCTCAGGGCTGGGGCTGAGCCAGGCAGAGCCTGTGTGAGCTGAGACAGAAAGAAAAAAAACCCCAACACTCCCTTTGCCTTGCCAACAACCTTTATTTGCTTAGGAAGGAGCCAGAATGTCCTCACTTTACCAAGGCAATAGAAAAGTCTTTGCTCGTAAAAGCAAATTACTTTCTATTAAAAATGGTAAAATGAAAGGGAGGAGCTGGGAGGAGCTCAGAGCCCCTCCAGAGGTGCTCCCAGACTTCGAGTTCCCCAAAAGCAGAAGTGCAGTGACCAAGCATGTGGTGCCATGGGGTGAGCGTGGCTGGAGGGAGCCCTGGGTGCTACTCAGAGGCTGCAGGAGCAGCTGTGGGGTGTGGGATGCTTCCTAGACAACCATCAGCACTGGTCCCTCCCAAGTGCTGTTCCCAGGAGGTCTCAAGGGAAACCTCCTTACCTGAAGGCAATGGGATTCAGGCAGGGGTGCTGGGGCTCCCAGACCACTTTTTGGGAGGTCACAGGCTCCAGGTCTCTCTCTTCCTGCCTTTTCATGGTGGACTGCAGTGCTGGCACCTGCATCTGGAACCTTCTTTCCACAAACCCCTTCCAGAGGTGCTCCCAGACTTTGAGTTCTCCAAAAGCAGAGTCTCTTTCTTTCAGACCAGGCTCAAAGAACAAGTTGGAGGCCACCAGGCTGCTGATGCATGAATGACCTGCCTCTGCTCTTCATGCCAGCAGCCATGTCCTTGCATCCCACCCACTGCTGCTGCATGTGGATGGATTTGGATACAGCCAGGAGGAACCCAGACTGCAGTGGCGATGGCCAAGCATGTGGTGCCATGGGGTGAGCACGGCTGGAGGGAGCCCTGGGTGCTACTCAGAGGCTGCAGGAGCAGCTGTGGGGTGTGGGATGCTTCCTAGACAACCATCAGCACTGGTCCCTCCCAAGTGCTGTGGACACCTCCAGCATCTCCACATCCCTCTTGTCCCAGGGGCTCCAGCACTGGATGCACTACTCCAGGTGGGCTCTCAGCAGAGCACAGCAGAGGGGCACAATCACCTCCCTGGCCCTGCTGCCCACACTGCTCCTGCTGCAGCCCAGCCTCTGCTTGCCTTTCTGCCCTGCAAGTGCACACTGCTGCCTCATGCTGAGCTTCTCCTCCACCAGCAACTGGGGAGCCCAGCACTGGGACCCAGGATTCCAGATGTGGCCTCAGCAGGGCAGAGGGGAGGGGGATGAGTTGTGTAGCTGATCCCCCCTCTGCTCTTGGCGAGACCCAGAGTCTGAGCTGCCTGAGCTGCCAGGCTGTGCGCTAAAGCAAGTCAGAAAACAACTCTGCAATCCACCCTGGTGGTTTTCCTGATCTCCTCAAACACCTCCTCGTTACTTGTAGCTTGGAAGTTTCCAGGCAGCCGGGAGCATACTCCCACCCATTTCTCTTTTCTTTCCCTCCGCTGCTCCCAGCCATTAAAAAAAAAAAAAAACA
>VWZI01023979.1:0-14909 GCA_013396835.1 Psilopogon haemacephalus | reverse complement strand
ATATGCCAGATGGCAGCGTGGGACCACGCTGACCTTCAGCTGGGTACAAGCAGGCTCCGCAGATCTGCGCTGGGCACCCACAGCCCCTCCCTGCTGGCCCTCGGGGGGAGAGAGGAGGGCTGGGGACCATGCCCAGACCTGTCTCCGCTGTCCTCCCCTTTGAGGCAGCTGAGGAAATGAGGGGTAATTTTAGAAAAGAACGTTGTCCTTGTCAGAAGAGCAGCTAAAAATGTCCCCTCTGGAACGCCGGCGGAGCTGACAGAGGAACCAGCTGGCAGGAGGGAGATGCTGGAGAGCAGAGCCCCTGCAGAGCAGGTCTGTGCAACACAAGAGGCTCTTCAGCCCCTGATTAGATTTGGGGTGGAAAATGCCCTGCCCTGCCCTGTCCTGCCCTGCCTGGCAGGGGGAGGTGGTTTGGAGCAAGCGGCAGGGGTCAGAGGTTCTCCTGTAGGATGTTTCCTCTGGATCCTCACCGGTTCCCCTGGACCAGAGCCCAAACCTTCCTTGCATGTGTGCTCCTAACTGCCTTGCCTGGGAGGTGCTTCCCAAGGGCTCCCTTGGGGGCTCTGCTGCTCATCCAANCTGTGGTTTAATGCTCTCTCATGTTTCTTTCATATGTTTACAGAGGGGGGGGAAGAGGGAAAAAAAAAAAAAAAAAAAAAAAGAGAGAAAATATTTTTTTAAAAAAGGACACTGCAAATATTTGAGATACTGAAGGCAGTGGAGTTCATAGGGATCTGATTAGACTGCAGGGGGAAATGCCAGGAGAACACAACCAGAGTCCTGAAAAGCTCTGGGAGGGACTTCCAAGAGGAAAATGTCCCAGGCTCAAGACATTACGTATGAGATAAAGTGGATGGATGGATGGAAGCTGCAGCACAGGAGAATGCAGCTCAACACAAGGAGCAGTGGATGGAAGCTGCAGCACAGGAGGTTGCAGCTCAACACAAAGAGCAATGGATGGAAGCTGCAGCACAGGAGGTCCCAGCTCAACACAAGGAGCAATGGATGGAAGCTGCAGCACAGGAGGTCCCAGCTCAACACAAGGAGCAATGGATGGAAGCTGCAGCACAGGAGGTCGCAGCTCAACACAAAGAGCAATGGATGGAAGCTGCAGCACAGGAGGTCCCAGCTCAACACAAAGAGCAATGGATGGAAGCTGCAGCACAGGAGAATGCAGCCCAACACAAGGAGCAGTGGATGGAAGCTGCAGCACAGGAGGTCCCAGCTCAACACAAAGAGCAATGGGTGGAAGCTGCAGCACAGGAGGTTGCAGCTCAATACAAGGAGGCAACTTCTTGACTGGAAGGCTCCCAGAGCATTGGCACAGGCTGCCCAGAGAGGTTGTGCAGTCTCCTTCTCTGGAGCCTTTCAAAGCCTGTCTGGATGTGTTCCTGTGTGACCTGAGTGAGATTGTACAGTCCTGACTGTTGGACTCAGTGAGCTCTTTGGGTCTCTTCCAACCCCTGACATCCTGTGTGCCTGTGAGCCAAAGTGGACAAACAAAGGTTAAGGCTCAGCCACCCCAGGAGCTGCCTGAGCTGCCCACACAGCCCATGCCTACTGCCTCAGCTTTCATGCCCATGGCATTGCTTGGTCTCCCACCCATGCACCAGTCCAACCTAGCAATGCTTTCTGACCCAGCTGGCTAATCCCAGACCAAATTCTAGTCTATTCTATGCTATTCTCTTCATTCTTGTCTATGCTCGTCTATTCTACACTATTGTACACTGTTCTATGCTGTTCTTTGCTATTCTATTCTCTAACTCTATCCAAGGCTGGGGCTAAACCATGTCCCTCAGCACCACCTCTCTGTCTCTGCGCTTTCAAGCTAAGGCAGAAACATGGGAAAGTCTTCATGCTGTAGGGAGAAGGGAGGGAGAAGGGAGCTGTGACCATGAGGAAGAGGAGGATGAGGATGAGGAGGAGGACAAGGAGGAGGAGGAGGACAAGGAGGAGGAGGATGCATTCCCTGGCATGGACAGGGATGTCCTGTTGCAGCAGGGACCACGCAGGAGGTGGAATTCAGACCTGCCAACGCTGCACGTCCCAACAGCACGTGTAGGGCAGCGTGGGAGGAGAGAGTGCTTCCAGGCAGGAATTCTTGCAGAGATCCCAGGCTTGGAAGCAGAACGAGCCTCAAGAAGGACAAAGACATCCAGGAACTCCTTGCCCTGGCTGCCCTGTGGCTGTAGAAGCGACCATCGAAGCAGCGCGGCGGCATCAAGGGCTTGAAGCTGTCAAGCTTAAACAGATGAGGACAGCAGTTCCAGGGGGGAGAGCCACGATCCAGCGCTGGCATCCAGTCCTTGGGATAATTAATGACACACAAGTTCTCAGCTCTCATCACTGCAAGCCCAGAAATAGCCTCATTAGAGGCCGTGTAATGGCCTGGATCAAAGGCAGGCTCGCCAGACGGGACACACCTACTGTGCTGGCCAGGGAGAGCGAAGCAGCACTCCCTGGTAGGAGCTGGGGTTTCTGGAGAGGCCAGGCTGACCATCCTCAGCTCCCTGAGGTCATGGAAAACTGTCAAATGCCCGAGTGGAGGCCTGACATACCTTCAGATACCTGAGCCATCCCACCCGGAGCTGCTAAATTCCTGGAACGCTGCCTCGAAGCTGCAGCTGTCACCTGCAGAGGCTGAGGAGCAGAGGATCTGGTTGCAAACCCACCACAGCTGAACCCTGGGGAGCTTCACAGACCTCGGTGGGGAAAGGCAGGAGAGGGCAGGTGCTGGTGGGAGATGTCTCCCCCAGGTTTTGCGGGCGCTGGGTATGGGAGGCACCAGCAGGACCACTGAAGAGGTCATCGAATCGTTAAAGTAGGAGAAGTCCTTTCAGATGATCAAAGTCCTACCCAACACCTCCATGACCATGTCCCAGACTGCCACATCTACTCATTTTTTTAACACCTCCAGGGATGGGGACTCCACCACCTCCCTGGGCAGCCTGTTCCAATGCCTGACCACTCCCGCAGCAAAAAAAAATTCTTCCTAGCGTCCAACCTAAGTCTCCCCTGGCACAATTTCAGGTCATTTCCTCTTCTCCTGTCAGTAGTTACTTGGGAGAAGAGTCCTCACTCCAATCTCCTTTCAGAGACCTGTAGAGAGCCAGAAGGTCTCCCCTCAGCCTCCTCTTCTCCAAGCTGAACACCCCCAGCTCCCTCAGCTGCTCCTCACCTGCCCTGTTTTGCAGACCCTTCCCCAGCTTCATTGCTCTTCTCTGGACCCACTCCAGCACTTTTCTTATATTGAGGCGGCCAAAACTGGTGACACCTTGGAGATGTGATCCTGTGGTCCTTGTGGGTCACTTTCTGCTGCACCCCTGGGAGAAGAATTGCTGGGAGGATGGACCAAGCATACACCAGCTTCTGCAGTGTCCTAGTTCAAGTGGTAGAAGTTCTTTGCTGTGAGGGTGGTGGAAGACAGGAAGAGGTTTGGAGGCTCAATCCTTGGAGAAACTCAAGGTCAGACATGATGGGACCCTCAGCAACTTTTTAGGGACTTTTAGGCTCTCAGGGAGTGACAGGACTAGGGGGGATGGAGCAAAGCTGGAGGTGGGGAGATTCAGCCTGGAGGTGAGGAGGAAGTTGTTGAGCATGAGAGTGGTGAGAGGCTGGAATGGGTTGCCCCTGCAGGGAGGTGTTTGGGGCCAGATCCCTGGAGGTGTTTTTGGCCAGGCTGGCAGAGGCTGTGGGCAGCCTGCTCTAGGGTAGGGTGTCCCTGGGCATGGCAGGGGGGTTGGAACTGGCTGCTCCTTGTGGTCCCTTCCAACCCTGACTGCACCAGGCATGGTGCTGGGCTGTGCCAGGCGTGGTGCTGTGCCAGGTGTGGTGCTGGGCTGTGCCAGGTGTGGTGCTGGGCAGTGCCAGGTGTGGTGCTGGGCTGTGCCAGGTGTGGTGCTGGGCTGTGCCAGGTATGGTGCTGGGCTGTGCCAGGCGTGGTGCTGGGCTGTGCCAGGTGTGGTGCTGGGCAGTGCCAGGCGTGGTGCTGGGCTGTGCCAGGCGTGGTGCTGGGCTGTGCCAGGTGTGGTGCTGGGCAGTGCCAGGTGTGGTGCTGGGCAGTGCCAGGAGTGCTGCCGTGCCAGCAGCTCTAAGCCCTCGTTAATTCTGCCTGTCTAAGTGTAATGGGTTGTGACGGAGCCCTTTGGAGATGTCTAAATCATCTCTGCTAATGGATCCCATCTGTTCCTCCCCGAGCTCCACAGCCAAGGCCATCAAAGCCAGGCCAGCTGCCTGGGCACCCACCCAGCGGGCACCAGATAGCCCTTATCAGAGAGGACATCTGCCACGGGTCCCCTCCTCAGGCTTCCTCTTCCTCACAGCTGAGCCCAGACAGTGGCCACCGACCCCAAGGCCATGCTGGGAAGGAGGAGGATGTCTGGGAGGAGAGCCCTGCAGAGGGGTGAGCAGTGCTGCTGTGAGGGGCTTTGGGAGGTTTTGCTTTGCTACTGTGGGACCTCCATTTCCCTTCTCTGCTGTGGTTCAGCTGTGGTGGCATCTCCTCGGGGCTCATCAGCGTGAATGGGAGCTTGGGTGAAGGTCCAGCGCCCATGGAGAGGCTGTGAACATCTGGATGGGTCTTGGCTAGGGTGTGAAGGGATGGGACCAGCATGCAGAGGTGGCTCAGACAAGAACATGAGGGAGGTTGGTGGGGCCAAAGAGACCTCCCAAGGCCCTGCAGAGGACTCAGCAGCAGGAGGGAGCAGGAGGTGAGCTTTGGAGCAGAAAGGTGCCAAGAAGGATGTAAAAGGGCAAACACAATGACTGGCATTAGAGGCTTTGCTAACAGCTGCAGAACCTCCAGACAACAACTGCTCCACATCAAGATGGGATAGAAGAGGAGACTGGGCAAAGGGGGACGTGTGGCAGCACATGAGCAGAGCAGCCTGAGAGATGCAACAGAGCACAGAGTCACCACCAGAGCTTGGTGAGGTGGGGCACAACCTCTGGCCCTCTGCCTGGCACAGCACTCACCTACTTGGCACATCATACCTCTGACTTGATGAGCTGGCACAGCAAGTGCCACCCCACCTGGCACTGCATCCTGGCACGGCACGAGGCTGTGCTTGCAAAGGGTGGCCCACGGCTTCCCACCTGGCTTAGGGGGCCCCGAAGGACCTGACTGCCACCAGGGAAGAGCTGTGTGGCCCTGCCATGGCAGGGTTAACCACCAGCCCCTGCTCAGGGCCGTGGTGAGGGCTGAGCCCTTCGTTTTCCATTCTCCAGCAGGCTCTCTGTCATGCTGGAGCTATTTATGAGGATCTTCCCAACCCCAGCGCTTGCGTGCTCCAGCCATAAATCACCAGAGATGATATCTGAGTCTCATCACCATGCATGAGATTGCAGCTCTGCCAAGTCCCAGCTGCAAGGAAGCCCTTCCCACCCCACCGTGCGCACAAGCATCCCTTGGCTGGCTCAGTGTCCCAGGAAGGGCTGGCCCACAGCCCAACAAGGCACAAGTGGATGGGTCAGAGATGCTGTCTGGCTCCCCTCGGGTGACATCCTTCCTTAAAGAGGTCTTAGGAGCTCGGGGACCTCTCATGGAGGAGCTCTCCATGGTCTCAGGCACTGCCTGTACCTCCAGCAGGGCCAAGCCTGTGTCCGCTCCGGCGCAGAACCAAGCAGGGTGATGCTGCTGGGCACAGCCCCACAAATGGGCATGCTGCATACCCTGCCTCTTCCCAGCCTTGGCGGTGGCCTGTGTGAACAGAACTGTGGTTTAGGAGGAGCACTGCCTGGGGCCAGGCTCCCCAAACCCCCGTGGATGCAGGAGGTGATGCAGACACAGAGGTAAGCCACCCATGGCATCTCCTGCCACAGCCAAAGGCACCCCCAGCTGCACAGCTGAGACACTCACAGGGCTGGGGACCTAACCATGGTCCTACATCAGGCCCACTTGGCCCTCAGTCTTCTTCCTGGGGTCTTTCCCCACCCCAGCCTCCTGGCCAGCTGTAGGGTCTCCCATTTCATCTCTCCCTGCTGTGCTCAGCAGGGCTGTCCCTGCCCTCCTGCATCACTCTCTCATCCTCACCTAAGCCTTCTCAGAAAACCCACCCATGTCCAGCTTGTCCCACTGAGTTTTGCTGGAGCTTCTGGAAGCACAGGTTTCTCAGGGTGGAGAGCAGCTTGACCTGCCTGACCTTATTTGTGCTTCCTGAAGGGACAGCACAGCACCCCCAGAGCTCACCCCTGTGCCTGGGCGTGCTGGGTGAGCCACCAGCTGGGCTGCTGGCTCCAGCCCCTGCCCTGCTTGGGTCTCTGAGGCAGGATTTCCACACTCTGCCTGCAGGCTGGAAATCCCAACCACCACAGCAGAGTGCAGAGGCTCTTCCCTGCCCAGCTCCACTTGGAGCTCAGCCCTCCCATCTCCTAGGCCTCCATCCAGCAAAGCACTTAAGTGCTTGCTCCTCCCTGAGTGAACTCAATGGGACCACTCACAGGCTTCACTCCCAGGCAGGGATCAACCAGCCCCACCAGCTGATGCATTCCCGTGCCAGACTTTCCAAGTCCTGCTCCTTGCCTGCACGATACTTCAAGGTCCTGATGCTTTTGGTTCCCTCTTCAGCCAGGAAAGCAGGGAAGGTGCAGGGCCCAGAGGTGGGGCTGAGCACTGAGAAGCTCACTGTGGTTTCATAGAATCCTAGAAGTACAGGTTGGCTTGAGCTGGAAGGGGCCTTAAAGCTCATCCAGTTCCAACTCCCCCCCGCCTGCCACGGGCAAGGACACCTCCCACTAGATCAGGTTGCTCAAAACCTCATCCAGCCTGGTCTTGAACACTTCCCAGGATGAGGCATTCACAACTTCCCCTGGGCAACCTGTTCCAGTGTCTCACCACCATCATAGTAAAGAACTTCTTCATGCCAAATCTAAATCCACCCTGATCCCATTTAATACCATTGCTCCTTGTCCTGTCATGACATATCACATAAAAATGTCCCTCCCCAGCTCTCCTGTATCCTCCTTCAGGTACTGGAAGGCCACTCTAAGGTCTCCATGGAGCCTTCTCTTCTCCAGGCTCAACAGCCCCAACGCTATCAGGCTGTCCTCACAGTGGATGTGCTCCTTACTTGCTCCAGGTCAAGCAATGTGAGTAGGAAGTTCTTCACCATGAGATTGGTGAGAGGCTGGAATGGGTTGCCCCTGCAGGGAGGTGTTTGGGGCCAGATCCCTGGAAGTGTTTGCAGCCAGGCTGGCAGAGGCTGTGGGCAGCCTGATCCAGGGTAGGGTATCCCTGGGCATGGCAGGGGGCTTGGAACTAGATGTTCCTTGTGGTCCTTTACAACCCTGACTGATTCTGTGACTCTATGATCATGGAACTGGCTGATCCTTGTGCTCCCTTCCAACCCTGAATGATTCTATGATTATGGAACTGGCTGATCCTTGTGGTCCCTTCCAACCCTGAATGATTCTATGACTCTATGCTTCTAAGCCCCCCTACTACACACCCCCATCAGCACCTCCAGCTGGGCCATCCAGCTTGCTTTTGCACAGCTACCTTCTGCCTGCTTTCTCCCTTCTCCAGGCGGCCGCAGCTCTCCCAGCTTCTCTCCGTCTCCCACCGCAGCTTGCTCTGCCCGGTCACGTTCACTGGGAAGAGCTCAGCTTGTCCCCAGAGCTTCTCCCTCCCCGCCTCAGCAGCCATTTGGCCCCGGGCCCTGGTGCCCCAGCAGCATGTTTCTCACACGTGTGGCTCTTCCCCCTCGAAGCCAGCGGAAGAGCCAGTGCCAAGCCTGCGGAGTGGCAGCGGAGCTGCAGCCTGTAACAAGGTCCACGCCTGCCCCCTTTGAGAAAGCAGCCCCAGCCTCCCTCCAGCCCCACTGAGCCTTCAGACACTCAGGCTCACGGAACGTGCTCCTGCTCTCCACCAGATGTTCAGAGCTCTGCCTCGCTGCTTGTTTATCTCTTGAGCCAACCAAAGCTGCAGGCACCCAGCCCCAGGCCGCCCAGCCCCAGGCTCAGCGCAGCCTCTCTAGAGCCTCCAGTCGATGCTTTGGGATGAGCCAGAGAATGGTTATGGTTGGAAAGGAGCTCAAAGATCAGCCAGTTCCAACACCCCCCCACCTGGGACATAGGTAGGGACACCTCCCACTAGAACAGGATGCTCAAGGCCTCATCCAGCCTGGCCTTGAACAGCTCCAGGGAGGTTGTGGAGCACAGAAGCACAGAATGGGATCAAAGATCCCATTCTGTGCTTCTGTGCTCCACAGCCTTCCTGGGCAACCTGTGCCAGTGTCTCACCACCCTCACTGCAAACAACTTCCTCCTAGCATCCACTTTCAATCTCCCCTCTGCCAGCTCAAACCCATTCCTCCTTGTCCTGTCATTACAAGACTTTGTCAATAGTCCCTCCCCAGCCCTCCTGGAGCCCCCTTCAGATACTGCAAGGCCACTCCAAGGTCTCCTGGAAGTCTTCTCTTCTCCAGGCTGCACAGCCCCAGCTCTCTCAGCCTGACCTCAGAGCAGAGCTGCTGCAGCCCTCTCAGCATCTTGGTGGCCTCCTCTGCACTGGCTCCAACACTTCCATGTCCTTCTTGTGCTGGGGGCTGCAGAGCTGCAGACAGTGCTGCAGGTGGGGTGTGAGAAGAGCAGAGCAAAGGGGCAGAATCCCCTCCCTTGCCCTGCTGCCCACAGCTGCTCTTGCTGCAGCCCAGCACACAGTTGCTGTCTGGGCTGCACTCACACTGCAGCCTCATCTTGAGCTTTGCATCATCCCAGACCCCCAGGTCCTGTTCCTCAGGACTGCTCTCAGCCATTCCCCACCCAGCCTGGAGCTGTTCTTGGCATTGCTTTTATTCTCTTCACCCAGCCTTAGCCCTCTACTGCAGGTGCCTCACCCCACAGCTCGCAGAGGTGGCTGCAGCATCCTTACACACCCCTGAGCCCCAGTGCCTGTTTTCTCCAGTTCAGCCAGCAAACACAGCCACCATCACCCCTCTGTGCCCTTCCAGGCCATGATGCCACCCAGAGCCTTGCATTAACACCAACTGGAGGAGCAAACTGTCCCCCTGGCCTGTCCCATGTGGGGAGCATGCAAGGAGAGGCTCAGCCACTCCAAGGCACCAGATCCTCTCTTCTCCCCCCTCTGGGAGCCACGCTGCTGACACACAGCTGAGGCACAGCAGACAGGGGCACCTCTCCAGATCCCTGGTGGTACATGAACTGTGAAACAGAGATGATAGATGGAGCTTACGTGGCCTGGCTGAAGCCTGTGCCACCAGCTGGATGTCTGCAGCCAGCTGCTCCAGGACCAGCAGCTGTGTCCCTGCTGCAGAGAGAGTTCTGCCTGCTCCTCCTGCGGCCCTTGCTGAAGGGAAGGGGACACGGGGAGGAGAAGCTCTGTTGGCAGCACTCAGGGTCCAGCACAGAGGCTGTAGGAAGAGTTTGGCTCCTCCAGCACTGTCGGATGAACTTCAGCAGATGTGAGACTTTCCAAAGCCACAGCCCTGGCTTGGATGTGGGATGCACTAAGGTGTCCCCTTTGCCCAAAGGACAGTGGAGCTGGTGAAGGGGCTTGGAGAAGATGGGTTGGGAAGGAGCTGCTGATGGAACTGGAGGTGTTTAGCCTGGAGAAGAGGAGGCTCAGGGCAGACCTCCTTGCTCTCTACAACTCCCTGAAAGGAGGTTGGAGCCAGGTCAGGGTTGGAGCCAGGTCAGGGCTGGTCTCTTCTCCCAAGGATCAAGCAACAGGACAAGAGGAAACGGCATCAAGTTGCACCAGGGGAGGTTTAGGTTGGTCATGAGGAACAATTTCTTCCCCAAAAAGGGTTCCCAAGCCCTGGAACAGGCTGCCCAAGGCAGTGGTGGAGTCCCCATCCCTGTAGGGGTTTCAAAGCCATGTAGATATGGTGGTGATGGTGGTGCTGGTGCCTTGGCAGTGTTGGGTCGAGGGTTGGACTCAACAATCTCAAAGGCCTCTTCCAGCCAAACTGGTTCTATGATTCTAGGGGGTATCAGCATCTCTGAAGCCTGCAGTGGGACCAGTCACCCACCTTGCTGGGCAGCCAGCACAGCAGGTCAGCTGTGCTGGGCATGGACAGGAACTCCTCAGGGAGCCTGCTGTTGGTGGGAAGGCTGCAGGTCCCCACTTCCTGAGCTGCTGGAGGAATCCCCTGGGGTCACAGCAGGGTTGGGCTGGTGTCAGCCAGAGGTGAAGGGAGAACATCCCCCATGATGGTAGGCACTGAGGCTGGCAGCATGCAGAGAGGGGACAGGGACATGGCAGTGCATTGCTACAAGCTCCAGCGAGGCCAGCAGAAGGCTGATGGCAAGACCTGAGCACCAACCTGGGAACTTTGCCCACCACTGGGGTCAGGGTGATGCTTGCCAGGTTTGAGGTGGTCCTCAGGAGGCTGTGCACAGAGTTGCTCCAACACAGCCTGCTCTCTCCTCCAGATGAAGAGCAGGGCAGCTCAGCAATCCCTGCTAGATGCTTTGTGGGTGCTGCCCACCCTGGCATGCTGGGGCAGGCAGACACCACGGCAAGTGCAGGAGGGTGGAAGGCAGAAGAGGATCACATCACAGGAGGCAGATTCCATTCCCCATCCTCATGGCTGCTGCCATTTGTCCAGCACCAGTACAACATTTGCTTCGCTCCAGACTTCTGGAAAGCAGTAGCTGGGATGTTAAATTGCCTTCTTCAGTTGAGGGAGCAGCTGCTACATTCCTGCTCTCCCTGAGCACTCAGCTCTACCATGTGGATCTGGTGTTTGGGGGCTTTAATGCATCATTTGCTTCCAGCTCCTTTTTTTTTCTCCTGCTTAGCTCGGGACTAAGATATCTATGTCTGCTTTGCAGACATCTGGGATGGGTTAGGAACATCTTGCTCCCTGCTCCTGGGCTGGGTGGTGGAAGCACTCTTCATCTGCTTCAGTGCTAAGTCACCAAACATCCAGATGAGCTGTCAGAAGGAAATGGTTGGCTTCCCAGAGCCCTCTGCTGCCCTGAAGCAAATCTGGGGGTGTTCATTGCTCCCAATCTAACTCTGGAGCCATGGGCAGGGTATAAGAGAAGGAGACATAGGCAGGTTTCACCTCCTCCCATTCTAACTCTGGAGCCATTGACAGGGTGGAAGAAAAGGAGACATAGAGATAGGCAGGTAGGTTTCACCTCCTCCCATTCTAACTCTGGAGCCATTGACAGGGTGGAAGAAAAGGAGACATAGAGATAGGCAGGTAGGTTTCACCTCCTCCCATTCTAACTCTGGAGCTATGGGCAGGGTGGAAGAGAAGGAGACATAGACAGGTAGGTTTCACCTCCTCTCTAACTCTGGAGACATTGACAGGGTGGAAGAAAAGGAGACATAGACATAGGCAAGTTTCACCTCCTCCCATTCTAATTCTGGAGTCATGGGCAGGGTAGAAGAGAAGGAGACACATACAGGCAAGTTTCACCTCCTCCCATTCTAACTCTGGAGCTATGGGCAGGGTGGAAGAGAAGGAGACATAGACAGGTAGGTTTCACCTCCTCTCTAACTCTGGAGACATTGACAGGGTGGAAGAAAAGGAGACATAGACATAGGCAAGTTTCACCTCCTCCCATTCTAATTCTGGAGTCATGGGCAGGGTAGAAGAGAAGGAGACACATACAGGCAAGTTTCACCTCTTCCCATTCTAATTCTGGAGCCATTGAGAGGGTGGAAGAGAAGGAGACATAGACATAGGCAAGTTTCACCTCCTTCCATTCTAACTCTAAAGGCATGGGCACAGTGGAAGAGAAGGAGACATAGACATAGGCAAGTTTCACCTCCTCCCATTCTACCTCTGGAGCCATTGGCAGGGTGGAAGAGAAGGCAACCTAGATAGGCAGGTTTCACCTGGCTCTGGTTAGGATTCTGTTTCAGACCTGGCCACACAATGCACTGGCTTGGAAGGGACACCCAAAGGTCATCTTGCCCAAGCCCCCTGCAGTCAGCAGGGGCATCTCTGACCAGAGCAGGTTGCTCAGGGCCCCGCTGAGTTTGACCTTGGATATCTGCAGGAATGGGGCTGCCAACACCTCTCTGGATGACCTGTGCTAGTATTTCACCAGCCTCATTGTGAAGAACTTCCTCCTGATGTCCAAGCTGAATCCACCCTGCTCTGGTTTCAAACCTTTGCCCCTCACCCTGTCACTGCAAGCCCTTGCCAAAAGTCTCTCCCCAGCTCTGCAGGTACTGGAAGGCTTCTCTAAGGTCTCCATGGAGCCTTCTTCTCTCCAGGTTGAACAGCTCCAACTCTCTCAGCCTGGTCCCACAGGGAAGGAGCTCCAGCCCTCAGGTCATCTTCGTGGCCTCCTCTGGACCCAGGTCAGGGTGAGGGGATGTGAGCATTCAACACTCCCTCTTGAGTTCAATCATTCCTCCTGTGGCAGGACCAGTCAGATCCTGGTTTCTCATCAGTGGAACCAGCCTAGAATTGGGTGGAAGTTTTCAGAGGGGCTTAGACCCTCTTGGGAGTTCAAGTGATGCCTCTGCTCCAAGGAGCCATCTGAGGCTCACCCCAGGAGGCTTGTGGTCTCCCCTGGGGTGCACTGAGGTCACCCCTTGGCTGCTGCTGCCTTTCCCTGCTCCTCTAGTCCCTGGGTCAGGACTTCAGCTGAACTCAAGGTGCCTCTGGATTCCCTCCAATCTCTTTTTCCCCCCCCTGCCTGCTCATGGTTTCTCAGCCTTTCCCCCTCCTGACAGACTTAAAAGCAATATTTGTGCTGGTTTGAGCTTAAAAGGAATGTTCTAATAAGAGAAATTAGGTTAGAGAAAGGACAATATTGGTGATGTCTCCTTCACTCATGGGTTTGCTGACCCATACAAAAGTAAGAACTCAGAGATAAGGCAGAGCTGCTCTGAGCTGAGCTCTGGGCTGTTGGTCTCTCCCTTCTCTTGGCTTCCAGATGGATCTGTGTAACCCAACTAATCAATTCCTGCTTCTAACCCCCCTGGTCGATCTTCCCTGCTTACCTGGCACTTAAGACAGATCCTGGGATAAGATTGGGTGGTTGGGGGAAGGTGGAAGGGTGGTTGGGAACCCCTCTTGGGGACTCTGATCTCTGGGAGGGGCATTGTATGTAGCTGTAAATATAAAATCATAGAATCAGTCAGGGTTGGAAGGGACCACAAGGATCAGCCAGTCCCAACCCCCCTGCCATGCCCAGGGACACCCTACCCTAGAGCAGGCTGCCCACAGCCTCTGCCAGCCTGGCCAAAAACACCTCCAGGGATCTGGCCCCAAACACCTCCCTGCAGGGGCAACCCATTCCAGCCTCTCACCGCTCTCACGCTGAACAACTTCCTCCTCACATCCAATATGAATCTCCCCACCTCCAGCTTTGCTCCATTCCCCCTAGTCCTGTCACCACCTGATAGCCTAAAAAGTCCCTCCCCAGCTTTCTTGTAGCCCCCTTCAGATCCTGGAAGGCCACAAGAAGGTCCCCTGGGAGCCTCCTCTTCTCCAGCCTGCACAGCCCCAACTCTTTCAGGCTGTGCTCACAGCAGAGCTGCTGCAGCCCTCTGAGCATCCTCGGGGCCCTTCTCTGCACACCTCCAGCATCTCCACATCCCTCTTGTCCCAGGGGCTCCAGCACTGGATGCACTACTCCAGGTGGGCTCTCAGCAGAGCAGTGTCTGTAATCTATTGCAAATCTCTGCTTGCCTGTTGTGCTGAGCTGTGACTACAAAAGCTTCATTCATTAACTTCCAGCAGGCTGAGTCTAGTCTGGCTGATCTCAAAAGTGTGGGGGGGTGGGGAACTCCCAAACTACCANTCTAGTCTGGGTGATTTAAAAAGTGTGGTGGAGGCAGATAACTCCCAAACCACCACACTTGTTCCTGCCCTCTTTCTTCACTCAACTTTTGTGCCCCTCTCCCTGCCCTGTGGCTGGGGCAGATGGTGAAGCAGCCTCGACCTTCAGCTGCAGGACTTTGATTCCACTCCCTGTTGTGCTTCAGGGCACTCCCAGCAGCTTCCTTGGTTCTCTTGAAACCTTCCCAGCTCCGACTCGGAACGATCCTGATCATTTTTCCCATGGTTTCTCCACCAAACAGTGACATGCAGTTGGAGTGTCTGCTGCTGGCAGCTCAGGGCTGGTTGCTATAACACTTTTGTCTGTAGTTACTTGAGTGTCATTCCTTGAACGAACGCCCTGGGGTTGAGAAGCAGCCCTTGGACAGGCTGCCCTTGGATGGGGAACGAGGTCCTGGCCGTTGCCAGGCATTCAGGTATTTAAGTCCTGCAAGTGTCCTGGAGACCCTCACTGCTGTGGAGCGCCTGGGGAAGGTGGGAATAGCTCCTTCATCCGAGAGGATGTCCTGAGCGAGTGCGTGGAGCTGCCGGGTCAAGGCTTCAGTGTGGGCTTAGTGTGAACCCCCTAAAGCTTGGACCATGTTCTCCAGCCTTGGAGCTGTGCTCCGAGGCTATTTCTGTGTTCGCCTCCAGCAGCTCTGCCCCACTCCAAAGATTCTGGCAAAAAGGCTTCCCAACATCTACCTCATCCACCTCACCCAGGGCTGGGCATCCTGCTGTGATGCCCATCACCACTCACCTCTCTGCACCTGGCCACGAGACTGGTGGTGAGAAAGCCTTTCCAAGTGCATGAGCTCCTCTGCCTCACCTCTCCTGAGAGCACAATTCCACAGGTGAACACCTGGCGGCATGGCACACACACACACACACACACACACACACAAAAAAACAACCACAGGGAGCAGCTCCAGCACAGCCTGCAAGGTGTGAGATCTCCTGGAGCTGCCAGGTGGGCCCTGAGACTTGTGTCTGGCTGCCCTTGCTGGACCAGAGGTCCAAGAGTACCCCTCACACTGTGTGGTCTGTGCCCACCTCCCCTCTGGAGCCCTCCTCACACTGCATGGTCTGTGCCCACCTCCCCTCTGGAGTCCTCCTCACACTGCGTGGTCTGTGCCCACCTCCCCTCTGGAGTGC
>VWZI01023978.1:38246-53503 GCA_013396835.1 Psilopogon haemacephalus | reverse complement strand
CAAAAGACCCTCTTCTTGTTCTGCAGGTAGCTGTTCTGAAATAATATGCATTGAAAGATCCAGAAAAAACCTTCTTTAACCTTTCTAATTTCTCGTTATTATTCATCTATATCCCTCTGCTGATTCAGACATTATCAGAACATGAAAGACATGTTTTGAAGTGCAGGTGCAAAATGTTTAACACAAGCTTGGGTTTTATTGCACAAAGCTCCTACTTCTGGGAAAAAAACATGTTTTCATGTGTAAGTGATCCCAAATTCTCCCTTTTTACACTGCCATAAAGCATGCAGTAGGAAAGGACATTTTCAAACTCCCTGTGGTGAAACAAACTGGAGTTGAACCTTCATAGGATTATTTGAAATCGAGTCATTTAAGAACAAGACTGCTCCATAAACTTCAGGGACTTCATTTGTATCTGAATATTGATTCTTCTCACACACACAGTTCATCCTTTTGTGTTGCTTTTGCATGAATTTGCCCTCCAGAGAATTGATTATTTTAATTTTTTAATTTCATTTTTCCATACTCCAGCCGGGTGTTTCTGTTGCTCCAGTCAAAAACACTTCTCCTAGACGAATCAAGTGAAGCAATGGGAATGTGCAGATTACCCGCAACTCTTCCTCTCAAGCATAAACAATTCAGATTTCCTTCCAAGGAAAGAGTGAACATTTGACCTCTCTTTTAAATTAACAGATAAGCAAAAGCAGTTGTGTGTGTGTGGAGGTAGAGATATCCATCAAACAATCTAAATTACTGAAAGTAGTTAAGTGCAGTATTTCCTAAGTAAATCAGATCTGGAAGTACTCCTTGATCATTCAACCAAGGGTTATATTTCAGTTCTCATAATTCATCCTGAGGCTATGCTTACCAGCTGCAAATAAAACTTACAGTGTATTAGTTTGACCCTTGTAGCCCCTACTTAACATGACTGAGTGCTATGAATTTCCCACAGAAGTCCCCAGAAGGGACAGAATTTGTGACAAGGACTGGGATTTCACCAGCAGAACCCATTTGCATAGGAGTGCTCATGCATGATAGAACAGTTCCTTGTCCTGAAAAGTCAGGACAGGCAGCCTCAGAAGACAATACACCTCTTTGTCTGCCTTCATCAAACCCCACATTGCAATATTCCACGATTTATCATCAGAGAAACATAATGCTTCCATGTATAACTCCAGTGATATGCTAGTTTTTTCTTTTAATATTACAGCAGAACAAAATATCATCTTCCCTATATTTCACTGCACTGCTATTGCCCATGTTATAGTCGTATAGGATGCTGTAATGACTCAAGAAACAGGGACACCTTGTTAATATAGCTAGGTCACGTATGAAGAGAAATATACAATAATTCAGCAGATTACAAAGTAGTTCTCTTCACAGAGAGCTGGAATATGGCTGCTTCGTATAGTAATTGAAATACATCAATTAAGTTACATGTAGACAAAACTTATTCTCTCTATCCTGTGTTATCCATTTATAATTACTCACCTGCACATTTTTGATAAAAATCAAAGTCTACAATGTTTAGGGTAATGTAACAATGCTGTTGATATCGATATCTGTAAAATAAATAAGAACAGCCTGAAAGAAGACTTGTTCTCAGCTTCTAAATCAGGTGATAGTGAATAATAGTTTGGCGTAACAACAAATGCTCTCAAATTCAGATTTCTAGAGGAAAATACAGCTAATGTCCTGTGGAAAATTCTCAGACGGCTCATAGTTAATCTTGGAGACCAGATAAAGAGTTGTACAAGTATAAACAGCATGACGAAAAGCAACTATTAGTAGCTATGAGTTGACCGGAAAAGACATTTTATTTCATTGTTTCAGACCTTTAACAAGCATTTCAACAACCTGTGTTTGACTTTTTGTTTTCCTTAAGAAGCATGTGTTATGCGTAAGTGAAGACTAGGAAAAAGTACCTTTCTTTGCTCTTTTTATGATGTATTCATAAATAAATTGCCAATAAATCACATCACATGATAAGGATATATTAAATTAGCTGAACTTCTCTGTCATTGGACTTCTTTCCATAGCAATGTTACTTACCTTTACATTTCAGCTCCTATGGGCATTTGTCTTTATTGGAAAATATGGTTATGTCCAATGCGCTTGCTCTTCACTAACAAATTGGTTTGAGTTAAAACAGAACTAGTTTTGCTCAGTAATCCTACTTTTCATCTCAGTCTCTGCTAAGTACCTGCACCTTCTGTGATGTTTCACAGAGTGGCTGCTTTTAGCAGTTATAACAATGTTTATAGTTACTACCAAGAATTGGTATGCAAACCAAGGTCACTGCTGAATCTTGTGTACTACTTCCGGGGTGCAGAAAAAAAGACTGCATCCTCAGGGAGGAGTGAACAGGATAGGTGACCCTAAGCTGACAAACGAGGTGAATATCATTTCATGTATGTCATCTTTAGTATAAAGCTGAGGGATCATAAGGATCAAGCTCCCTTCTTCAATGACTGATGTTTGAGGACAACTCCAACTATTGTTTTAGATCACAACATATATGTTCCTGAATACAGATCCAGAATCCAGATCCTGAATCCATGCCACTGAGACCAGTCTAGAACTTTTCCAGTGCTCATCCACAGCATCAGTTGTGATGCTTGCTTGATTGCTGTTATGCAAGTTGGCTTCAGTGCTGGTTTTGTATATATTTGTATCTATTTTATTTTACTGTTTTTAATAAAGCTGGTTTGGTTTTCTTTTCAAATTCATAAGTCTGTATCTCTTATCTCTTTCTCTTCCCCTTTGGGGAGAGAGAAGGGTTAATAAAAGTAATCTGTCACTCATCTAGTTGTTAGTTCTCCACTCCTCCTCAGTCCACATTAAAGCAAGTTGACCTTAGGAGGGGAAGGAAAGCAAATAAAAGAGCTCTATTGCCAATATAGTTTTTTGACACAGCAATGGGTGAAGGAGGGTGGTCTTCTTGAATAAATGGGGATTCAAGCTTTTATTTATGAAGAAGTTGTGAAATGTGAGAAAGGATTTTACCTGATTTTACTCATCTTCAGAGTAACTTACCATCTGATTGCTCTGATACCGAGATAATGAGGCCAGTTCCAGTCAGGTGGATGGTAGAAAAGGCAGGCACTTAGGATCCCTACCCAGAGATGAAAGCATGGACACAATTGTTGTGAGAAAAAGCAACCTCAGCTTTTGGAGGTAGTTCTTGTCAGTTGTAGAGATTGAGGACACATGGAACATATATGTGCACAACTGGATATGTACAAGCACCAGGTTCAGTTCAAACAGCAGTATTGCTTCTTGTTGTCTGAGGAGTAGGAAATTTCAGGCAAAACCATCAAAAAGTTGTGTACAGTTTCACGGTCTGAAAACTGCCATCTTGAGTGTTGCATGAATTCCCTTCTGTCAAACAAGTTTCCCACTTTCTGTAAAGACTAATTTGGGGTCTATAAACCTGGGGCTATTATTGGCATTGGTAAGGTTTAGGAGAAGTGTCTCATGTGCACCCATATTGGACTGAAATAAAATCTGAAGCACAATTTTGTCTGAACAGTGTGCAATAAGGGTCATCTGAGTGATTCTTAATTAGCAGTTTTGGTGGCTTGTGTTGTGATTTTGGGCATTTTAAATGCTACAATCCAAATCATGGGGACTGAGTTGAGACTAGTTAATTTTCTGTCAGCATTGCTACGTAGAACTCTGACACAAAAGATGATTTATTTTTGTGCCTTTATCAGTACCTTGGTACACATCTGAAAGGAAGAGAAAGAGGATCCTGTTGAAAAAGCTGGGTAGTGAAAAGTCAGATGTCATCTTTTCCAGATAAAATACTTCCAAGTAAAGAGAAGCAGTTTCGGTTTCAAGAAATAGAGCTGTTTCTTCTAACATTGGACAACTGAGAAGTCTTGCATTGGACAACTGGGAAGGAGGTTGGACTTAAAAATGGATGTACTAAAGGCTCTTAGTAGCACTGTATTTGTGGGAAAAATAGAATAATTTCCAGGACAAATCACATAAATGGTCCAATCAATCTTAAGACACTAGTTGTAGTCAGAAGCAACTCAAATTTATTCCTTCCATACAGGTTATTAGCACAGCAGGCAGCTGTACTTCCAGCATTCACACAGATCGAAGAAATCCAACAATTTCTAGACTTTCTTATTAATTATGATCTATTATTTGACTTGCTCCATGTATCTCTGGCTGATGAGGCAGAGAACAGACAAATGGGATGAGAAGATGAGAAGCCAGAGCTGCCAGAGCAGTACTAGTACTCTTTTCATCTTGGTTGACATAATATCTGCCATGCCACTGGCATGTCAGTGCTGATTGTGAGTGAGCACTCTGACTGTGGGGGTGAGTGAACTTCTATTTGCCTACCCTAGATGTGACTTACACAAACATGAACCTCTGTATTTGCTAACACCCTTAACTGTAAATACTCATATAAGTGCTGAGGTTCCAGTTTGGCCCAGTTTGGAGGAAAGTGTTTGACTATGAATTGTATTCTTTCTTTCCCTTTCATTAGAGTCAGTCTGTAGCTTTAAAAGTGTATTCAAGTTACAAAAAAAGCTAGCAGACCTGTTACTGGAGATAACATGCCCATTCCCAAAAGCATTGTATTAACTCACCAGGTAATAATACTGCAATTTTTCTCCCTTTTTAGTAGTGTTATCACAATAAATGCAAGACTTGCTTTCCATTTGCTAACACTTTCTCTTTCTTTGGCCTATTCAGGACTTGAAGTTTTAAGTCTTCATTTCTGCTGTTTGTATTTTTAATGTTATTAGGAAATAAAGACTTTTTTAAAATAAAAAATAATTTAAAGCCTTCTGGCAGAGAATCCTGGCAATAGACATGTTGACAACAAATGCAGAATATGATTGCAAATAGGAAAACTCATATTAATTCTCATGCATATTGGTATTCAAGAACTGTTCTTCTGACAATTACTGGAGAGAATGGAATGTAAAACTTTATCTCTTTTATCCTAAGTTCACTGCAGCTAGAATTGCCCAAAAAGAAAAAAAAACCGCATACAGACACATGCATTCATGTTTTAATTGAACTTAAAAACCAGTCCTGATTTGTAGTCCTTTTCCTTATTGTTTTCACATGAGAATATAAAGCATAAATTTGTGCTGCATACACCCTGATCCTTAAAACAAGAACAAAAAAAACCAAAACCCCAACAATTTACACGTATCAGATCTTTTAACCCTTTTATGCCAAAATCATTACATTATATGTGTTCTGGCTTTATGCATGCCCTTTAACAAAACCTTCTATCTGTTCAAGTTTTTGTTTTTCTAAGGACTAGCACTTAAAGCACAGCGATTATAGAGCTCTACAGCGCTGCCCTACTTTGTATTTTTCTTCCAGAAAACAGTATTAAGAGTGAGACATGACACTGCAAAGATGAGGAATTCAGACACCATATGTCCCTGCAGCAATTAGCCACAATAGAATGCTCTGAGGCAATGTCAGAAAGAGCACCCTGCGGTGCCTCAGTTCTAGAGGACAGAGGTAATGTTTCACCCTTATCTATAAACTACCTGCTGTTTACACTTTTCTGTCACTGTTTTCGTATTCATTAGTGTACCTTCTCAATGGAATATTGGCAGTGCTTTTGAAGGAATCTCTACAATAATTTTAATACAAAGGCAAACATTCAGTGTCTGAAGAACGAAAGCAAATGGTGACTTGAAATATAGTCTAAATTAAAATTATTATTAAAATAAAAAAAACTAACAAAAATAAACAGACACCTGTAGAACAGACACCTGAAGAGTGGACTTTGCACAAATATCCCCTCAAAAATCACTCAGTAAAGAATGGATGTCTTTACTCATTGACAAATGCTAACATTTATTTTATCATTGCTATGGAATTAAGGAGAGATATATATGCTGCATTTGAATTAATGCAATCAATTTCATACATGATCTTTCAAGAGAAGAAATATCCCTTCTGCAGTTGTTGTGTGTCCTTCTAAGAGTGCTTGATTAATGGTCACTATGAGAAATGCTACATCATGTCAAGATTTAGCATGGGTTTTAAAATCCTTTTTTACAATGTATTTTTCTAACGTTTTTTATATCGATATTCTCATTCTCCCATGGCCTTTTGAGATGGGAACTTTAATTGTTTAAACATGTACACACGTTTCTTTGAGGTGGAGGCAAAACAATAGTCTCATTAAGTAAGAACAATTCAATCTAGTCCAGCCTAATCTGACACAGGCTATTTAGTCCAGTCCACTGGTAATATTTGTCCTATTTGAAACATGCACCTTCCATCATGTAATCTCTTTATTTTTGAAGAGCATATCAGCAGCAAATATTTTCATTGTTGTACCAGATTTTTAGAAAAACAGGGCTCCTGACAAACGTCTGATGACTAAACTTATTGATTGATAAATAATAGAGTTTCATTAAATATATTTATTTTTAACTTGCTAATAACAAGAATTGAGAACAAGATCAAATAAAATTAATTTCAAATATCTATTTAAATTTATTTTCATAAGAGTATTTTTCTTTGAATTGCACTCCTTTTCTTAGAATAAAAAATACTTCAGTCTGAAATATCAAGTTTCTGCTCAAAGGAACAATTTTAGCATAGATACATTAAAAGCCAGAAAGAAATAATTTATAACGGAAATTCTGACAGGGCAAGGCATGCATTAAGCCAAAGAAGTAAACACTATATATTACCTGGAATTTCATAAAAATGAGTTATCTGGTCAAAACTGAAATGTAGGTAGCTAGCTGGTGCTCACAGTGTGAGATAACAGTAACACCTGCTTCACAACTGCTGACAAATGTTCCTCTAAAGTTATCAAACCTGGTGTGTGCAGTGGGAGTTCTGCTAAATATGGACTGCAGGCCTTGATTGTTGGTCTGCCACATAGGAACAGAAACCCCTTGCCCTAAATCATTGTCTCAAACAGTATCATTCCAAGTATCTGTACCTACATGCATGAACTGCTCATTCGAAATCCACTGTGTGGTTTGCCTGGTAGAACTGATAGAAGTATTTTCAACTTTTTTTTTTTTCCTCATAATCTGAAACTCTTATGTATCCTTTACAACAAATGCATTAGGTTAATTTGTGCTTTATAAACAAATACCCAAAATAAATTCTCATGAGGTGAAGAATATATGAAATGTTAAATCTTAAAGAACTCTACAGGAAATATCAGCATAGAATCATAGAATGTTTTAGGTTGGAAGAGACNGTTTTAGGTTGGAAGGGTCCTCAAAGATCATCCAGTTCCAACCCCCTGCCATAGGCAGAGACACCTCCCACTAGAAGAAGTCACTCAAGGCCTCATCAAACCGGGCCTTGAACCCCTCCAGGGAGGGAGCAGCCACAACCTCCCTGGGCAACCTGTGCCAGTGTCTCACCACCCTCACACTAAAGAACTTCCTTCTAACATCCAGTTTAAATCTCCCCTCTGCCAGTTTAAACCCTCATCCTGTTATTAAAAGTTCTTGCAAATAGTCCCTCCTCAGCCTTCCTGTAGGCTGTTTTCAGATCCTGCATGGCTACTATAAGGTCTCCTGGAAGCCTTCTCTTCTCCAGGCTGAAAAGCCCCAACTCTCTCAGCCTGTCCTCATAGACGAAGTGTTGCAGCCCTCCAATCACCTTCATGGCCCTCTCCTGGACTCTCTCCAACAGTTCCATGTCCTTCTTGTGGTGAATGCTTACTTAATATACTTAATAAATTTATAATGATCTGTATAATGAAACCCTACAAAATTCCCAGAAATTTCATCCTAAAAAGCTAATACGTTTGCAATAAGTGAGTCATAAATTAAGAACTTCTCTATACAGTCAGTATTGTGATTAATTCTTTTAATCAGCTAGTACAAATTGTGTTCAGAACCTTTGAGTCTTTTGTTTTTTTAATGGAAAACTGAGAAAGACATTTATTATCTCCATTTCTATTCCTCAGTTTCAAAGTGTAATTTTGAATTACAGACCTCCATGTAATGCAGCGCAACAGATTTTGATGCCTTCAAATATATTAATTCAGAACATGGACTAGAGATTTTCCATGTAGAAATTTATCACCATAACAATTCTCTCCAAGCTGGAACAGATCTGAATGTAAAAAACATTAAATTTCTTCAGCCAGGCAATGCAAAGTTCTTAGCAATGAAGACATGCAAGGTCATTCAGCTGAGCTTTGTGTTCCCTAATGTGTTTCAACTTTTGGGATAAATCTCCTTTAAATTGCATCTCAGGTAAAAGTAAGTTCATAATCAATGGCAAATTCACCATCACTAATCAAATACTATCTTAAGGATCTATTCTAATGCAGATAAATATTGTCAGCAAATCTAACATAAATTACAATGACTGCCCAAAAAAGATAACAAGGCATAGGCTTGCAAATTGACATGTAATTTTAGTATCAGTTTGCTTTTGAAATAGGATTCAGAACCAATAAGAAGCATAGGTTCTTACAAGATAACTGTTTCAATATCTTGGAGCTTGGTTCCCAGGTGTAATCTTGAACTTTATGTTAATCCTAAAGGCTTTCTGAGCAGTATCCTAGGACACTAAGGGGTTTCAGAAACCTGACTCAAAAACTCCCATGAAAAAAGGCGATTTGAAAGAAAACCCTAAGGACTATGGGGAACACCAAGACATGCTACCTCCTTCTGAAAAGAATGTCTTTTCTGCAGAGTTTACAGTAAATATCACTTCTTCCAGCCTACTATTTAAGAGTCATAGCATCCTTTTATAAAAGCAGCAAGAGGAGACAGTGCTTTATTCTCCTATATTTGTTAGTGGGATAGGATCTGTTCTAGATTTTCCATTATCTTTCACATTTATTAGACTAAGACCATGAGTCACAACATTTAAAAGTGGAACCAGCTCCAGATTTTTAATGGACTGAACATAGGTATTCAGGTCTGTCAGCTAATCGTTAGATGCTGCAGCCATAATGGTCAGGTACAATTCTAACCTGTGTTCTTCTCAGTTAACGTTTGAGATGCTGGACTGAAGATTTGATTTTTATCAGAACTGATTCAATATTTATACTTTTCACTTCAGAAGTAGCCCATATCCTAGTGCCTGAAAACATGCTTTTCTTTTTGAGGAAATAAAAGGTTGAAATGATGCTGAATTTTATTAATCTACTTTGTCATAGTCAACAAGGAAGACCACAATGATTCTTTCTTACATATATAGTTACTCTGCCATAAACAGTTTGACAAACTCTGCTTCGCATGACATATTCATCATGAACATGTCATGTGGCTCTTAAATCTCCTTTCAGACTCCAGCCTGTGAAAGTTTCCTTCACTCCCATATAATTAATATGAAAATGTTCATGTACATGGTAGGTAGTTTTCTAGCATCAACTAATTTGTTTCCCCCAAAAAACATGAGCCATACTTTTAAGACCAGCCAAGTGCTGTCGCTGCTGAAAAGCAGAAAAGAAATCTCCATGGCAATCACACTCCATCAGCTTTCTTAAGGTCTTTAAATAATTAATTCTGACAAGTTGGGGTTTTCTATTGTTTGTTTGTGGGGGTTTTGGATTTTTGGTGCATGGGTTTTTTTTAGGTTTGTATAGGGCACATACATAGTTTGTATACTGGTATAAATTACCTTTTTTTTGTATTTCATTCCTATAACTGGCTGGCAAAGTACAAAATACATCATGCTTTGAGCAGATGCTTCAGGAAATTGAAGTGGGAGGAAAAAAACCCCATTTTTGTTGATCACTGTCATAGGATGTTTGTCCACACTATAATACACACCAGACAGTTAACAGGAATTTTATTATGAACTCACTAAGAAAATACTTTGGACAGAGGTAGTATCTGCAGTTCTAATCACTGAATAAGCAGAGAAGAATAGAATATTTGCCAGTGGACGTGAGTGTAGAGATAAGTAGAGTAAAACACAGGTCTGGAAGACCTTCAGAGTCAAAGCTGGCCATCTGACTCACGAGATCAAGAAATTAGTAATGAGAAGAATTTATTTAAATGCTTTATTTAGTTACTTGTTGCTTTTGTGAATACCTGGGTTATTTTTGGACAAAAAGATACTCGTATTCAGTATTTAGCCTTAGTATTTTTTCTATAAGTATGCTACAGCAAGACACTAATTTTGAGTCCTGCACAGGTGAGAGCTCAAACTTCATACTTGAGGTTTTAGCCTTCTTAAAGTATTAGTAAGATACACAAAAGCACTTTCTGAAGATCAAGAATGAATTAAGCTGTCTGTACAAACAGACAGTAATTGTTCAATCTAACCTTAACAGCATTATGTGCTTAGTCTAGGTGTGTGTAGCTGCTGATGATTAAATATTCACCACTGAACTGAAAGACTGTGAATCATCAGAAGTATCATCAGTCTCTCACTTACTGTTCTTGCATCTTTTCAAGTGCGATATGGAAGAAGAGTTCATAAACTCCTTGCTGTTTAGTCAGCACGCTCACTTCTCAGGGTGAAACCCCAGCCTGAAAGCTGCCAGTATTTCCTTCCAAGTATTCATTTTTAGAGTGAAACCTGCCAGAAAGAAAAAAAAAAAAAATCTGTATCTGCTTTACAGGAAGAAAAAAAATCATGGGAATGAAGCTTAGCTGGTTTTATTGTTTATGTGTGCTAGGGTGAGAAAGAATTTGGTGCAAGATTCATTAAGATCTCTTTAGACTTGAAAGCTCACCAAATTTAAACATTCTCTTTAGTTGAGGCTTTCAAGGTTTTCAGAGCCTCATTAATTTTAATCACCCTCTACTGATCTGGTCACACTCCTGGCAAAATCAAACCTGTTTGTCAAACAGAAGTAATTTTTTGCCCTGGTTATGGTCTACTTAAATATTAAATGACACCATTAAATATCACAGATACGGTTTTTAAGCATGCAGTATTGTATTCATGATGCTTAAAGACTTTAAAAGCAATCCTTCCTCACCAAGTGCCTGTCAACAGATAAATACTCAGTAAAGCTAATAGCCTTGAATTTTCTTGCAGTGGTAAAGGAAGAAATTAATATGAGATAAACGCTGACACCGAGTTAACACCTTCTGTTTACAGAGAGAAGGAAGAATCTGAGAAGACATATCGTTGCTTGAGTGTAAAAGAGGTGCCCAGGCTCCCTGCAAAGGAATGAGGCCAAGAGTTATACTTCTTTGTTATGTCTATCTATAGATGGCACAATTTAATCCTGTCACAAAAGTGGAAATAATCTTGGTTTCCTGCTTAGATAGCGGTATGCAGTTACAGCATTTCATGTTGAATGTTAAACACCTGGTCATTGTTTAAATAAACCAAAAAACAAAAAACAACAAAATTTGGAATATGTCTGTGAATGATTTAGTAACCAAAAGTAGGTGAAAGTCCTAAACAACATCATCCAATCAGCTTGTGACAATGTAGAAATGTTGGATTATAATTAGAATTAAAGTGTACATTTTTCAAAATTCTTCATCAATTTACCAATGTATTTTAATACAAACATATGTATATGGTTTTAATATATGTATATGGTTTAAAGTCTTTATCATGCTACCAGTCAGGGCATGTTGACTCCTTCAGGGAAATATATTAAGATTTATTGATCTCAAAGATAAATGTTCGCTGAGGTGAAGCTAAGGTGAAGATTTCTCTTGGGAGACAATCTTCATATTCACAACAAGAAATTGTCATCTGTAGTAACATACACATTTTGAGAACTTGGCTCATCTCACACATTGAAAAGCAGTTACGAATTTCTCCTTTTAATCAATTAAAACTGGAAACTTTCGCAATCTGTATTCTTTTAACAATATAATTATAAACGCTAGACATGCACTAGGGAAAGAGACCTGCCTGCAAAGAGGTGAACAACAGTCAGTGAGGACTACATGTGCTAGACTGGAATGTACTTCAGTGCTGAAACTGAGGACATATAAAACATCTTCAAAATAAATAAATAAGAAAAATTTCAATGCATCACTACAATAGTGCATCTCAGCCATCCCTAAGCTTGGAATTTTCTTCTTTCTTCTATATTTCAGCATAATGCAATTCAGTTTACCATGTTGCAACAGAGATCTAGTGTTTAATTTAGATAAAGAATCTAACTGCTTTCATTTAAGATCAAGGAGGAATTGGAGTTGTGAAGTTAGAAGCAGAAGGATTGAGTCCAGCAACATTTTGAGTTCTCAGAATTTTTATTGGGTCAAGTGATCAAATATTTACCAACTATTCCAAGATTTAAGGTTCAACTGAAAATATATGTATTAAGATTTTTATGTTATATTGATAAATCCTATAAAGTATGGTATGGTGTTGCTGGTATCTCAGTAGATAACTCTACTATAGTTGCTTGTCTTGTATAAAAAGTCTATTTTGAATTTTATATTCTTACAATATTTGCAATTTCAATGATCTCCAACCAATGCTATTTCACTCAGGAAATTAATAAATAATTCAGATCTATTTCTGAACAATGAATTCTGAACGAAGCTGAGCAAGACAAAAGCAAGCAAAGTCTGTTCTTCATGTTTGGAGAGCCTCCGAGATGAGCTAGAATTTTGAGGATGAAGGATGTAGTTTGTATTTCATAGTATCATAATCTGGAATAATGCAAAAATAATTCTGGGCTATTGAAAGTGTAAATATATGATTAAAAAATAACAGGAGTTTGAGGAAGATAGAGTAAGCTTGGGTCTAAAATGATAGTTGACTTTCATGATGAAGAACAGTTTAGGCCAATATAGGTAAAATGACACAGACTCATTGTCTCTTCATCCAGGAAGCCCAAGGGCTTGTAGCACCATGTTCCCTCTCCCCGCTCTGTTTTTAAAGTGTAAGTAATAGCTTCATTGAAAGTAAGTGATATTTCTGATCAAATATCTTGTGACAGGAATAAAACCATAACTCTAGACCTGAATGGAGCTGTGTATTCTGTGGTTTGAAAAAAAACACAGAGATATTTTTATTTTTATTTAAGTGTTTATGTTAAAATTATATAAAAATATATATAGGACAATAGCTTTAAATGCAGTTTACATATCTTTAAAAATTAATTTCAAGTATGATTATCAATTTATCTTATTTTTTAGATAATCAGAAACCTTGTTTGCAGTAAGTGGATAATTTTTTGTTCACAAATAATTCACCAGAATGGCTCTGTCACCACTTGGAAGAATTAACTGACAAGATTCTATTACTAAATCACATACAATATATTCCTTTCCATAAATTCACTTAAAGTGTCCTGAACAACAAAGAAATTATATGGTTTTAATTTTCAAAGATACTGAAAGAAAAATTTACTTGCAAGCTATGCTTGTCAGATTTTATAATTATTTTATTAATCACTGGGATAATCGAATTAAAATTTTGACTGCTATTACATTATAGACGTGAAAAAACTACACACACACACAAAATCAATACTATTAATTAATCAGAGACAGGTATGTTCGAACAACTTTTTTGCTAATTACTTAATCAGAACTGTTCTAATTATCAGCTGAATGGGTTCTGTGAAAATCTTTGAAGGCACAAAGTGTACTGGCCAAATAAATTTCTTCAGGGACAGAAGTTAAGAGGACTCATTTAAATTGTGTTTGCAGACTTCTGTCTTTCCTTGTATTTCACAGAGGGAAGCAAATATCATTCCTCTCAGTGCTGAAATTCAAGATTTGTTGTAAGTATAATTTAATCTTACAATGCATATAATCATATCTTGGATTAAAACTGGAATCAAAGATTGGACAGTTCTTAAAAATCCTCCAAACTCATAACTAGCCCATGACATTAACCTTAATTAATATGGAAGACGTATCAGCATTATTGAACATTGTCTCCCTTGTCCCTCTACTAAGACTGTTGTATAAAAATTAAAAATAAAGAAATTGAAATTAAAAATTATTTTGATCCAAATTAAAAAATCAAATAACAACATAATCAGTTTCTAGAATTAGAACGCTTGACAACATATAATTGCTGAATCATAGAATCATTTAGCTTGGAAAAAAACCTTTAAGATGATCAAGTCCATTTTTAACCAAGCATTGCCAAGTCCACTGATAAACCATGACAATAAACACATTTAAACAGCTCTAGTGATGGCAAGTCAACCACTTTCTGTTAGCACTTTCTTAGCAATGCATGACAACTCTTTTGATGGAGAAATTTTTCCTAACATCCTACCTAGAAATACCCTGATGCAACCTGAGGATATTTCCTCTTGTGCTGTTCCTTCATATCTGGGAAAAACAACCAACACCCACCTCACTACAGCTTCCTTATCAAGTGATAAGGTCTCCTTTTCTTCAGGTTCCCTGATCTTGGTTCCCTGGGTCAGTCCTTATAAGATTTGTTCACTAAATTCCTTGTAACATTTCTTCTCATCACATATACCTACTTTCCACATGGATTCTCTAGGTAGCTGTTAACACTCTTGCATTTCCAGTTCAGCATTTTTCTCTAGATAGTATAATTTGCAGCTACAGATTAAATAATTTTTTTTTATTTTTATCACTGAAAACTTCTGTTTCAGTTCATTCCAGTCACATTGAAATGGTGACATATCTTCCTAATGTCTCTGTGGATGTGTAACAGCCACCTCAAGCACATGTCCCTTTCTCTTTACACCTCACAGAATTGGAAGCCCTTCCTGAGATTATGAGTAGTATCCTCTTTTCTCCAAAACCTCCTCAAACATTTTGATGTGATAGAAGAAAAAGTTTGCTGGGAGTTGAGATACTCACTGAATCACAGCATAACCTTGAGGTCATCCAAGTCAGCCTCATGATGAAAGCAAGCCTTGAAGTAAGGCTGGTTTCACTATGTAGATGGAGAAGTCTTACTCTCATACCTAGTTGACATTGTCTTTACCTCACCTAAGGATTGCTAGCTCTTGTTCTTCCACACACATCACTTGCCAAAGAAAAAAAAAAAAAAAAAAAAAAAAAAAAAAGGNAAAAAAAAAAAAAAAAAAAAAAAAAAATATATATGCCCATTTCTATAGGTTGTTGAGGTTGTTCTGAATGGCATTTGTGTGGCAAAACTGTATAACAAATGTTTCCTTATTCTTACGTTTTTCTATGTATAACTTTTGACCTAATGAACTGATGTCACAAATCCTTTTTCAATTGTTTGGTTTGGTTTGACTTTTTTCTGTGCTTGCATTTTACTGTGTTTTTTTTCATTATACAAGACTTTAAGCTACCATGACATTCAAGTAGTTACAGCATAGCATCATAATATATAAAAACTATGACATTATAAATTGTACTAAGAGCAAAGTTGTTAGA
>VWZI01023978.1:9114-28491 GCA_013396835.1 Psilopogon haemacephalus | reverse complement strand
AAAAAGTTCTTCAATTTGCTAGTACTTTCAAGATCAGTCTTTCCCACTCCCCATTGAGGAGGTGGGATAGGGGAAAGAGAAAACCACGGCAAGGAGGCAGGAGAAGGCACCTTTCCCACCTAGGGCTGGGGTCAGGGCACATGTACCCTTCCCCACACCACGTGTCAGAATCTCCACACTCTGCCAATCCCAGGATGCAATAGGTTGAGTTTCCTGCTTATTTTGGTGATGTTATGACACAGTTGCTCTCAGAGATATATAAAAGAGAGAGAGCCGAAATGCACGGTCTTCTTCCTGCTGCAAAGCTCCCCTAGCTGCACAGCTCCCTTGCTGTAAAGCACTCTCAGTGGCTCTCTCTGGCTTTTTGCATCGTGCATTGCGGATTATAATTGCAGTTCTGGAAGGCTTCCCAGAGAACAGGAGCCCATGAGAGAAATCCTCCCAATTACAACGCCACCTCGTGAGTAAATTGGTGGAATGTTTCCTAGAGACTCTGGGGAATTGCCTGCCTCTTGTTAGTGGGGTAATAGTCTTGGCTTGCTAAATTATGTTTTCCCAGTTTCTGTTCCTTAGACTGTTTGTTACTGCTTATATATATATAGTGAAATTATTTTCCAATCAAACACTGAACCTGAATATTTTCCTGACTTCATAAATACTTACGTTGGGGTGGGGTTTGGGATTAATAAATAATTTATATTTTTATTAATTCCTTGTCTAACCACCTCTTCATTTTGTACCTTTCAGTTATTGCTTTCTAGACTACCAGGTGTTAGTTTGCAATTTACACAATACCTTGTAAAACTGGACACTGCTTCAGCTATCCACAGCTCCTCTAACCATCACTGTCCCACCTTAAAATGCCAGTGGAGGCATTTTCCTATCTCCAAGTTCAGGGAAATCAGTGATAGACCAATGCTTTATTCTTCTAACAGAGAAGAATTAAAGGTCAATTTTTCATAAAAGTCAGTATCTCTCCAGGAGAGGAAACAAAGCCCAAGAAACCCATGGATATTTGCCTCATAAAACTCATTGTTGCCTTCCCTGTTAAAACTCCTCTTGTCAGTGAATGTCTAATGTTTGTGTTGCTATATGGCTTATATTTTATTTATAATAATTATTTTAATATATTATGCATATGCACTCTTTGTGTTATATATATAATACAAATTGAAACAAAAATATTAAATCACAGGCTAGATGCTTAGTAGACAATATCCAAAGATTTGAAGAATGTAATAGAGCTTATTTTGTTTCTCCTCTCATTGTGTTTGAAACTGTGCTTAGCACTCTAGCCACTCACCTATGGTCATGTCCACATTCTCTCTGATAGAGTGAACATTTGAGTAATCCATACAAAGTGGAGCAACTTACAAGAAGAACTGGAAGTTCTTAAGCTATGCAGACATACTTTTGGCTTTCAAGGCGTCTACCTCAGAAATACAGGCTCAGATACCATTAGGAAGAGAAGGACATTAGAGCTGGGTTTTCATTGGTCTGAATAATTGATTTTGCCCTAAGATTTTGAGACACAGGGTAATGTCAAACTTTTTCTCTCATTTTCTCAACTGAAACCAGAGCTTTGTGGATCTGTAAGCACATTTACATGTCTGTGTATGTATATTACAAATATCAAAGTCTATGTTTCACAAGAAACTCTCTTCCAAATGGCATGACTCTAAATGTAGGAAAAGTTGTGGACATCTATAAAAATAAGCAAGGAAACACTGTAGTAATGAAAAAAAAAAAAAAAACAGAAAAAATCCCACAACAAACAAAGAAACAAGACAGAACTGTGAAGAAGAGACAAGACAAGGAATACTTAGGAGTAAAATGTGACATACCTTATCCTGAGATATTTGCCATCAGACTTAAAATATTAAATAGCTTCAAGCAGCAGTAAATTTATTTACTTTTATGTTTTCTTATGAAACTGCTACTTTTGTAAAAATTAAGCATCAATGAAATAAAATACATTCATATGTATTTAAATACATAGAATAACCATTCCCTAAAAGTGTCACAATGCTGTGTTTTTTATCACTTGATGTATTCCTATGACTCTCAGCAAGGCTAAAGTTACTGTGCCACTCATCCATCCATCGGTCGGTAACTTTGAACCTGTCATGTAACAGAAATTAATCACCCATAGAAAGATGTCACAAGGTGTCAAGCCACGGATTTGTCTTTCTTATCCTTTTGCTGCAAATGAGATTCTACTGTCAAGATGATAGAAAGTTCGAAGTGGAGGCGTCTAGCAAAATGTCAGAACCTCACCCACGGTGAGTTAGCACCGTCATTCACATCTGAGTTGAGCCCTGGCAAAGGTAAGACTTCTTAAAATCAAACTAAGGACCAACTTCTCAAATGTACTTGATCATCTCCTGGACTTACATAAATGGCAGCAGGTTGATTTGCTACATCTGTCAACACAGAGTTCTGAAATACAGCTGAAAATATTTCTGATACCTTCTCCCCTGACAGAGAACCTCACATACACACGGTAAAGACTGTGATCTAAGAAAATCTCATTTTCAATTCGCTCTGGAAAAACTGTTAAAAAATTTTGGGGTTTATTCACACTTCTGTTTAGTCTAGAAGACTAGCAGAAAACATGGAACTTGATAAATCTGTGAAATATGTACCTTTGCTTCTTATGGATCAGTAGGGAAATAGAGGAGAAAATTAAGAAGTCAGAAATTGTGAGAAATAGAAAGGCAAATAAGACAGTAAGGAGAGCCTCTAAGATGGTACATTGTGAAAGATGGATCAAAAGTAGTAAGAAAGGCTCCCTTCTCCTCTTCTTTTTCTTTGAAGGGAATATAAATGTGAGAGCTGTGTTATATCTATACATACCGAAGACAGCTGATGTACAAGGAAAAAATGAACATAGAACAAAAGTAAAAAAAAAGAAAAAATAACAGTAGGAGAAAAAAAAGTCAAATGCGTGTCTTCATTTGCTTGGTTAAGACAATAAATTTGTTCTGTGCTTGCAGTGGAGATTGAGTTTTCCTGAAAATCTCAAGGTGTACATCTTTTGAAGGATTTTTTTTTAACAAAAGCCATAAAAAAGCAGAAGGATCAGCATATACTAACTTCTATTCAGCAATATTATTGCAAAAAATAACTGCAGGATATTTTTTTTTGTTTTTACATTTAAAAAAAAAGCCAACAGCATGCTTATCATATGAGTTCATGATGTCACAATTCTAGAGAAGGACAAAAGCAGAATAGGAGAATTCTACCAAAATATTATTTTTGCTCGGTAACCTAAGCTAATGTGGTCTGAGTTTCATGTTAAAGTGGCCTAGTAGTGACTCTCTACCATAAGGGACAAATGATAAAACTAGCATTTAGTTATTAGCAATAAGTCACAAGCTGGCACTTCTCTGCATCTTTATGACATTTATCAATCATGTTTATGAAGAAAATAGGAAGTTATGAATGTTTACTGTGGTGCGAAGTGGTCTGTCTCAGATGCTCAGTATGACAAGTTCTTTTCAGTGGGTAGGAATTGCAATAAATTAAGAAATTGCAGTATATGTAACTTACAGTAAAACAAGCAATGGATAATGCAAGGTCATCTCCTTCTTGTCAACAGCTACAGCATCTGTGTTTAAAAAAATGTGTCCACAGAGCTATTTTATAAAGCATTTTGGACCCATTTTCCTAATCTATCTGTTATGCTGCAGATTTTTTTGTAGAATGCATATCTCACGAGCCTGAATTGAGAGAAAGAAAACCTTCTATGGTCTGTCACTTGATCATTTCTGACAATCCCTTCTGTTGATACATTACAGACAGCAGTTCAGATCAGCTTTATTATTAGCCCTCCCAACTTCTCAACATGTTAATGCCAGTCACTTTTCTTCTAGAAAGTAATGACAACCTGCTACTGCCTTTCATCTCTTTATTTTTTTTTACACTGTAAGTAGTTATTTTGACTTGGACAAAGGTTCATATAGCATGAAACTGACATTATATTCCAATTTTAATATTAGCATATCTAGTGCTTCTAGAGAGTATAGACTTATACATTTGTGACCCTGGCTGTGTACCAATGGAGCCCTGTTTGGCCTTACCAAAAGGAACAGATGTTTTCCTGGAATCGGGCAATGGTGCCTACTTGTTTAAATGATGCACATGTTAGAAATTCCGATAATAGCCATTACAATTCAGTAGAGAACTATGGGAATGATGAGAGCGAATCTTTTTATAGCATATAACTGTTTTTCTCGAAATTCATAGTCAGTATGTTATTTCGGAGACAGTGGGTTTTCATCTTGAAAAATTGACAAATGAAGCACAGGAATTAATTTTGAAATGTACAGGTCCCTTGTTGATGATACAGAGACAAGTGATTTGTGTATGAGATAAAGAAATTTGCACTGTCTGCTCCTTTCTTTCAAACACAAGTGACCTTGAATTATATGTGTTTTAGTATGACACCTGACTTTACAACTGATGGTAACCCACACAGAGAATTATTTTATCTTGCATTTTCATTGGGAAAATTGTCCAGCATTTCAGATTATGGATTTCCCTTGGGTTTTTTTGCATTTTCTGTGGCTCAGCAATTTCCTAACTTCTTTTGTTGCTTTTTGTCCCTGAGAATATTCCTTCATAAGCTCCCTTTCACCCTCTCTTAATTAATAACCTAATAGTGAAGTTCTATGGTTTCTTAATGTTTACTGCAAACCCTAATCCTTCTACACAACCTGGGGCTGACAACAATTTCAGACCTGTTTTCCTATTCCCACCAAGGTCTGGACTCTAACAAGTAACTTTAGGCACTTTCAGAGTCCACATGTTGAAGCCTGCTTACCTGGGATGTTGACCTATTAGACAGAACGAAGCACCTCCAGGGTGTCATTTGTCTCACCTTAGATCTTAACTATGTGATGTTGCCTTCTTCCCCTCTCCAGCCTGCTTTGCACATATATAAGCAACAATCTGTTATCACCGTGTCAGATCCTCTTCCATTTGGAATCCAATAGCCTAATATATAAACCTATAAATACTACATCTTGCCATTACATAAACAATATGAGGAAGACTACAGACAAAGACTAACTTGGTACACTTTCCTCTTTCCTCTGTATCATCTTAAAGTCATGTTAATAAAACTCTTGTCAATGCACAAAATCTGCAACCTCTTGTACAAAAACCCAAATGCATTTATACATGTTTATGTTGATTCAACATCAAGCTGTTGTTCATTGAAATAGCTAAACTAATGTGAAGGAAATGGATTTCAGGGTACTCCTTGTTTAAACTTAGATGAAAATTAAATTACTGATTTAGTACAAGGCTTGTATGCTACAAAATTCATCTGGAGAGGGCCTTTCTCTGTTATGTTTTGCAACTGACTTCTACGTTGTGGCCTCATAATAAATAATTAAGCAAGAAAAGTATAAAAACATACAGCCATACTCAGATGTATCAAGACGCATTAGTGAGAAATGCTCTCTATACTGCATTCAGCACTTAAAACCTGTCTTTCTGATTGCAAAGATTATCAGAGACTGTGCACGCTATTTTAATTTGGTATTTTCAGGGTCTGTAGATTGATATGAGTAGAAAAGAAATTGACCTGAACTTTTGACTGAATCATCTGAAAAGGAAGCTATAAGCAGCAGCAAATAAAATAAAACACTGCACTCTGTGCAGAGGCTTGTGACCTAATACTTGGGTGGCTGAAACATGCATTTCCTGTAATTTCTTACTAAAAAAACAAAACAAAAATTATTAAGTATTTCAGCATCATCCTGTTTTTGGACCTGCTAACCTACTACCATAGAACACAAAAAACACAAGGGTGTTCATCCTTTTTGATTTACGGTTGCATTGTAAGTCCTAATGCTTTTAAGGGGAAACTGCTCTCAAGCATGGTCAGACTGTAACAAGAACAGTGCTTTGAAACTGTAATGATTGGTTTTGATATTCCTCACACAGAAAAATGAGTGAACATTTTTCCGTTTTAGGGTTTTTTTTCGGTACCTAACTGCAAAATCAGTTGAGTATCTCCTTTATTTCTTTCAGATTGTTTTCTCCTTCCTGAGAGGCTTCATTTGTTGCATTCTCTATGCTTTTCAACTGGTTCTTATACAGAATCGCTCCACACTGCCTTGGCACAGTTCACATTGTAACTCCACAATCCTTCCCATGATAATGAAAAATTCTTCATAGACTCTTCAAAACCAGAAGTAGCCTATGCCTTTTTAAAACTAGTGGTCTGCTGCTCAATAAAAGTTATAGAAAAATAAGTATTTTTCCTGTATTTTAAACAGTGGTTCTGAACATACCTTCCATTGTTTTTTTTATACCTCTACCATACAATGACAACTGGAAACTTTTACCTTCACTCTTGAGATTCAAACTCTAAACTAGAGCAGCTTGCACATCTCCCACACTCAGTGTTTATTAGCTATAGCACTTCTAATATCACCTTCCTATGTTTTTTCTGGGAATGACAAATTACTTTCTGTGTGCATATATGTCAGATGATGATAAAAGGAAGCACTGTAAATATAAAAATTGAATTCAACTTAATTTTTCTTCTATTGATGGGAAGCATAAATCCCCCAGCCAACTCGTGGTGTCAGCTCCCAGGACCCAAAATAAAGTGCCCTTGTTCAAACTGACAAGTCAGGATTTTGACATTTTAACTGACATGGGACTTTTTCAGTGTAGAACTAACTGGGTCAAATTCATCAGCATCGAACTATTCTATCTTAATAACAGTAAAACCATTTTTAAAAAGAGGACAAAAAAAGAGAGAAAAAGCATGGGGAATATTATCTTGCACTGTTCACAGGTATCTTTCTCTTTCTGTGATACTTTGTACTTGTGGTGTTACACTTTGGAAAGTGACAAGGTAGTTTTGACTCTCCAGTTAACGCAGAAGATAGCTGTTCATGCTTGCTCCTATGAATACAGAAACTACTCAACTACCTGAGAAATAAGAGAAGAAGCATCTTGTTATTTCTCCAATATACTACTTTTAAACTGACTTGTGAGAAGTGCAGTTCCTTTAGTCACTTTTGAATGAGCTGCCAGAAGTCATACGGAACAACATGCAAGAGAGAATTATTTAAGATGCCTGAATAATACCACAGTATTGCTTTCTTTTTCTAAAGTCCACACAAGCCATCATGTTTAATCCTACCCAAAATCCACATAGTCTTTCTCATTAGGGAAAAGAACACATAGGAGCAAAAGGAGGAATGAAAGTCAATGTTGCCACATGCAAAGTAAGGAGTTCTTGCAGACAGGGATCTATGATTTCTAAATCGAGAGAGAGAGTGGCACCCACTTGGACCCATGGGACAGAGGCTTAGGATTTTTGTGGCCACAACAGCAAGAGCTTGTGTTTGGAAGCAGGCAGAGGGGTGAAGGAAGTATACAACTGCCTGGAAGCACTGCTGAAAATGGCACATTCCCTCTAGTTTTGGACTAACCTAAACAACAATAACCTTGAAGAAAGAAGAATGCCCTTTTGCTACTAAAAGTTATAGATATTCCAGCCAACAAGTAGATGGGAAAAGAAATCCTCTGAGGGAAAATTTACACAGTCAAATATCAATTACTCGAATATGGCCAAAGAAAAAGCTTAAGAGACAAAATAAAGGAGGATACCTGATGGCATTCAGATCTGTAGAGGTGAGTGGTAGTCGCTGAGGCTTAATGCAAAAGCTGCTGAAAGCATCCTTTTAAAAGAAGAGGTAATGGGATAGCTTTAGAATTGAACCTCAAATGTCTTAATCAAAAGATGTTCTTAATATGGATGAAGTAGAGAGAAATATATTTTGTTTGTGGCTTTTAAAATGAAAGCCTGCAAAGATATTTCCAAGGATCTTCTCCAAGAAAACAGTTTTCTAGTTCAGTTTTGATGAGGCTTTGTATAACTTGTATTAAAACAGTTCTTCAAATAAACCATCTACTGATCTATGGTATCACTCTTCCATTTAGAAATCTCTGGAATCAAAACAAACAATACGAAAATCCTAGTAGTTCAGTGGGACAATCCCATTACAGAATTCTATATCAGTATGAGGGAGTTTCATGCTCTGGGTATGGATGTTCTAATTCTGATCAGCTCTGGGATGAGATTTCCATGCCACATCTCTTTATCTGTCTTTTCCTTGTCTCTTTCCCTGATAAGCGAAAGTAGATCTTGGTGTGTTAGCTAGCAGGAAGCAGTCAGAAGTTTAGACAAGACCTTCTGTGAAGATATTCGGAAAGCAGGACTGCAAAGTCTGCTAAAATAACCTCTGCCCCACCAAGCAGGACTGGCCAGCCTTTCCAGCCTCCACTGTAAGAACCTGGAGCTGCCATTTCAACGAAGCTGCATCTTTTCAATTTGGCTGAGGTGACTCAGAACGTTCTGAACTTGTCCAAACCCAGAATGTTACTATGCCTTCCTCTCTTGGTCTCTTTCCAACCTGTAAAGTTGGACTGTCAAAAACACCTTGAATAATGAACCTCTCCTTCTGTGCAAGGTGAAAATATAGGTGCCAGGTATTTGGTTTTAACAACATAGCTGTTGTCCACAGAGTGAGGCTTAAGTACAGTGAGCTTTAAAATATCGTATGTCTTTGACAGAAATGCCCTTGGTCTGATGAGAAAATTAACAGAGCCTGGCAGGTTTGGGTTTTAATACGATAGAAGAGGTATACCAGGAAGAAGGCTGGAAAATTCATTCCGTTGGGTTTGCATACTTTGTACCTTTGCGGGTGCTCTTGAATTTGATTTAAACTTAGAATGATTGCCCTTGGGTTGCTGGGTAAAATATCAGTAAACATTACTATTGACTCCACAAAGAGGTGATATTGAGATCTAGGTTACTTACTGCTGCATTAAACAATCCTCATTTTGTTTTGTCCCTGACAGGCTGTTTGGTAAAGTTTAACTTTATTTATCCTTCTCCTTTGGATGAATGACTTTTCCCGCTGTGCAACACTAATTTACATTTTTGCCACTGAACTAAAGTCACGCTTGTATGGGTGTGTTTTGGTGTAAATAGGGTCCTGTAATATATTGTGGGAGCAAACATCAACCAACTACATACCTGAAACTGTTCAGTTCTGTAGTACTCAGCAAGAATTCAATTTCTGTTACTATTAATGACACTTGTAGATAATTTGTGTAGGGATCACAAGGCATTAATGCTCCCTCCTAACTCCTGAAGTAACGAGATATCATGTGTCTCCTCAAGTCTAAGATACGTATGAAATTACTTTTCCAGTGGAGAGCAATATCCAGGTGAGGGGGGTGGGTGACCAAAATAACTGTAGAGGAGGAACTAAATTGCAACAAATAAACAAAGGATGCTTGCATCAAATAGTCAAATGGAAAATAGCTATTCCAAATTATTGATAATAATCTCATTCTAATGAGACAGTCTATGTGCTCAGAATAGATGGCCTCACATTCTTTTCTGAGGTGTTTGACTCTGTCCCACATGACATCCTGGTCAACAGACTGGAAAAACACAGATTTGACAGGTGGACCACTTGCTCGATAAGGAATTGGCTGGATGGTCACAGGCAGAGAGTTGTGATCAATGGCACAATGTCCACCTGGAGACAAGTGGTGTCCCTCAGGAGTCAGTGCTGGGACCAGTGCTGTTTAACATCTTTGTCAGTGACATGGACAGAGGAATTGAGTGCACCCTCAGCAAGTTTGCAGATGACACTAAGCTGTGTGGCACAGTTGACTTGCTGGAGGGCAGGGATCCATCCAGAGGGACCTGGACAGGCTGGAGAGGTGGGCCCAGGCTAACCTCATGAAATTCAACAAGGCCAAGTGTAAGGTCCTGCACCTGGGTTGGTGCAATCCCAAGCACAAATCCAGGCTGGGTGGTGAATGGCTAAGAGCAGCCCTGAGGAAAAGGACCTGGGGGTCTGGGGTGATAAAAAGCTCAACATGAGCTGACAGTGTGCACATGTGGCCCAGACAGCAACTGTGTGCTTGGCTGCATTAAAAGCAGCATTGCCAGCAGGGCAAGGGAGATGATTCTCCCTTTTTACTCTGCTCTCTCAGACCTGATCTGGAGTACTGTGTACAGTTCTGGAGCCCCCAATACAAGAATGACATGAAACTGTTGGAGCAAGTCCAGGGGAGGGCCATGAAGAGGCTCAGGGGGTGGAGCAGCTCTCCTATGAGGACAGGCTGAAGGAGTTGGGGCTTTTCAGCCTGGAGAAGAGAAGGCTTTGAGAAGACCTTGTAGTAGCCATGCAGGATCTGAAAACAGCCTACAGGAGGGCTGAGGAGGGACTATTTGCAAGAACTTTTAATGACAGGATGAGGGATAATGGGTTTAAACTGGCAGAAGGGAGATTTAAACTTGATGTTAGGAAGTTCTCTACAGTGAGGGTGGTGAGACACTGGCACAGGTTGCCCAGGGAGGTTGTGGCTGCTCCCTCCCTGGAGGTGTTCAGGGCCAGGTTGGATAAGGCCTTGATTGACCTGTTCTAGTGGGAGGTGTCCCTACCTATACTGGGGGGTTTGGAATTGGATGATCTTTGAGGTCCCTTCCAACTTAAAACATTCTATGATTCTATGATTCTGTAATAAACATTCGGTTTCCGATTTACTTTTATGAACAATACAGAACGCAATTTATGAACAAAATGATCTCACAGATTTCCTGTAACCAAAGATAAATTTCAAAGGAATTATTTTTAACAGAGACATGCTTGAAAATAGATTCTGATCTGAAATGAAAGAATCTAATTTTCCTCCAGAAAGTTGCCTTAGCATTTTCCCTTCAGTGTTTCCTCATTATCATCTGAAAAAAAAATTCTGTTTTGTCTTTTTTATTGTCACTAGGAAAAGGTATCTTATTACAAGTCATAAATGTGAACAAGAGGCCTCTGCACAAGGATACATAGTTGTAGTGAAGTTGTATTTTTTTGGAGAGGGTTCCTTCTGCTTAGAAATTATTTTTCCAGTATCAGCAAACCTGAGAGCACACAGTGACATATACACTATTCACTGGCTTGTCAGAGGGTGCAATGTAATCTGGAACACACTGAAATATCAGAACTACTCAGCTATAAATAACTTTGGTTTGGTTTTGTGCACAGCAGTTTCATATCCCTTCAAATTACACTCATCTGTCAGTTACAGCATGAAATGATTAAGTCTCTGGGTTCTGTTGCTGCGAACTTTATGTATTAATTCAGCCAGAAAGCAGAATTTGGTCTTATTTATTAATGAGGATTTTCCTGTATTACTACAATTGATGTTGGAATAAAAAGTTTTAGACCTCAGTCTTGACGTCAAATAGCATCTTTATTCTCTTTCACAGAATCATGGAATCTATCTGTTTGGAAGAGACCTCAAAGATCATCCAGTCTAACTGCCAACCCAGCACTGCAGGGTCAACATCAAATCACATCCCCAAGCACCAGGTCCACATACTCCTTGAAAACCCCCAAGGGTACTGACTACACCACTGCCTTGGGCAGACCATTGTAATGTTTGATAATCCTTTCAGTGAAGAAATATTTCCTAATATCCAGCCTAAACCATCACTGGTGCAGCTTGTAACCATTTCCTCTACTACAGTCAGTTGTCATCAAGAATATAGTGGCTCCTCCTCACCTGCACCTCCCTTCAGGTAGCTGTAGAGAGTGATAATTTCTCCTTTCACTCTCCTCTAAACTGAACAACCCCAGCTCCCTCAGATGCTGCCACATGCTTCAGGCATTTCACAAACCTTGTTGTACTTCTCTGGACACAATTCAGCACCTCACTGTTCTTCATATAGTGAGAGACCCACACATTATTCAGCAATAATAATATTCACTTAGCTTCTTATAAAAACATTCCTCTATTCTAAACCATAACTATGGCATTTGTGTGAGGTCTTTAGCTCCATCAGAATATCACAGAGCCACAAATAGTCTGTTTAAATAGTTGTGGATTTAAAAAAAAAAAAGAAAATTAGTTAAAGCATATCCACTTCCTGACAGAGTAGACCTAAGTCTGACACATATTTTTTGCCAATCTGTTCTGAACAGTTTACCAATATAATCCATATTTCTTTGCTAACATGAAAGCCTAATGTACTCTTAACAGAAGACTGACTGTGTTCTCAGGAACAGTGAGATTTCTAAGAGCATTATTCTGTACTAATAGAAAATTTATGAAAGAATGGCACACCATCTTCAACTGGGGAATGTTACGGATGTGAGCAAGTGTATGGGGATACACAGGCACATTCACTGAGTTTAGAGAATAAGTTTTTATGTTTAAATGGCAGGACAAGTCTTGAGGTGGTCGCTGAAACTTCAAGGGGAAAGATATTAATAGATTGTATGTACTTCACTTTCAATGCAAACTTTTTCATCTAGACGACATTTTTAGAGGAACAGTAAATTATTCTTACAATAGTGAAAATTTTGCTTTTTATAATCCCTGAATAGAAGTGACTAACATTACAGAAATCTTTTATTATTTCCTATGGCGACAAATAGCCAACATTCTAAGCTCAGTCTTCAAATATATTGAGCTTTATGACATGGAAGCACTTTCTGTATGATTTTTTCTTCCAGGTATGTGCTTGCTAATTAAGGCAGTAAGAAGAGTAATTGTGCATTGGGTTTTAAACAACCATAAAAGATAAAAGAAGTGAAAACGGTAGTCTATCAAGTGACATTCAGACTCCAGCCTGGCACCTTCACTTTTGGGGTATTCAGGGCAGTTAGTTTTTCCTTCAGACTGAATTTATCCCTAGGATAAAAAAATGGCAGTATTTGCATTTTTATCTCCAAACTGTGTTGGAAGTTGAAATATGATGTATGACTTATTATTAATAAAAGAGTAAGTAGGCTATTCAAAATAAATCAAAACTTCTTAGGAAAATTACCACACTTTTTAAGATCTCCCAGACATGTCCAGAGTGCAAGAAGGAGAAATCTACAGAGCATGTGCTCACAGGATAACCTGAACTCATGTCTTCTCTGACCATCCCGAAGTTTCCTCTCATGAAGAGTAGAAGAAGCAGAGAAAGTAGGAAATGTATGATTGAGATGGAATAAATCAAAGGCAGCAGGCATTCGAGGAGTAGTTCAGCACTAATTTTGCATCTAGGGAACTATACCAAAATGCTTAGAAAGGAATGCTTCTGATCACTTGCAATTATCCACAAACTCATTACCACAGGACAGCCTTCCGGGTAAGAGTTTAGCAGGAGGGAAAAACATGTTACTGATATCACTAGAAATTTTGCCCTGGTTAGAATAGATATTAAAATGATACTGTGGTACTTTAATAGAAATAATAACACAGAAGAGTGCTCCAGGGCATGAGCTCATTCTGGAGTGATGTGGGCTAGGAAGAAAGTGCTCCTTTGGGCAGGCAGGATTTTGAAACCCTGACTCATGAAAGACGTCTTTACAATTTCTTTGAAGAGTTCGCTACAGGCTCAAACAGAGCATGCTGATCTGGGTGGTCTACGGGCATGTGCTACAAAACCAGCTGCTTTTACAGCTTCCAACTGGAAACAAACTGCTTTTGTGCTCTCTCTTGTGCCATGGGAGAGTTTGTAACAACAATTTAGTTGTGCTTCGATTCTGAAGCTCTTGAGGTATCATTATTATGTGTACTGAGGTGAAATAAACTACAGTCAGTGGTTATATTGTGAAATAAAACCCACGTAGTATGGGACATTATTTTCTTAAACTGTTATATTTGTTCAAAATATTCTCAGCTAAGAGATAGAGTTTTCTATTTCTCTTTTTCTATGTTCGTGGAGTGTCTATATCTTTGTTAACAGAGGATTTGGCAAAGTCTGTCTTTAACACAAAGGCCATTATCTGCGTGACTGAGCTACAGCAGATGTCTACTGAGAATATATGTAGTGCCCCTATTTCCAATTACTGCTATCCCAACTTTACACACATTTGACTGAAAAATTAAGAACTGTCTGTGTGTATTGTTCTATTGTATTAATCATACATGGGATTTTTTTTTTTAATAGACATGCAGGAAAAAATGTATTGAAGAATTATTTTACATGCATTCTGCTCAGATTTATTTATGAGGAACATTCATTTTTATTATCCACTGACATCTCATCTGCCCACATATTACTCCTGTGGTTAGAAACAGTCTTTTCTTCATATACACGGTATGCTTCTGCAGCTGCCTTTTAATAGTTTTTCTTACTGCATTGCTCCTTTTACTTATTTCCCAACAGGCTTTTTTTTCTTTTTCTTTTTTTTTTTTTGTTCTTTTCAAAAGTCCTCAAATTCTGTTATATTTTGACAGTGAATTTATATGTAGTGTTATTCATGTTAATGTAAAATGTAGCTCATGGTAAAGCTACTGTAATTAATATTGATACAAAGTTAAGACAAGATGTCTTGTTAATTGTTGATAATTACTAAACCAATGAAATGGTTATATCAGCTGTCCAAATTACTTTGATATTTCAATATTTAACACTTTAACAATATAGTTTGCAGCAGAAAGAGAAAGCCTTTCATTTGGCTTTGCAATGACATTGTGGTAATCAGAAATAAAGCTCATTTTTGTCTCATATGACATAAACTCTTAAGCATTATCTGCTTTTAGATTCAAAGAAAACTGAATCTTTTACATCCATATTGCATCCTTAATGTCCTCACAGAACCCTATCTGAGAGAAAATTAATTATTTCTTTCATTTCTTTAAAATTTAACAACTAGAAAATACTCATTTATTTAATTGCCATTCCCTTCTACTATCCACTCCCTATTGCTTTTTCCTGCTCTTTGCTAGTGCTTCATATTATTGCTTCTAGTTTTATCTCTTGTTTTCAGCTTAATATGCAAAATCTTCAGATCCAAAGCTGTTTATAAACCTGTTTTGACAATGTGAACACAAGTTATATGTTTGGTAGACAAATGAACAAAAATTCCTGTTCTCTCTTGTTTCTCTCCATAACTGCACTCCCTCACAGATCAGGAACAGTTTCACAGTGTCAGTTTATTGAATGAAGCCAAAATTTATTTCAATCAATCTTCCATTCTAGTTTGTCCAAGAGGATTCTCAGGCAAAGTTTCGTGAGGCATATGGTACATGATGTATGTGGTATCTCTTCCCACTTACATCTGGTTTTCTTCCTAACTTCTTACCTATAGGGAAGAGTGATCAATATGAGGCTCAGGGATAACCTTGGCAATTGAATTTATGATCCTCATGACAACTGGGGGGGAGGGGTAGAGTATGTGGACTCGATGATCTCCGAAGATCCCTTCCAACCCCTAAAATCCTGTGGTCCTGTAGTCCAAGGTTATGAGCCTAAACATTAGACATGCAGACTTTTATCTCTTCAGGGATCTTCTGGCCCAAGTACCATGGGACAAAGCCCTAGAGGGTAAAGGGGCCCAGGACAGCTGGTCAGTGTTCAAGGATCATCTCCGTGTCCAGACTGGGAGTATACCAACAAAGACGAAGATAGGAAAGAATGCTGGGAGACGTGCCTGGATGAACAAGTTGCTCCTGGACATACTGGCACACAGAAAGAAACTACAAGAATGGAAGAAAGGACAGCTAGAATGGGGAGTATATAAGGAAGCTGCCTGAACAGCAAGAGATGTGGTTAGAAAAGTCAAAGCTCAATTTGAATTAAATCTAGACAGGGAGATCAAGCGGAACAGCAGAAAAATTGTATAGGCATATTAATGGCAAAAAGAAGATTAGGGGAGATGTGGACCTCCTCAGAAAGGGAACAGGTGAACTGGTAAAAAGTGACATGGAGAAAGCTGAGGTTCTGAATTACTTCTTTACCTCTGTCTTCACTGGCAAAGGCTCCAACCATGCTCCCAGAGTCATGGAAGCCAATGGCAGGGGCTGGAAGGAAGGACCACCCATTGTGAATATCTGATGAACCTGAAAGTGTTCAAGTCCATGGGACTTGACAGGATATACCCACTGGTACAGAGGGAACTGGTGGATGAAGTTACTAAAGCCCTCTCTATTATATTCCGAAAGTCCAAGTAAGTCCCCACTGACTGGAAAAGGGTAAACACAGACCCATTTTCAAAAAGGGAAAGAAGGATGACCCAGAGAGCTTTAGGCCAGTCAGTCTCACCTCTGTGCCCAGAGATTATGGAGCAGATCCTCCTGGAGGTACTGCTGAGAGAGAAGAAATAATGAAGAAGTGATTGGTACAACCAATACAGCTTCACCAAGGGCAAATTGTGCCTGACAAACCTCATGGCCCTCTATGAGCAGGTCACGACATTAATGGATGAGGGGTGAGCAAATGACATCATCTACCTGGACTTGAGGAAAGACTTCGACACTGTCCTATGTGACATCTTGGTCTCCAAAGTGGTAAAACATTGATTTAATGGGTGGACAACTCAATGGATAAAAACCTGGTTTGACACTCAAAGAGTGGCTGCCAATGGGTCTACGTCCCAGTGCAGGCCAGTGACAAGTAGTGTCCCTCAAGGATCAGTACTGGGACCAGTCTTGCTCAACATTTTCATTGGTGACATGGACAGAGGCATTGAGTGCATCTGCAGCAAGTTTGCTGACAACACCAAGCTGTGTGGTGTGGCTGACATGCCAGAGAGACCTTGACAGGCTGGAGAGTGGGCCCAAGCTAACCCTTCATGAATTTCAAAAGTCCAAGGGCAAGATCCTGCATCTTGGTTGGGACAATCCTAGTAACTGACACAGGCTAGGCAGTAACTGGCTTGTGAGCAGCCCTGGAGTAAAGGACTTGGGGGTACTGGTGGATGAGAAGCTCACCATGAGCCACCAGTGTACACTTGCAACACAGAAAGCCAGTAATTATCCTGGAAGCTTTCAAGGCCAAGCTGGATGGTACTCTGAGCAACCCAATCTAGTGTGAGGTGTCCCCACCCACAACTAGGGGAATTGGAACTGGATGATCTTTGAGGTCCCTTCCAATCCTGTTAATTCTGTAACTCTGTGATATCTACTTTATCCTTATTTACAATAATTCAGATGGACTATTTCATGTTGTATTTCACAGACTTGTAAATAAATAATAAAAAAAAATTCTATGGGTCTGTGATGCAAATATTCATTATATTGACATTTTCTCAAATGTAGATTTATATGCTGGCCCTCTGTTTTGCCAAACGGGTAATTCAATTTAAAAAGAAGAAAAGAATAAATGTTTTTATAAATGTCTATGTGGTAGTAAATACGTGCAATATTGCCCTAATTTTGGTTTCATTACTTTACTGAGTTGAGTAATTAATTTGCTCATTGACTACTACATCTATGCATTTAAACCTCTAAAGTTCTGTGATTCTGTGGCTTGTATTATATAATACTATGCTTCAGTCTGTAAGTTAGCAGCCAGTCTTACTGGTGCACAAATGTACAAATGGGCTACAATTAACATGATTAACAACTTTCAGGGTGAGATGAATTTCAAGAAATACAATTCTTAACATATATATATAAACTCTGTTCTTAAAAAATGGTAATCAGTAGCATAAAGGGTGCAACTGGTCTAAGCAATCTCAAGACTGAAACAGGCAGTAACCCTGTGGCATGCCTGAATAAATCACATTTTGGAGGACAAAAGGGTAGATCAGCATTAATGTGACTAAACCTCCACCCATTTCCTGTCACTTTCAGTCAAGCAGGACCATCACGAATAGCTGTGTCAGACAGAGAAGAAAAGAAAACAAAAAAATGAACAATAAAAAAAAGAGATATGGTAGGAGGAAAGCCATGAATTTCAGTCTAATCTTTTTCCTTTTCTCTACACCATTTAGCCTGCTTATGTGTCACTAGTATCTATAATGTAACATTTTAATATTTTTTATTCTACCATTTTATATGTTCTCTGAAGCAAGTAAAACTTTTAACTTCAGCTAAAGTGTTGGGATGCTTGATTTGAAGTGACCTGAAGCAGTAAGTATTAATGATGTACAAGGGGACTAGAGCTGGATTAAATTTTATTTTATTGTATCATCTGAGATGCAGTTTTCCATTGTAGATGCATTTTTTTTTGCCCCTCAGTGCCTGTTTCAAACTCTTGTTCTGTGATTCAGAAAAACTTTTCTCTGACCTTTTTCCAATCAATGACTCAGAGCTGCCCACTGAAAAACATCTCTTCTCCTAAAAGAATGCACTGGAGAATAACCTTGTGCCATTCACTTTGATGACTATCCCTATCTTTACCAACCTGTGTATACATTGGCTCAACAAATAGTTTAAGAGCTTTTCAGAGCTGTTAATTCTGTGTGATTACACAGCCTTGAACACAGCATTAAAGTAAAACTACTGCTGGATGTGCTGGCTTTGTGAGAGATCAGACTGCAGTTATGCCAGGATAAGGTCATGGATCCAAGGTATCTGGTTACCTCTGCTGTGAAGAGCATTGAAGCTGAGTGCAAAAAGATGTCTTTGCTCTTTCTCTTCACTCTTCTTTTCCCTATTAGTTGTTAGAATGATAAAGAAATAATTCATATTTTTAAGTTCCATGGTTTTTCAGAGCTAAAGTTTCTGTATTTAGGTGTCTGGAGAAAGTATAATTATAGCTGGATTCTTCACAACAACCTATTGCATTTTAAAGTCCGTAAGTTACTTTTATCAATGCTGACTAATTAAAATCATAATTTCTTCAGATGAAAGCTCTTTTTTTTTTTCCCTCTTGAATTCAAACCATATTGAACTCCATAATTAGGGTTGTCAGTATTAGAGAAAGTGATATGATAGAAAAAGTGAAAGTTTTATCATAGGATTGATTTGTTTGCAATCATAGAATGCATGAGGTTGAAAGGAGCCTTTAAAGGTCACTTACTCCAACTCCTGCAAAGCATGCAAGATTTTTTTTCATTAGGACAACTTATAAAATTGTGATTCATTTCTTTCTGTTCCCACTGTCATGCTTGCTTTCTGTAAATAATGAACTCTGTGGAAATATTTAACTAAAACCGTGAGTTTTTAACTAAATATTTTCTGATACTCATGGGAAGGTTTTTTATTTCAATTACTGTTTCTAAGTATTCAGAGTCAAATACTAGGGAAAAGTCCTGATACACCTTTAGTTTACAGGAGCCTTTCAACAGACTTTAATAGGACTGAGGTTCTATCCCAGATTCTATGACTTACATTTAACCTCTCAAGGAACAGTTACAGGAACACTGAAAGATTTTGCCTAAAAAAAACAAAACCCAAACCCCACCACCTTGAATAATGACATTTTTGTTTTGGCTTAGCTATAGTACCTAATTATCTCCTAAGGGATAGCTAGATGGTCTAAGGTAGTTGATAATCTTAGGACACCATATAAATTTCATTATGAGCTGCAATATTAACATAGGAAATATAATCACAATGACACTACAGTGGAAGAAGACCCCAAGAGTAACAATGCCAAAAGATATT
>VWZI01023976.1:0-13641 GCA_013396835.1 Psilopogon haemacephalus | reverse complement strand
TCTTCCAACCTAGACCATTCTATGATTCTATGATTCTATAACATCTCTCTTACGAGGAGAGCCTGAGAGACCTGGAACTGTGCAACTTGGAGAAGACTGAGAGGTGACCTCATCAATGATTAAAAATATGTAAATGGTGAATGCCAGGAGGATGGAGCCAGGCTCTGCTGGGTGATGTCCAGTGACAGGACAAGAAGCAATGATGGAAGCTGAGACATAGGAAATTTCATGGAAAGACAAGGAGGAATTTTTTCACTGCGAGGGTGAGAGAGCCTTGGAATAGGCTGCCCAGGGGGGTTGTGGAGTCTCCCTCCCTAGAGATATTCAAGACCTGCCTGGATGTATTCTTGTGTGATCTGGTCTAGGTGATCCTGCTCTGGCAGGAGAGGTTGGACTGGATGAGCTTTCAAGGTCCCTTCCAGCCCCTGACATTCTGTGATTCTGTGACACTTGAGCTACTTTTTTAAAAGGCAATAAAACAAAAGCTATGCTACAGTCTTACCACTTCCTAAGCATTCTTCCCTAGAAAGCAAAGAACTGACGCTCAGCTCTGATCATTTGGTCTGTAAATTAAGACATGTTATTTTTCAAAAAGGTTCTGGAGTAGAAGAGTGGAAAGATGTTGATACAGCGTAGACTTCCTGGGAGTGCAGATCATCTAGGACTGGATGAAAGTGCTGCTAAACCAAACTTTCAGAATCCAGCCAAGAAGCATGGATGATTGTTTAGCAAAATAAACTGAGACGTTTTTTGATGACTGGGTGTTGTCAGCAGTGAACATGGAGGCCAGCAGTGAGAATGTGCATGGAGGTGTAGTGGTTTAGGCAGTTACCTGCCCCCCCCACCTTTTACAAATGCCTGCTAGAACTCAGGACACTGGAAGTTAATAAATGAAGTTTTATATTTACAGCAATGCACAATATACAAGCAAATNGAATTGGTCCAATCCCTGGGCTCTCTCCTCCCCCTACCGTCCAAGCATGTTTCCCCAGCCCCGTGCCTCGCGGACATTTTGTAGGCGCGTCGGGATCTATTTTTGCATGGAACCTCTCTGTTTTCCCAAGTTCTAATTGTTAAACTGTTGCACCTGGCGTTTGAGCAACATTTGCGTTTGTTTCTGCCGACTGGGACCTAAAAGAACCTCGAGGGGAGCACTAGGACCCCCTCGTTCCACGGGATACTGCATTTAATTAGTGCTATCCCGTGACACCCACTCTTATCTCACCACCAGTTGATGCTGCAGATAAGCTGAAGTAGATCGGTCAGAGGGATTAGTGATAGAAAGGAGTTAGTAATTTTATTCTGAATTAGCTACCAAGACACAGACAAAGAAGAAGCAGCCGCAGCCAGCACAGACAGAAGCAAACTGCTAATCTGGTTGTTTTGAGAACAGTTCTTAAAACAACTTTTTTTTTCTTTCCTCAGTAAAACTCAGTGAAGTGACACACTGTGTTTATCTCTCTCAGCCAATAGTCTAATTTCTCACTCAAATTCTCCAATTAGCTCAAACCAACACAGGAGGGAAATGTGGTCTGCCATATTTAAACAAGAAATAGAGGGCTCAGCATTCACAGGCACATTTCAAGCAGTGCTGAAAATGTTTAGGTAGAGTTGTTCTGTCATTTTTGGGAAATGTATAAAGCCTGGATTTTCCATTTACCCAGGTACAGATTCCTAGTGCTAGTAATGACTTTAAGGAGCACAATCTGAAACAGAAGACTGTATGTGGCTTATTTTTCTTACTTTCACAGAAACACAGAATTAACCAGGTTTGAGAAGACCTTCAAGACCACTGAGTCCAACCTGTCACCTAACCCTTCCACCTAACTAAACCTTGGCACTAAGTGCCTCATCCAGCCTCCTCTTAAACGTCTCCAGGGATGGGGACTCCACCACCTTCCCAGGCAGCCCATTGCAGTGCCAATCACTCTTGCTGTGAAGAACTTATTCCCAACATCCAGCCTAAACCTGCCCTGCCACATCTTGAGGCTAGACCAGATAATACAGGAACACATCCAGGCAGGTCTTGAATATCTCTAGGGAGAGAGCCTCCACAACCCCCCTAGGCAGCCTGTTCCAAGGCTCTCTCACCCTCACAGGGAAATTATTTTCCTCCTGTTTCCATGGAACTTCCTATGCCTCAGCTTCCACCATTGCCCCTTGTCCTGTTGCTGGGCATCACCCAGCAGAGCCTGGCTCCAGTCTCTAGACACCTTTACATCTTTGTAACCAGGAATGAGGTCACCCATCAGGCTTCTCCTCTCCAAGCAGCACAGCCCTAGCTCCCTCAGGCTCTCCTTGTAAGAGAGAAGTTCCATTCTCTTCATCATCTTTGTGGCTCTGTGCTGGAGTCCCCTCCACCCCCAAAAGAAGTGGATAATTCTCCAGAACACCTCAGTGTGACAGCTCACTTCTGAAACAGTCCCAAGGATATAGGACATGCTTTCTTTCCCTTTATCATAGGGAATCTGTTGGGAAAGGTCTGTTGTGTTTTTCACATCACTGTTTAAATACAGTTTAGGAAGAAATTTAATCTTCCTAAACAGATTGCAATTTACTACTTAATTTATACTTAGTACTAGTAAGAGGTCTAAAGTACTTCTCTTTCAGAACAAAAGAATCCATCTAGTGGACTTGATTCTTAGGGGGAAATCTTAGTAGATTCAAATGTGTAGTTCACAATCTCTCATCCTCAAGAGAAAGTTAAGGTTAATTTCACAATCCTAAGTCAGTTCTAGGGGAGAGTTTCACAGCAATTCCATATTCCGTCTTCTGCATTGACATTAAACTTAGGTGCTTTGTATGAGAATCATTTGCAATCATTTTTGTTTTGAAGCCTGTGGACCCATTCCTACTAAACAACCTCTTTTTCCCACCACAGTCAGCAGCAGCATTCCTAATGAAGACCAAATAAATTAGGATCTCATGTTCTTAGTTGTATGTTTCTGAAACTGCTTGCTTAAGGCTGAGTAGTTTTGTCATCTTCAGTACACAGTGCAAGGTCTAGTTCTGCCTCACTCTTGTTCAGCTCACCTCATTCCTGTGCTTCTTTCCCTCTTTTGCATAGATTTCTTTGCCTGACAGTCCTCTCTGATTTCCTTTTTCATTCTGCTCTTTTGGTTTTGAATCTGTGGCTATTTACCCAGTTTGATTATTAAAACAATGTTTCCTTCTTTGTTTTGGATATTAATTTCAGATAATTTTCAAACTTCTGTGGAACAAAGTTCCAAATCTCCTCCACATTTGTGTTTCTAAGCTTGCTTGGTAGATTGATTTAATAATTCACAACTGCAGAGTATCAAACTTTGAAATTCTCAGTTAGCCACCTATTAATTTTACTCATATTTAATTTTATCTGAAGCACAGATCACACATTCTTCAATCAGCTCAACTAGAATATCTTCATTACTTAAATGAAACCTTAAAGCTGGCCTCTTACTGATGAAGTGAAAGAACTGTCAGCTATTTCCAGCAGCAATAGCCAGTATTATAAGCATTTGTTCTCCAAGCTATACTGAAGAAGTTAAATACATCCATATGTGCTGCTACCCACCCATATGCTCAAAACTCCTGGTACCACTTAAAAGTTTTAACCATGTACAAAATATATAAAACATAAAAGGCTAGAAAAAGATTCATTTTAGTCAGCTAATCCAACCCTACAGGAGCCTACAGAATTCTTTAAAAAAAGCAAACCTAAATATCCCAAACACATAGAATTTTTATATTATTACCTGATGTTGAAGTCATTTTGATTCAAACATAGCAAAACTATTGCCACCTGAAATAATGTGCATTTCTTCTTGAGTTTTTTGGTTGTTTTGGGTTTGTATGTTTTGGGGGTTTTTTGGTTGGCTGGTTAGTTTTGGGGTTTTTTTGGTTGGTTTTTTTGTTTGGTTAGTTGTTTTGTTTTGGTTTTGATTGGTGTGTGGGAGTTTGTTGGGTTTTTTTGGCTGTTCCACACCCTTATTTCCAATCACAGAGGTTCCAGTCACAGCATGGTTTGGGTTGGAAGGGACCTCTAAAGCTCATCTAGTCCAACCACCTCTGCACTCAGCAGGGACATCCTCAACTAGATCAGGTTGCTCACAGCCCTGTCCAGACTCACTTTGAATAGCTCCAGGGATGGGCTCCAATCACTTCCCTGAGCAACCTCTTCCAATGTTCCACCACGTTCATGATGCACAACCTGTTCCTAACATCCAGTCTAAATCTACTCTGCTCTTGTAATCACAGAATCACAAAATTAACTAGGTTGGAAAAGACCTCTATGATCATCGAGTCCAACCTATCACCTAATACCTTCTAATTAACTAAACCAAGGCACTAAGTGCCTCACCTGGTCTCCTTTTAAACACCTCCAGGAATAGTGACTCCACCACCTCGCTGGGCAGCCTATTCCAATGGGTTTGCTGTGAAAAACTTATTCCTAACATCCAGCCTAAATCTGCCCTGGAATAGATTGAGGCTGTGTCCTCTTGTTCTGTCACTGGGTGACTGGGAGAAGAGACCAACCCCACTTGGCTACAACCTCCCTTCAGGTAACTAGTTGTAGAGAGCAATGAGGTCTTCCCTGGGCCTCCTCTTCTCCAGGCTGAACACCCCCAGCTCTCCTCACAGGGCTGTGCTCCAGCCCCGTCACCAGCCTTGGTGCCCTTCTCTGGACACGTTCAGCAACTCAATATCTTTCTTAAACTGAGGGGACCAGGACTGGACACAGTACTCAAGGTGTGGCCTAACCAGTGCTGAGTACAGAGGCAGAAGGACTCGCCTGGTCCTGATGGCCACACTAATGCTGATACACACTAGGATGCCACTGGTGTTCTTGGCCACCTGGACACACTGATGGCTCATGTTCAGCTGTCCACCAATACTCCCAGGTCCTTCTCTGCCTGGCTGCTCTCCAGCCACTCTGTCACCAGACTGTAAAACTGCATGGGGTTGTTGTGGCCAAAGTGCAGAACCCAGCACTTGGACTTGTTAAAACTCATGGCGTTGGACTGTGCCCATCCACTACACTCTTGTAAATCTGGACAGAGGAATCGAGTGCACCCTCAGCAAGTTTGCAGATGACACCAAGCTGTGTGGCACAGTCGACTTGCTAGAGGGCGGAGATGCCATCCAGAGGGACCTGGACAGGCTGGAGAGGTGGGCCCAGGCCAACCTCATGAAATTCAACAAGGCCAAATGTAAGGCCCTGCACCTGGGTCGGTGCAATCCCAAGCAAAAATATAGGCTGGGTGGCGAGTGGCTGGAGAGCAGCCCTGACGAAAAGGACTTGGGTGTCTGGGTTGATGAAAAGCTCAACATGACCTGACAGTGTGCACGTGCAGCCCAGACAGCCAACCGTGTCCTGGGCTGCATTGAGAGAAGCGTGGCCAGCAGGGCAAGGGAGGGGATTTTCTCCCTTTACTCTGCTCTCCTCAGACCCCACCTGGAATACTGTGTGCAGTTCTGGAGCCCCCAGCACAAGAAGGATGTGGAACTGTTGGAGTGAGTCCACAGGAGGGCCACGAAGATGATCAGAGGGCTGGAGCACCTCTACTATGAGGACAGGCTGAAAGAGTTGAGGCTTTTCAGCCTGGAGAAGAGAAGGCTTTGAGGAGACCTTACAGTAGTCTTCCAGTATCTGAAGGAGGCCTACAGGAAGGCTGGGGAGGGACTATTCACAAAGACTTGTAATGACAGGACGAGGGGTAATGGGTTTAAACTGGCAGAGGGGAGATTTAAGTGGGATGTTAGGAGGAAGTTTTTCACAGTGAGGATGGCAAGACACTGGAACGGGTTACCCAGGGAGGTTGTGGCTGCTCCCTGGCTGGAGGTGTTCAAGGCCAGGCTGGACGGGGCCTTGAGCATCCTGATCTAGTGGGAGGTGTCCCTGCCTATGGCGGGGGGTTGGAACTAGATGATCTTTGAGGTCTCTTCCAACCTAAACCATTCTATGATTCTATTATCTTGTAACATCTCACATTTTCCTGGTCCACCTCATTACATGTGCACACAAGCATTTTAGTTCCTCTTTCCTAACTATCATTTTTTATCCAGATTAATCAAAAGCCTTCTTCTGGTTATAGCACCAAATGGAGTTCTGCTCTGTCCTCTTGCTTTTATCTCCAGAGGGGTCAGCTGCACTTCCCTTGCCAAACATCTGACCATTTTCTCCTAGTAGTACAAGTGCTCAGCTGCAGCTATCAGTGACACAACCTGTTTATCCTCAAGGCTGCATCCACCAGTGCAGTGCTGACAGAACAAGTCCCAGCAAGGAACTGATGCCTCAAGGCTGCAGTACCTGGACCAGAATGGCCTGCCTGAGTGTTGTTAGGCAGATGATTACTTTCACTTTTTGCTGACCATGTTTTTGCTTGCTGCTAACTCTGTCATCACTGGAAAACACCTGAAATCACTTTTTTTTCCTGTTGATAGAAGCTAAGCTGAACAGTCCAAAAATCTCTCAGCCTTATCTCTTCTGTGCTCAGTTGAGGCTAATTGGAATATTTTAATGAAAGAAATTAGATCACTGGCTGTGAAAAGAATAGTGATGTCTGTATCACTCATTGGTTCTGCTGAGAGATACAAAAACAAGAAACACAAAGAGTATCTCTGGCTGCTGCATTAACTATCTCTGCCTGAACCTGTGTAATCCCAACTAATCATTCTGCATTCTCCTTATCATGCAATCTCACCCTGCATGTAAGGTTTCTAATATAAGGGTAAGTGTGGAAAGGAGGAGATGAGTTAGTTTAAAGACCTTCCTGGGTGGTTCTGCTGTTTGGGATGGGGTTTGTAGTTCTGTGTTACTTTTAACTTGTACATAATTGTATATAGTTGTAAATATCTGTATATATTGTGTACATATGATTGTAAATGTGCCTTGATGTACAATGTAGCTTCATTCCTTAACTTCCAGCTGGCTGAGTTAGTCTGGTGAATCATGGGGGAGGGGGAAACTCCGAAATCATCACACTCTTGTTTGTTACTTTCAGGCTCATTTTAGCAATTATGCCAATCTCAGTCCTCAGAATCACAGAAACATCCAGGTTGGAAAAGACCCTCAGGATCATCAAGTCCAACCTATAACCCTGTTCTACAAGGTTCACTTTAAACCATATCCCTAAGCACCACATCCAAACCACCCTTAAACACAGCCAGGGTTGGTGACTCAACAACCTCCCTCAGCAGCTCATTCCAGTGCCTGAGCACTCTCTCCATGAAAAACTTTTTCCTAATGTCCAATCTACACCTACCCAGTCTCAGCTTGAGGCCATAATCAGAGGCAGATTAACAATGTTACTTCCTTATTTTCAGCTTCCTCAGTATGCAGCAGTGCAGGTCATTATTTATGTTTTGATCAGTTGTGAGATAACTTGGATCCAATCTATTCTGCATTAAGTTACCTAAAAATTGATCAATAGGTTTGTAACTGGGCATCATTTTGTTTTAAAGCCATTAGCATTTCAGGCTATACTTTTACCAAAGACTCGTCTCTTCACCTCCTGTACTCACCCTTAAATTACTTACTGGTTTTGTACTATAAAAAGAATCATGAGGAAATAATACTTCATTAACTAGACCACAGTTTTAAATATGTTCATACCAAAAGATTATTCAGCCTTTTATTTTTTTTTTTTTTAATTTGGGTTTAAGTTCATAGCTACTGTGTTTGCTTTTTATTGTTTCCTTTTGCATCCTTTCCTCACTCCCATCAGACATGCATTTGTATTGGGGTGTATCTGTAAAATTAAGGATAAATTTAACAGGCATTCACAAACCAGCAGCATATTTTCTTGGCAACCTTAGGGAAGTCTCTTTGCTGCCTTGTGAGTAATTTGCATTGGTTCTGCTAGAGCATACAAATCATGAGTCTTACTGCAGAATGCTCCTGAAGCCCTGAAAAGGAACACAGATAGCAAAGGAGATTTGCTCCAATCTACCCAATAACTCTTATCATGCAGAGAGAACAGCTGAAGCCAAGAATAGCCTTCTTGTGCTCCAGCATATCAAAATACTTGTGCTGCTTTATCAGCATAGGGCTTCAGTCAGAAGCAATACAACTCACCAGGAATTACATTAGATATTTGTGTAGGTTTGAGGCTCATTGGAGTATTTTAATGAGAGGAATTAGATCATTTGTTATGAAAATAATGATGAGGTCTATATCATTCATTGGTTTGCTGAGAGGGATAAAAAGCTAGAATGTAAATAATCTTACTCAGTCCAGTCTGTGTGGGTGGATCTAATTATTCTGTCCTGGGATGTTGCCCTATTTTTTTCTCCTTTGATCTACGCTAGTATCTCTCCTCTAATCTTGGCAGCTAACATGTAAGCTTTCCTGGCTTTTCATTTGCATGTCTGAGATAGAGGGTGAAAGAGGGGGTTAGCTTTGAACCCTTTCTGGGCAGTTTATCTGGGAGGGAGTTTGGATTTCTGTATTGTTTCTAATTTGTATGTAACTGTAAATACTTATAAATATAATGTGTGTATATATATATGCTTGTATGTTTTGCCATGCTGTAAATGTAGCTTCACCTTACTTCCAGACTGTCTCAGTTGGTCTGGACGATTTCAAATACTCAGAGGTGGGGATAAAGTTCCTAACCCATGTCAATATTTTTTGGCAGAGTGGAAACCAAATCAAAGTCTTGCATCATTCCTCTGGGCAGCTTGAATGGTTTCCTGAAGCACAAATTCACATGAAAACACTCTTAAACTGTTCCAACCTGCCCAAGACCTGAAGGCATTCCCAACTTATTCAAAACCAAAAGTTTACCACTGAGACCCCTTCCTCTGCACTCAGCTATTAAGTCCTCTATACCCATCTACTGAGTCCATCATCAGAGCTTGCCCATCTACAAGGCAGTGTAAGAAATGCTAGAATAGTGAAATGGCAGTTTCTTCTTGAGCAAACACAGAGGTACTCTCAGAGACCTCCTATATGGAAAACAAACCCTTTCCATGCTGTCCCATGGATAACTTATTGCTGTGATAGAAGGGTTAATTAATTGTGAGATGGTATTTTTTCAAAATTAATATTGTTTATTAATTTTGGTATTTGGAACTCTTGTCACCCTGACCACTAATTTTAATAATAATCATGTTCTTCTGTAATGGTCATGGAAACATTATACAAGTGAATAACTACATCTAAAAATAACTAGCAAACATATACAAACATTAATTGAACTGGAAAAGAAGGTTCTTGCAGTCAATATATCGCTTGCTCACTAGATGGACTTGGGAAGCTCCTTTCTGCTTATGGCAGAAGGCAATTGGTAAATTACAAGTGGCTTTAAGTATTTACTCACAAAATATTATCTCTTGACTCATGGGGCCAGCTACAGCTTCAGACAGTACCCAAACACTCGCAGGGAATTCTGTCAATTGTCTTGTTGGCTGTTGAGACTTCTGATTCTTCACAGGCTTCACAGGCTGCTGGGGAAAGGGGTCAGACAATCTCTGACCTGGTCCTGATTTCTCTGAATGATCTGTGTACCTTCAGGCCTTCCCATCTTGGCAGGAGACTTTTGGGTGTAGGCAGGATGTCTTGTGATGTGGTCTTGGCACAGATGTCACACTGGCTATGCAGGCTGATTGTGTGGAGTTGTTTAAAGCCTGTTCCTGTTAAAGTCAAGGCAGGCAGTTTCCAGGCCGTTCAGGATGCAATAATGCACTGAGACAGAACATCGCCAGAAGCAGAGAGCAATGGCAGCAGGAGGCAAGCAAGCAAGAGTACAATGGCAGAGCACACTGTGTTACCTGCTCATCTCCTTTCATCAATGTAGCCCAAGACTAATGGGCCTTTGGACACAGAATAGCCAATCAGAATGGCAGTTAGCCAAGCTTGACCATATTAGGTGGAGCCACAGGCTTGCTTTACCCAAAATTGGGGAAACATAGGCCTTGGACGAGGCAGACACAAGCAAAGTGCTTACCAACAGATGTAAGCAGGAGCAAAACAAGTCTGGGTGTGTTGGTTTGAGCTAATTGGAGAATTTGAGTGAGAAATTAGACTATTGGCTGAGAGAGAGTTAAAAACTGTGTGCCACTTCACCGAGTTTTGCTGAGAAGAAAAAAAAGTTGTTTTAAGAACTGTTCCCAAAACAATCAGATTAGCAGAGGGCTTCTGTCTGTTCGGCACTGCGGCTGTTTTCTCCTTTGTCTCTCTGCCTTTGAGCTAATTCAGAGTAAAATCACTAAAACCACTAATTCCTTCTTGCCACCAATCTCTCTGACTGATCTTCAGCTTATCTGCAGCATCAACAGGTGGTGAGATAAGAGTGGGGGGTTTGGTTACCCTCTCTTGGGGATTTTGGTCTCCAGGAGGGGTGTGGTATCTGTATTGCCTTTTCACTGTATATTTCTGTAAATATCTGTTACATCTTGTAAATATTTGCTTGTATATTCTGCATTGCTGTAAATATAAAGCTTCATTTATTAACTTCCAGTGTTTTCTGAGTTTTAGCCAGCGTTTATTAAGGTGGGGGGGTAGGTAACTGCAAATCCACTACACTGGGCAAGCCAGGGTCCTCAGACTCAATAGCTCCAGGTTCTTTGTCCTCCTTCCCACAGTTGCTTCTCCCCACAACAGAAGAAGGGAGAGTAGAAAAACATGTCTGGGTAAGCCAGGACATGCATAAGACTATTTTGGCTTATTCAGGCCTAACACAACACTTGTCCACTATGTCTTCTATGTTGGACAGGCTCACAAAGTACTCCAAGATTGCTTCATACTTTTTATTTGTTCATAAGCCTGTTCTTTTGATCACTTTGGAGTCTCAGTTTCCAGATTTTTGAAGAACCTCCACTATTAATCAACATGCATCATTTGTTTGCAAAGATTAAACAGCAGCTCTTTGTAAACTGAGAGCAAGCCTTTGCCTGATAGATTGAATAAATAAATAAATAAATCAGATAGACTCTGTGTAAATGGCAAGAAAGTAAATTCAGAACTGACTTTACTGAAGATGCTGCAGTTACCCTGTCAGGCTGTATGGATTTTGACTTTGGCAGGCTGTAGTTGTTTACTTTACCTGGATATTGATTGTAGTTAGGCTGCTGGCTCACTTTCTTCAGCTGCAATTCTGAATTTGGCACTTTCACATACATCACGTAAAATTCCTCTCTGCAGCCACATTGTTCACATTCTTCTCTCTGGCTCACAATCTGTTGTCCATGACCATAATTCTAGTTCTGCATAATTATGATAACTGGGGTTTTATTTTGGTTTGGTTTAGTATTTTCTTACCTCTGTAGAATAAAAAGGAGCATTTTTTAGCAGGAATGTCCTTAACACACTCTCCTTAACAATAGTATTATACAGAGTTTTATGGCAGAGCTCAGCAACAGGAAAGAAGTGAGGAATTCTGTGGCAGTATAGCTCCAGAATGAATTTTTACTTGTTTCATGAATGATTACATGAGCTTTCTATCACTAAGCATTACAGTATTAGTTAGATCCTAACTGAACAGTTTGGGTGTGGATTTGAGGACTGGAAAAAAATCAATCTTTCCATAAGTAAACTTTCCTAACAATGACCTTCATAGTAATCATCTAATTTAAGAGGTACACAAAGGTTCTGTCTACAAATGTAAATAAATTAGAAAGTCTATTGAAACCATCATCAAAACATCATAAATACAATGAATTAAGTCACAATGTGACTCCTGGACTGGTGCAAGCAGGCTCATCTATCTGCCAGCTCCCTTTGGAACAGTTTTGCTCTAGGGTCACTGAACGCATGTGTGAACAAGGAAAGATTGCTAAAGCTTTATAATAGGGCATTTCTGCAAAGGCTAATAAACCTTGAAACTATGGCAAGCCCTGTGCCTAAGAAGTCAAATAATGATGATGGGTTTGCACAGTATTTTCAGAGCCTGTACATTACATTGCTAGAGCTGAAAGACAGAATTCTTCCATTTAAATGGCTTATAAACAGACATCTGTGCATTAATAACCCCTATCGGTCACTTTCTTCTCAGTTCTTTGACAAACAGAACCACACCTGCTCATTGATAAACAGAGTCACCGAAATAGAGTGTCAAACTGTTGGATCAATAAATAGAAGTATTTTTGTATCAAATTAACTCAATGAGCATTTAAAGGGGTGCTAAATAATTTTTCTGCACACTGTTGCACCAGGAGATACTCTAATATTTCAGGCTATGCATTACTGATTGCTAAGAATACTATTTATAAAAAAAAAAAAAAAAAAACAGAAACAGCAGCAATTATTTGGGAACATGAAACCATTCCTTCAGCAGAAGACACAGTGCTATGTTAGAACAGATGGGCTCTGACAACAGTGCAAAGCATTTAAAAAAAAAAAAAAATCAATGCTTTCATATCCAGTGAAGCTTGGCAACTGTTTTTAGATATTGTTAAAAATTATGAAGCCAAGTAACACTTCACCTGGACTATTTTAATTTCTAAAATTTGGCAGTCATGTAGATATTGACCAGGGCTTTGTACATCTCCAGTGTCACAAAAATGATCTGCAGCTATAAAAGAGATAACATGATTATGAGCACACCACATTGTAATTTCGTTTTGGGCAGTCAGAAAGCAGGGACAGTCTGATAGTCTCTGAAAAAAATAATCTTGGAGGACATCCACTGTCCAACAGAGAAATTTCCAGTTAAAGCACCTTCCAAACTTGAACAAACAACATCAACAAAAACAAGAGAAAACTTAAGTCACCTTTCAACCAAAACACACCAGGCAGCTGATAAGCTAAGCAGCTCACAACCTACCTGAGAGCTTTAATGCTACAAGTCTTTTGCTGGTTTAGGTATGAAACAGAAATAGTTACCCTTAACTAGAGCCAATACATGGACCTTACTATAAAGCTTGCTCTAATAAATAGTATAATATCATGGTCAGCCACTAATTCACCATCAAAAGATGGTTCTGGGTGTAAAGATAATGACTTCTGCTTACACACTACACCACCCTGACAAGAATGGTACTTGACAATGCATTTTAGACTTTTGCATCAAGGTGTCAAATGCCAGTAGATTCACTCATATGCTCATTATTTGCACTGTGGTGGGGGAACACAGTAGAACCTTGTGTGACCTTTATACTCTGCTACTGCTTGGCTAAAGAGCTGTGCTGGTTTGAACTAATTAGAGGATTTGAATGAGAAATTAAGGTATAGGCTGAGACAGGAAAACAGATGATGCTACTCCACTTGACTGAGAAAGAGAAAAAAAGAAATTAAGAGTTGTAACCCAAATATACATAAGTCAGACGGTTTCAGGCCTCTCTGGGCTATGGCTGGCTCCTTGCATGGCTCCTTTTTCCCTGCCTTTTGTAGCTGATTCTGAATTAATTACACTAATTCTTTTCCTACCGCTAACCCTCCGGCTGATCTACCTCCACCTATCTGCTGCATCAACAGGTGGTGAGATAAGATTGGGGAAGGGAAGAAAGGTGGTAGGGGTGGTTAGAAACCCCTCTTAGGGATTTTGATCTCTGGGAGGGGTGTGGTGTTTATGTATTACCTTTTCACTGTATATAATCTGTAAATATCTGTTATACATTGTAAATATCTGCTTGTATATTGTGCATAGCTTCATTTTTGAAGCGGCAAGGGTGACATGAGCACTTTCAGCACCTACACTATGTCCGGTAGGTAGCCTTCCT
>VWZI01023975.1:3217-133038 GCA_013396835.1 Psilopogon haemacephalus | reverse complement strand
CTTCCAACCTAGACCATTCTATGATTCTATGATTCTATGTCATCAAATGCCCCCACTGCAGGTAGGCTAGCATCTTGTAGAACCTGTCATGGAGGTAGAAGATTATTGCCCTCCAAACCAACCTGCCTTCTTGTAGCATTAGCTTTTTCCCATGCTTGTTTATATTACTCATGCACAAACAAAATGCTGCAAAAGAAAAAAAAAAAACACCAGAACGACCTCTTACTGCTAGAGTTCCCATGTAACCACTGAGCTGCTGTCAGAGCCAGAGGGGAAAAGAAGATACCTGTAATATCTCTCTGGAAAAAAAAAAAACAGGAGGTGAAATTGCTCATGTTGGGTAAAGGTCGAGAGAGTTTAGGGAAAAAAAAAAAAAAACAAAACCAAAAAAACCCCACACAACTGTACAGGAACAAACCAAAAGGAAAGTGGTAATCAAGACAAGATTACTGTGTCCTGGATTGCATCAATAAAAGTGTGGCCAGCAGGGCAAGGGAGAGGATTCTCTCCCTTTACTCTGCTCTTGTCAGACTTCACTTGCAGTACTGTGTGCAGTTCTGGAGGCTCCAACACAAGAAGGACATGGAAATGCTGGAGCAAATCCAGAGGAGGGTCACAAAGATGATCAGAGGGTTGCAGCAGCTCTGCTATGAAGACAGGCTGAGAGAGCTGGGGCTCTAGAGCCTGGAGAAGAGAAGGCTTCCAGGAGACCTTGTAGTGGCCCTCCAGTATCTGAAGGGGGCCTACAGGAAGGGTGAGGAGGGACTATTCACAAGGTCTTGTTATGACAGAACAAGGGATAATGGGCTTAAACTGTCAGAGGGGAGTTTCAAATGGGTTGTTAGGGGGAAGCTCTTTACAGTGAAGGTGGTGAGACACTGGCACAAGTTGCCCAAGGAGGCTGTGGTTGCTCCCTCCCTGGAGGTGTTCAAGGTTGGATGAGACCTTGAGCAACATAGGCAGGGGTCTATGGCAGGGGGTTGGAACTGGATGATCTTTGAGGTCCTTTCCAACCTAAACCATTCTATGATTCTATGATTACCAGTTAAAGTGGCAAAAAAATTAGGCATTCTTTATTCAGGGGGAAAAATAAAGCCTTTTGTATCGCTGGATCATTGGATGATCTTGGAGGTCTCTGCCAACATGGCTTATTCTATTCTATTCTATTCTATTCTATTCTATTCTATTCTATTCTATTCTATTCTATTCTATTCTATTCTATTCTATTCTATTCTATTCTATTCTATTCTATTCTATTCTTATTTTCCATGTTCTTCTGAACTGACATGAACCCAGCAGCCCCCTGAGGAACAGGAAAGGAAAAAAAAAATCCCCTTTTCAGTCAATATTGTCCCAATCAACAGTGCACTCTGAGAATCTAAGGAAAAACATCAGCAAAATCAATATCCACCTCCAGGTTTTATTCCCAGTGGAGAACTCCTATCATACGCCCACCCTCTCTACAGTCAAATACATTAATGTTAACCTCACACAATCTACCAGACACAAATAGCATTGCTTAGGGAAGTCCTTATCCTGCTTAACATCTGAAGAACTAGAGCAACTCTGAAACAGGACTCTGAAACAGGCTCAAAAGTTGGTACTTCACTTTTCCTTCAGATGGATTTTATATCACCTTAATCATAAATTTAAATCTAACCTGAAACGAGTCTGAGTTCTTCATCTGAATTAATCAATGAAACTGGGGAAAGCTCATGTTTCCCACATCACAGAGCACTGTGGAGGTTCAGAAGTGGAATTTCTACTACCTGAGGAAACAAAATATTCCAGAAGTTCCCTGCAATATACTATGTTTATGAGAAAGTTGCATTAATAGGCAAAATAATAATAAAAATACATATTATTTTTCCTTTCCTTCATTTCTTTTATTACACATAAAGTTCCCTAAGCACCTTCTGAGATAAAAACACAAATTCCTATGGAAAAGGCTCTTTAACATCATTTACAGAAAAGCCTTGCAGGTGGTATAACCTTTCCCCTTCATTGTATACTGCATTTCTTTCTTGTTTCTGTACACCCAGAACAAATATCTCTCCTTCCTGTAAATTTTATCACCCACAGAAAAGCTACCAATAGGTGTTAGATTTCTCTGTCAGGAACAAATCTCTGAGAGCTGCTGGAAGTATCCAGGCAAAGTATAGCTATACATAGGCAACTGGGAAAAACTGGCTGCCATCAGATTGTCAGTACCACAGCCCTGCCTGAAAGCTGTCATTGATTGTTGATGCCAGGAGGCACCAAAATGGACAATGTTAAGATTTGGGCCTCTAAAACGTGCTTAGAATGTGAGTGATTTTGCTGTTGAGGTGTGTCCACATGGACAGAAAAGTCACTTAGCAGCAGAGCAGTTGCCTCCTTGCAGCCTTCTGCAGGAGCAGGACTTTGGGTGCTCAGCTTGGCAAGGGATGGATGTGGATGTGGATGTGGACAAGGGCAGAGGAAGCAGTGAGCTTGTGCAGCTCAGCTGGCAGACATAGGTCTTGTCATGTTAAACATCTTCCTTCTTCAGACTCTCCTCAGCAGGTTCTTGTTTGTGTACAGATAACCACCGGTTTGCTGTGCTCGGTGTACTCTTTGCCAATCATAGCTTTGACATTTAAACATCTGAAATAACCATCAGGTATCTGTACAGTCAAACAAGTAGCTCATTTCTTCTTTTTTCTACTGGTCATAATGTTATCTTGACCTGGCATGAATGTTTTATAAACACCATCTTGTGTCATGCTGTCCTGGTTTTAACTCAGCTGGCATCTGACTCCCAGCAGACTGGTTATAACAGAGGGGTTTTCTCCTTCCCCACTCCCTGCCCTCTGGGTCAGCAAGGAGGGAAGGAGCCAGCAAAAAGAGCTAAAATATCCCTGGAGATAAGGACAATTTGCTATTCTATTGCAGGGATTACACAATGGGAAACAAAATAAGAAGGAGAAAAGGTACCATGAAAAACCACTGCTGGCACACACAGACTGAAACTAGAACAAAAAAGGGGAAACCCCAGCCCAGAAACTGGGGAAGAAACACACACACACACACACAAAAAAAAAAAAAAAAAAAAAAGGAACAGGAAACTTCACAAGTTTGCTGGGTGCCTGGGTGGATGACAAGCTCAACATGAGCCGACAGTGTGCACACACAGCTCAGACAGCAACTGTGTGCTGGGCTGCATTAAGAGAAGCATCACCAGCAGGGCATTGGAAAGGATTCTCCCCCTTTACTCTGCTCTCGTCAGACCCCACCTGGAGTACTGTGTGCAGTACGGTGGAGTACTGTGACATGGAACTGCTGGAGAGAGTCCAGAGGAGGGCCACAAAGATGATCAGAGGGCTGGAGAACCTCTGCTATGAGGACAGGCTGAGAGAGTTGGGGCTCTTCAGCCTGGAGAAGAGAAGCCTTCCAGGAGACCTTATAGCAACCTTCCAGTATCTGAAGGGGTCCTACAGGAAGGCTGGAGAAGGACTATTCACAAGGTCTTGTAATGACAGGACGAGGGGGAATGGGTTTAAACTGGCAGAGGGGAGATATAAATGGGATGTTAGGAGAAAGTTCTTCACAGTGAGGGTGTCGAGACACTGGCACAGGTTGCCCAGGGAGGTTGTGTCTGCTCCCTCCCTGGAGGTGTTCAAGGCCAGGCTGGATGAGGTCTTGAGTGACCTGATCTAGTGGGAGGTGTCCCTGCCTACAGCGGGGGGTTGGAACTGGATGATCTTTGAGGTCTCTTCCAACCTAAACCATTTTATGATTCTATGAAGTTATAGAATATATTCCAAGTCCCATAAACCCCAGCCAACCCCTCTCCTGTCATAGTGAGCATGACATCAGTATGGTGTAGAATATATGATCCATCTTGTTCTGTTGCTCTGTGCCACTGGAGAAAGGGGAACTAGGCCCATCACCCATCCCTCATCCCTCCTCATGGGGCCAGTCAGCCTAAACCAACACACATACAATCAAAAAGGTCTGCATACTTCTACTTCAGTGCTTCTATGACAGCTCTTCAGAGCCAGTTCTTTGGTCTCAAAGGGAAGATAGATGAAAATAGAAGGATAAGGTCTGTAAACTTATACAGCTCTGTATTCTACTCACACATAGGCAATGAAGTGGACAGCAATCCTAGAAGACATGACCCTCCTACATTAAGCTACACCCAATTTTTAAAGTACCTCTGAGCATCCAACCGCTGTTTAAGATGCTTTGACGTGTTAAAAGTTTGACTTTACCCAACACACAAGGAGTAATTTTCAAGAGCACAGGCAGAAAATCAGGAGAGGAAAAAGATGCCAGATGGACCAAATACTCAGGTTATGAACAAAGCTAGTTGTGATCTGAAGGGCATAGCAAGGTCATGCTGTGGTATATATGCATGATGCTAGGCATGACAGGGCACCACTGTACTTGGTGGTTACTGATCCCAGGAAAGGCATCATTCCTGTACTCAGCACTGGTTAAGCTGCACCTTGAGCACTGTGTCCAGTTCTGGGGCCCCCAATTTAAAAGAGATGTTGAGGTGCTTTAATGTGTCCAGAGAAGGGCACCAAGGCTGGTGAAAGGGCTGGAGTACAGCCCTCCAAGGAGCAGCTGAGGGAGCTGGGTGTGTTCAGCCTGGAGAAGAGGAGGCTCAGGGCAGAACTTATTGCTCTCTACAGCTACCTGGAAGGAGGCTGTAGCCAGGCAGGGGTTGGTCTCTTCACCCAGGCACCCATGGACAGAACAACAGGACAGCCTCAAGCTGCACCAGGGTAGGTTTAGGCTGGATGTTAAGAAGAAGTTCTTCACAGCAAGAGTGATTGGCATTGGAATGGGCTGCCTGGGGAGGTGGTGGAATCACCATCCCTGGAGGTGTTTAAAAGGAGGCTGGATGAGGCACCTAGTGCATGGTTTAGTTGATTAGAAGGGTTGGGTGATAGGTTGGACTCAATAATCCTAGAGGTCTTTTCCAACTTGGTTAATTTTGTGATTCTGTGATTTGGGGAGAGGAGAGAAAATCTCCTGGTCTTTGCTTTGCTCTGATCCTTTCCAGGTCTCAGGCATCTTCTCAAAGTGACTACTCTTCCCATTAGAAACACTGCTATATTCCCATTGGAACAGGTCTCCAAGGAGGATGCCAAAGTCAGCATCTGATCATCTATCAGCGCTCTTTGTCCCCTCTGCAGATAGGGCAGATGACTCTGCAACCATACCTGAGGACACAAAGTGCCAAACTCACTCTTCTCTCCCTGAAAAAAAAAAAAAAGGGTCTGGGAGGAGTGGAATAGAAATCATGTACAGCACAAACCTGCTGGTGTGCACGCTGTTCATTTCCACCAGCATGACCTGCACGTCTCCAGGTCTCTCTAGCTCATCTCCTGCTGAGTTATCACAGCTTGACAGTTATAACAAGCCATCATTTGGCAGCAGAATTGCATTAGATGGCCAGAAATGGGGAAGCAGGTCACAGCCTGCTGCAAAGGCAGAAACATTTCCAACTGTTTGGCCCACAGTGAAAAAAAGGTATCTGTGAAGTTCCCCCCTCCCTCCTCCACAGGCAGAGGAACATGGGGCAGCTCAGCTGGCATGGGGAAACTCCTCATGTCACAGCGTCTGCAGATGGTGTCTAAGGCCTCACTGCCTCTGTCAGTCAAAAGTCTCTGGAGTGAGACCCTGTAAAATGAGGCCATCTGAATGTGTCTGCAGAGTCCATGTCATCACAGCTCGCTGTTAGTGTCCTGTCACACGTTCAAAGTAATTTTTTAGATTCCTTGAGTGGAGCAAAAGTGGAATTGCAAAGCAACTGGAAGTCAAGACCTCTTGGTCTACCAGCCTACTGCTAAGCCTTCCAAAATACCAAGAATGCACCATGGAAAGGTAAATCCCTGATATGACACAATACTCAGTAAGAAATTCACCACTCTCTCCTTGCTGCAGCTCTGCATGCCTCAGACACTTTCATTTAAAAGTGATTTCTTACTCTTTATTAACCATTTTTTGATCAATTTTTTTGGCCATATTTTTGCCACAACTTTGATTTGCCAGGTCACAAAGCTGAGGAAGAACATGCATTAGAGAAGAGAGACAAGAGGAAGCTGAAGTCTGTCTTAGGTGCATTTGCTTCACTCACCACCTTAGTCTTAAATTCACCCTTGACCTTACATCAGGACAGAGAGGAAAGAGAGGATTGGCTTGGACAATAGACCGATTGCAAGTGCTCCAGGTGTATCCCTAGCATGGGCCTTAGCAATGCAGTTGTCACTCCTTTCTCCAAGACTCTCTCCTCCTAATGTATTTCACTGGTTTCCAACAGAGAGTGCACATTAGTAGTTTCTAAAGAGGGTAGACTGGGGACGGACCATGCATGCAGCAAAGATTCGTGAAACAATGTAGGCTATGGGATCAGAGAGCCCAGGAGAAAAAGAATCCCTTTTGCTGAGGGGAAGAGTCTAGAAGATTTGTATAAAAGTTGTAAGTCATGCTTACAGAACCTCTTCCACTCAGCATCTGCTCATAGTTCTTAGAAAACACCTGTCACCTTAGATTAATCTGCTCTGCATTAACTGAGCAAGCCCACTTCAGCTGGCGTTCTGCCATCTGAGCAGTAAGTCATTCAAGCTCTCACTTTCTCAGAAAGGACCATAATGGCTAACATACTTTTTATCCAACTGGGCTTCCCCGACCCTTCAAGTATTCCATCATTCCTGTCATCACATACAGGAAATCAACAGAGTCAAGTGCATCCAGGCAGGGAAAGATGGGTCACCATAGCCTGCTACAGGAGAATGGAAAGACTTTTCCACACAACACAAAAGAGACCCCCCCTTGCAGCTGTGGAGCTCAATGCCATCCTACTGCAGTGGGCACTACAAGTCCAGTGTCAGTCTGTAGAGAAGGTAAGTAACCCATCAAAAACATGGGCACAACCTCCACACAAACACTCCCTCCACTTCAAGAAAGATGTGACCAGTAATAGAAAAGAACAAAGCAAACAAGTCAGGTCAGAAAGTTTGAAAACATGACCAGAGAGGGAAACTGCAGCAGGCAGAGTTGTTAGACTAAAGACAGATGGAAGAATGGCAACTGGTTTTGATACACACCTGAGAGCTGGCAGAGGATCTGCCAACAGAGGCCTTTCCAAACGAGCCACAAGCATCTGTCAAGAGGGCTCTACCAGGAATCCTGCCTGTGGGTCAGGAAATGGGTTCTCTGGACTTTGTGAAGTTCATGCCAGCCCACTCTATAGAAAGCCACATTGAGTGGTATCTCTCCTTTAGCCTGCTGTGCAGTGTGAAACCAGCTAATAGCTTAGAGGCAGCAATGCAGGAATCACTCAGATTCGCAGACTCCAACTCTCAGCTACCTCTAAACTTCTCTCTTTGCTGAGAAAAGGGACAGGTAGACAAGACCCTGAGCAACCTGACTAAACTGCTTTGAGCAAGAGGTTGCAGTGGAGACCTTTAAAAGTCCCTTCCCACCTAAATTATTCTATGTGGGAGGCAAGCACACAGAGGTTCATCAATCTACTCCCAAGATTTTGTGACAAGGCTTGGTCTGGATTCACAAGCTTACCTCTCCAGGCACGTTTTACCCCAATTCTCCTCAACACTGCAAGGTGAAGACACTCCAGCCCCAGAAAGGACATCCCTCTCCCATGCACCTTTTCCAAGTACAGACTTCCCAAAGGATATAAAACTACCAGAGCTCCATGTCGTGGCAGGCTAATAAGCCTATTAGATGTCCTGGCTTGCCCCACCCTTCTGCTGATGGGGGAAGCAAGAGTGGGAGGAAAACAAAGGCTTGGGCCATTATATTCCCTTCCAAAGTGATGAACAATTACACACAAGTGTTTATGCACTGGTGTCATGCCCAAATATGCAAGCAAGCCCTGGTTTCACCTAATGTGGTTAGTTTTGCAAATGCCATTCTAATTGGTGAATCAATGTGGCTATAGGAGTCATTACACTCAGGCAAATAATATAAATTGAGCTAAGTTGTAAGCAGTTATGATGTTCTGTGCTGCCTCTGCCTCAGTGATTACTGCTCTGTTCTGTGCTCTGCTTTACTCAGACAACATGCTCTGCCTCACTGCTCTCAGCTTGGACAATGTGGTCTGCTCTGCCTTGTGCTTCAGACCAACTTAGCCCTGATGTTTTGGGCTTGAACTACCTGGAAACTTAAGTGCTTCAAGTTTACAAGGAGAAGGCATTAAGTGCCTCACAACATGGTGAGAAGTGCCACCAACATTGTGCTCTCTGCATATCTGCAAGAGATCCTGCCTGCACCTCCACAAACCTCCATGCAAAGACGAACCAGGAGCAGGCCAGAGATCATCTGCCTCTTTCCCAGCACCCTGCTAGAGTCTGGGAACATCTAGAAGCCTCTCAACAGCTATCAAGACACCAAGCTGTTCCAACACTGCCACAAAGGAGCCAGGGATTATCTCTGAGTTCTACTTCACTGCTGCGAGTAAAACAGACTTTCCCTAGGGCTCCAGGCTGCCTATTTATAAGTGGGCAAAGGCATTTTGTGGCTAAATATTTCCAATTTTCTGATTTTCCTAAATTACTGAATTGCGTATAAGCATCCTTGTGAAGATTTTTCCTGACTGAATTAGAACCCAAATTTAACTCATTTGTATCTAGGCTTTTCAGAGTTAAAATAACTACGTATTTTATAATTCCTGCCTCCTTTTAATTGCCCACAATCAATTCACCCCATAAAAAAGCAAACTGAAGCAGGCAAAACAGATGGGCCAGAGTGTGCAGGCACTTAGAGCAGATGGAACTAAAATATTAAACTAACATCACCGTATGCTTAAGCTGAGGCCTGGCTTGCCAGTTGCAGAGCCAGCCAGGGGAAAGCATGTAGATGAGAAATGAGCCTTGTACGGCTAAACTACCCTACCAAACATGCCCTCCCCACAGTAAAATGTCTCAGCAGCAACTCCTCCAAGAGCAGGGATGTGCAAAGTCGACATAGATGATATTTTGCTGAACAAAAAATCTTTCCTAATAATTTAAGGGTCTCTCCCAGATCTCTGCTGGAAAATCATCTGTGTGTGAAATTGTAAAATCATTCTGTGGCACCAAAAAGGGGTGGATGCAGTGAAAGATTAAAAGGGAAAAGCCAACACTACTTTGTGCTTGTCCGCTGTGTGACAGCCCTGGATACCACCCGACAGCATGACAGGCACCAGAGGGAAGGAGAAGCATGTCCATCATAGAATTATAGAATCATAGAATGGTTTAGGTTGGAAGAGACCTTAAAGATCATCCAGTTCCAACCCCCTGCCATAGGCAGGGACACCTCCCACTAGAACAGGTCGCTCAAGACCTCATCCAGCCTGGCCTTGAACACATCCAGGGAGGGAGCAGCCACAACCTCCCAGGGCAACCTGTGCCAGTGCCTCACCACCCTCACTGTGAAGAACTTCCTCCTAACATCCCGTTCAAATCTCCCCTCCACCAATTTGAACCCATTCCCCCTCGTCCTGTCATTACAAGACCTTGTGAATAGTCCCTCCCCAGCCCTCCTGGTAGGCTGCTATAAGGTCTCCCCGAAGCCTTCTCTTCTCTAGGCTGAACAGCCCCAACTCTTTCAGTCTGTCCTCATAGCAGAGGTGCTCCAGCCCCCTGATCATCTTTGTGGCCCTCCTCTGGACTCTCTGCATTAAAAGGGAAAAAACAACACTACCTTGTGCTTGTCCGCTGTGTGACAGCCCTGGACACCACCAGACAGCATGAGAGGCACCAGAGGGAAGGAGAAGCATGTCCATCATCCCATACCATTTGCCATTTTCACCCCCAAAAAACCTAGAATTGATCCTACTGCAGCTTATGACACTACATGAGAGACACCAGGACACCAAAGATGGATGGTCACGAACCTTGGAGTCCCACTGAGCACTTACAGCCACAGCAGCCACCAAGAGCTTGTGGTAAGGATGTGCTGTTGCAGGGAACTAACCAGATGAATGCTACAAAAGCCTTTCATAAGGCATAAAACTGAAGATGCCTCATAGCAGGGTGGCATAGGACTACACTGCAGAATGAAGCACTTTAAATGACAAATTTTATTTGACTGCTTTTCCAGGAACACCCTGCCTGGAACTTGAGTCCTGTCAGTTGTGCCATCTAACATGCAAGTGACAGCACTACCTCACAGCCCTGGGCCTGGGGTTTCCTTTTCCTGTGTTAAATTTTGCCATAAAACAAAAAGAAAATTAAATGTTACTATCAATGTCTACTTATTTTTCTATTTTTTTCACAACCTGAGCTCAGACATCTGATCTGAAAGGTAACCAGCTGCTGCACATTTCATTAAATGGATCAAGTGCAAGAAATCTCCAAATATTGTCACTGAAAGAAAAGCTGCAGAAAGATGTGATGCCACTGCGTAAGGGACATAGAATCATAGAATGGTTTAGGTTGGAAAGGACCTCAAAGATCAGCCAGTTCCTGCCATAGGCAGGCACACTTCCCACTAGAACAGGTCACTCAAGGCTTCCCTCATCCAACCTGGCCTTGAGCACCTCCAGGGAAGGTGCAGCTACAACCTCCCTGTGCAACCTGTGCCAGTGTCTCACCACTCTCACTGTGAAGAACTTCTTCCTAACATACAATTTCAATCTCCCCTCTTCCAGTTTAAACCCATTACCCCTCATCAAGATCTTGTGAATAGTCCCTCCCCAGCTCTCCTGTAGGCCCCTTACAGATACTGGAAGGCTCCTATAAGGTCTCCTTGAAGCCTTCTCTTCTCCAGGCTGCAGAAACCCAGCTCTCGCAGCCTTTCCTCATAGCAGATCTGCTGCAGCCCTCTGATCATCTTCGTGGCTCTCCTCTGGACTTGCTCCAACACCAGATCCCTAGGCTGTGGACACCAGCACATGGTAAGCTAAGCCAAGGCCACCAACAGTGACAGTCATGGCAAAAGAAGATAGGAAAGGACTCAGTCAAAATGCTTCTTTCTGGTCTGCCTTGGTCCAGGCTTCCTTTGGGCTTCTCATAAAGTGCCCCAGGCCAAAGGGTGCATGTTTCCAGGACAGCAGGTCTCTGAAAACTCCTGCATATTCAGGCTGTGTGGAAGCCCAGCCTGGGTGTCACCTGGGCTATGTAATGCCACAGTGCTGCCAAGACCACATCACTCCATTGTGCTAGTTTCCAAAATTTGTGAACATCTGTTGCAAGACTGGCTTTTCTTAGAGCACACCCACAAATCTGCAGTCCTTGCTCTAACTACTAGAAAACACAAATGCAGCTTGATCTTTCTTCTCTGTGCCTGAAGATTAAAAAAAAAAAAAAAAGAAAAAGAAAAGAAAACCAGAGAAACTGAGCTGGCAACAGAGAATCTGAGCTGGCTGAGGGGTTGAGCTGTTCTACTGGGAGGTGCCCCTGCATATGGTTTGGGGGAGGGGGGGGGGGGTTGGAACTAAACGATGTTTGAGGTCCCTTCCAAGCTAAACCATTCTATGATTCTATGAACCTTCTTTCCTGCCAGATGTGCTCTAAGCCCTCTTGTGTAAGTGCTGTGTCCACCTCTGTGAAGAGGTGCCAGGAGCGATGCAGGGGCAGAGACAGCCCAACAGCAAATATCTTGCTACAGAGCTGGTAGCACACAGGCAGCAGCTGTGCAGCTCCGACCAAGACTGAGCCTGCGTTGCAGCGAGCAACGTGATCGTTCTCACCGTGTGGAAAACACAGAGGTAGCCTAGAGGTTGCCGGCACGGGAATAGCTCCACTCCTTCAGCTCCAGTAAAATGGAGGTAGGAAGTCACTGACCATTTTTGTTATTGCCACTGGATGGCAACAGACGTTAAGCAGAGAGGGTGAGTTATCACTGCGCAAACCACACATGCACTTGCTCCGCTCCACCCTCTCATTTAGGGCAACGACCGTGATGTTCCTCATGCCCAGCAGCTGCACCAGAGAGCTCCCTGAAGGATTCAACAGCGGCCTGGTAGCAATACGACCAGCAAGACCTGGTTGGGTTGAACACTTGGCTTTCCCCTTTGCACAGCTTCTCCATGTATTTCCTGTAGCCTGCAGTCAAAATCAAGTTTTGGCTTGCCAGCCCCCTTCTGATGAGCCATGATAAGTATATTTAACACCGTGGATAAGAGAGTACTACAGTATCGTGCTGTGAGATGTGGTTAGGGGTTGACCTGCTGGAAAGCATCTCTGTAGAGAAGGACCTACGAATGGTGGAGGATAGTAAACCAGCAATGTGCCCTCATGGCCAAGAAGGCCAATGGTATTCTGGGGTGTGTTAAGAAGAGTGTGGCCAGCAGGTTGAGGTAGGTTCTTCTACACATCTACCCTGCCCTGGGGAGGCTGCACCTGGAGTGCAGGACTATGTCCAGTTCTGGGCTCCCCAGTTCAAGAGGGACAGATACTGAGAACTGCTGCAGAGAGTGCAACAAAGGACCACGAGGATGATTAATGGACTGGAGCATCTCTCTTACATGGAAAGGCTGAGAGACCTGGGACTCTTTAGCCTGGAAAAGAGAAGACTGAGAGGAGATCTTATAAAAGCATATAAATATCTGAAGAGTGGAGGTCATGAGGATGAGGCTGGGCTCTACTCAATGGTGGCCAGTGATAGAACAAGGGGAAGTGGGTGCAAAGTACAACACAGGAGGTTTCGCTTGAACTTGAGAAACTTCTTTCCCTTGAGGGTACTGGAGCCTCCTCTGGAGACTAGCAAAACCCATCTGGACATGCTCCTGTGTAACCTGATCTAGCTGTACCTCTGTTACTAGTGGGATTGGACTAGATGATCTCCAGAGGTCCCGTCCAACCCCTACCATTCTATGATTCTATGAAACAGTTAACACTTAGACATGAAACTGATGGCTGATTATTTTGCATTACTTGGCTATGAGTTGGCCAAGGGCCACAGAAAGATCTACAGCTGGAGGTCAAAAACACATCCAGGCATGTCATGCTGCCTAATTTGACCCATCGGTTTCCTATGAATCTCTAGAAATGCTGGGCTAGCAGAGCACAGATGGGGCTTGTTATGGCTAGAGGAGGAGGATCAGCTTCCACCTGGACTCTGTGGACACCATTAAAACCATTCTGTCTTAATCAGAAAGTTTCTTCTCTTTCCTGTCTTATCACAAGTACATATTCACATCTTGATTGATTAGGATAATTCTCTTAATGAATGATGACACTATTCTTGCTTTGGGTGACACCGTTCTGCTGCACGTCTGCTGTGCAGCACTGCTATATCTGCCTCTATTCACATTGCTTTGTCTGAGTGTGGCCCAAGCCAAATGCTTGCCAGATGTATCTGAGTTGGCATATTACACAGACACAATGCCATGATACAAAGCTCTGCCAAGACCTCAAGCTGAAGTTACGGAGTCCCTTTGGAGATGCTCTACTACATCATTTCTGTACCAATCAGTGCAGCTCAGACTGATGGAGCCTGAGATGACCCATGGGAGATGTTATGGTTCCACCAAATCAGCTCACCTTTAATATCTGCAAAAACGCTGAGGGATTTCACATTAATTCTTTTAGTGAGGGAATAGTTGTCCTCTTCTCATACTCTACCTTCAACATACAAATGTAACTAGCACCCACCCATAGCAACCCATGCAGCAAATTCCTGTGACTGGGAGGTAGCATGAACTGAAGCCCACTATCATCCATATTTTGTTATTTTGAGCTCATCTCCCTGTAACTTGAAATGAGCTTTTAAAAGTTCCACAATAATCATCTTAAGAAACTTTACCTTTTTGTTCTCCTTGCTTTAGGCATTGGAGTGTCTCAAGGGAGAAAAGCATGTACAGAAATAGTTCTCTATGTACCACAAAATAGTATTTAGCTGTCTTGTGTCTATCCTGAATGAAAGGTTTCTGCTGCTACAGTCCTGTGAGAATACAGGTAGGAACATGGACACACTGTGACACAGGGAGAAAGTCCGTTTACACACACGGGGATTTTCTCTGACCATCATGTAAGAACAAGCTTTTGTTAGCATCAGTTTAAGCAATGACAGAAATTAAATGAGACACAGAAGTTAGGCACAAAAAAAAAAAAAAAAAAAAAAATCTTAGCATCATCAGGGGGGAACTGAAAATTGTAACAGCCTGGAATCTCAAACTCAAGGGACAGGCGACTAGCTGCCAACATAACTTTTCCCAACTACTTCCTCCAAATCCAAGACTGAATTGTTAGCTTTCTGCCCAGAGCACAACATGGTTGCAAAGAGCAAGTGCTAGACATTGGTGGAAGGGTGTGTAAGGTAAATGCAATCAGTCCTGGTGTTTAGGCAGGGCCTGGGCCAGTGCTATGAAAGGGGACTTTGAAAGGGGGGAAATAAATGGTTGGAGCTCATCCTGCTCCTGAGGGAGCTAAGAGATGCTTGGTGTGACATGGTCTCTGGCAGAAAAAACATAAGTAATAATCCTATATTTCTTATTCAGCCTGTTAATGTTGTTAGTTCATTACTGCTAAGAACAGCAGTATAATATATTATACTGCACTGCAGGTCTTGTAGTCTTGAGTACATGATGGAAGTTCAGGCTGTATCCTTACTACACTTCATGCTTGGGCTCATGGCACTAGATAAATCAGCTGCTAAAGTGTGCCACTTAAACATGTCTGCCACATCTCCAGGCCAAACTACTGTACAAATGCAGATGGATACTCTCTAAGCAGCAGGGGTGAGGGTTGCCCCTCTCCACCTCTATCCAGCTGTTTTCAGGGAAGCAGCAGCTTTCCAAGTTGCAGAAAAACAAGCTAGAAAAGAGCCATGCATGGATGCTTCCCCCCAGCCCAGCTGGGGGAGATGACAGAGGGGCAGCAGGGCAGGCATAGGACAGGCATGGGGTGACCCTAGCATCTGTTCCTCTCTCCCTCTCACACACCAGCCTACAAAGCCAGAGGCATACAAAGATCTTGGGTATCTAGAGCTGGCATCTTACAAAGAATAAAATGCCTCTTTATGGTGTGTGCCTTGTCAATTACATCAGTTCCAGGCTGCAGGGACCTCTGGCAATGTCAGTGTGCAGTGACTATGTGCTACCTCTTGGCCCTCCGAGTTAAGTCCAGACCCAAAGATGGTAGCAACTCTAGAGGTTTGGTGGGTCCAGTCAGAACTCAGTGCTGGGCAGAGCAAAACTGGACCTGGCTGGCTCTGCATTGGCTTTGAAGGGATCCTATGGGGCAAGAAGTGCCCTTGAGCTCACCTGAGTACCAGGGAAGTGTCCTGCTCTTCTCCTTCCCAGAGCTGAATTAGGGAAGGGTTTTTCAGTGGGGCACACAGGATGCCTTCCAAACTGTGCAGAACTGGCATGGGCACTCTCAAGGAACCAACCTCCCTACACTATCCTGGAAGCATGCACAAAACTCTTACTATTCAGTATGGAGTGTCAGCTGCCAGGAGAGATTTGTTTAAGCTGCAGCAGCTTCAGAAACACCCAGATCCATCAAACCCAACCTCTATCCTGATCCAAAGATTTTTTTTTTTCTCTTACACTATCCTTGTATTTCTCACAGGGGCAGTACCACCTTCTTGACTGTTCCCCTTCCCTGGGCCAAGTCAGCTACTATTTCAAAGGAAAAATGATCATGCTTTGCTCTTTGTCCTCTAGATGTCTGATGTACAAATCAGTCTTAAGTTACCAGGTTTCCTGCTTGATCCAATATCTACATGCGCTTAAGCCTAAAAATTAATGTTGCTGGTATTCTTTTTTTTTCCCTATAGGGAAGGAAAAGGAAGAAAAAAGCAAGATAGGAAAGTCATAGATGATTTGTGCATTGTCAGGGCATGTCCATCTTCAGACTGAGGTTATCCAGTGCCAGATGCCCCCTGCTCAGCACTGACATCTCCCCTATAAGATACAGACACCTCTCCCTCCTCCCCCTTCTCACCAGCACTGCAAAATACAGCATAAACATCTGCATTTACCTTTCTGCTTATTTAAAAATGGCAGTAGGGATGAAGCCAAGGAACTTCTTTTGCCAGAGTCCTTGGAAGACACTTTACTTTGGTTAACAACAGTTTCTTCAATGGGTTTCTTCAGGATTATTCTTTCCTTCAGCTCCTCGGTGCTGACAGCGGAGGTCAGGGGCTCAGCACCTACTTTTGGGGCAACAAAGGAGCATTTCAGGTAGGATGCAGACTCTGCCAGGTTCTCCCTGTTCATCCTGCTCTCTGCCATTTTGTTTGCTTCGTAGTCTGAGGCGTCAGTACGTGAGCCATTCTCTTCCTTGATAATGTCCATGACCATGGGCTTCATCAGAGGGGAGTCTTGCTCCCTCTTTGGGCTCTCTTCAGAGGCCGATGAGGCGTCACAGGACTCGATGATGAGCTCACTGTCAAGCTCAGCTTCCCGCTCCTCCCGCAGGATGCTGTACTGGATGGAGGGGGAGGCGGGTGATGGAGGGGGCCCTCCAATGTGGCTGAAGGTCATGTAGTTGGAGTGCAGCACCTCCTCAGCAGCCAGTGGGTCCTCTGACACCAGCTCTATCTCCGAGTCCCCTGACTCAGCACTGCTGGCCTCATTATCCAGGCGTGAGGAGGCAGCAGAACGCCCAGGTTTGACCCGTTGGTCTTTCTTCTCAGTGGAAAGGCTTGGTGACTGCTGCACCTCTTGGGTCTCAAAAGAAAAGCTTTTTGCTTCCTTGATGGCACTGATAAGTTCATCCTCTGACAAGCTTCCCTTGCCCTGCGACTCTGAGCCAGATGGTTCTGCCACGCAGAAAGAAAAGCAGGGGAGAAAAAAAAAAAATTGTTAGTAATAAGACTTTCTGTCTGCTTGGGAAACAAACACAATAGATTTCATGACAACATGGGATGGTAATATAGGCAGAAAGTTTCCCTATCTAAGATGACTAACAGTAACAGCAGCTGGTCCTCTGCAGAGTGTTTCCCATGCACATAGTATAAAAGAAGTAACATTTGCAACTTTCACTGAGGAAAAAAGCTGAGGCACAAGGCACTGCTGGTCAATGCTTGGGCAGCAGCTCAGTGATATGGTTTTCCCCAGGAAAATCACCAGTCAACCAGTCATGAGGAACATGGACTCAGGCCACACAAGACAGAAACTGTCACTGACAGACAGGGGAAAAATACACACACAGGGCTAGTGGCTTCCTGACACCTCTAATCATAACACCTCAAGTGTAGTTTTGTCAGACTTTAACTTTGAGGTGTGGAGAGTTCTTGGTCAAAAACTTTTCTCAGACTGTTTTTTTTTGGTAGGAGGGGTTGTGGTGTGATGAATTCTTTATTTGCTTTTATCTCTGTTGGGTCTAAGAATGAACTTTTTTTTTTTTTTTTTTTTTAACTGTAATCTTTAATGTTATTAAGAACAAATTAATGACTGACCAACTTGTCACACAGAGTTTGAAACAATTTGTTTCCTTTCTACATTTCCTGGCTGTGGGCCTGGAAGGAGGCATATTCAATGAGTGAAAATGACCATTTGAAAAGACTTGTTGGTCACCCAGTATTGGCAAGGAGTCCATATCCCATTGTAGAAGGGTATCCAGCAGCAGATCTCTCACCTGTTCTGCCTCCCTATCACTTTGCCATGTGGGATTTTGTAATGAAATTTTAAAAATTAAGAAAGTAAAATTTCATGTAAGGGCCTTGCAATAAGGGTGTCAGAGACAGCATGAGGTGCATCAGCAGCTGTATTGAGTTACTGCATAGAGAAAAGGCTTCACTTGATCATTCACAGAGCTTCAGCCAGTCTCAAACCCAGATTGTACATCAGCAGCAAGGCCAGCCAGGCCACCTGAGCCTGTCTGTGCCAAGGGGGACCATGGTGGCACTTTGCATCCAATTCCCTGCTGCCTTCTCAGCACCACTTTCCACTTTGAACTCAATGACACAGAGATCTCTGTCATCCCTCTTGGGTGACAGATTCTTCATTATGTTGAAACAGCCATCAAGCACATGGGGAAATTTGACCTCATTCACTGTTTTTATATCACCATTACCATGACAGGGGTCACTATGTGGTATTGCAACTGAGGGCTCAAGAATGCCATCAGGAAAAGAGATACCAAGTTTCTTCCTGCTGATGCTGGTGAAGTGACCCATGGCAGGACACTACTTTCATCCACATCTCTCTATGAAGGGGGAGGAAGACTTCCAGCCCCTCAGTTGCAGGCCTGGGGAGCCTCAAGCTGACTTGTGCCTGCTCCTAGTGGTTATTTGCCATACTTTGGGTGCAGGCACTGGCACCAACCCCCCCAAGCCCATCTAGCCATGCTGGCCACCTCTGCAAGCTCCTCTCCAGCAGAGGTGTGCTGGTTTGAACTAATTGGAGGATTTGAATTAGAAAGTAGACTATAGGCTGAGAGGAAAGCACTGACAATGCTACTTCCCTCACAGTCTTACTGAGAAAGAAAAAAAAATTGTTTTAAGAGTTGTAACCCAAATATGGGTAGGTCAGACTGATTCAGACCTCTCTGGGGCTGTGGCTGCTCTTGCATGGCTTCTTTCTCCCTGCCTTTTGTAGCTGATTCTGAATAATTCCACTAACTACTTTTCCTACTGCTAACGCACTGGCTGATCTACCTTCACCTATCTGCTGCATTAACAGATGGTGAGATTGGGGAAAGGGGGAGGGTGGTAGGGGTGGTTGGTGACCCCTCTTAGGGATTTTGATCTCTGGGAGGGGTGTGGTCTTTCTGTATTACCTTTTCACTGTATATATCTGTAAATATCTGTTATACATTGTAAATATCTGCTTGTATATTGTGCATTGCTGTAAATATAAAGCTTAATTCCTTAACTTCCAGCCGACGGAGTCTTAGCCTGGGTTGTTTCCAAGTGTGTGTGGGGGGCAGGTAACTGCTAAACCACCACAAGAGGGTGGGAGACAGATTGTATCACATGACCTGGGGAAAAAAACAGTACTTGTGGATTTTTCCTGATTTATGGCAGTAGCGTAGCTGATTTCTTTGTAGCTGATTTCCTAATTTTGTGCCTTCCCCAGGATGAATCTGGTACAATGAAATGTTTTAAGGATAGTATCCCCAAAACATGATGTCCTAGTATGAGATAGGCAAGAAAAACAACCTCCCCACACCCTTCCAAGCAACGATGGCTTGTGCATGTCAATACACATGAGTTTGAGTACATATTTTTTGCATGTCTGCAGCCCTTCTGACTGAACACCTCTCTTGTAGCAGATCCCTCTCTCTCAAGAAAGACCTCCTGCAGCCCAGGGGTGGCCACAGACGGGATTAAGTTGTCTGGGAGCGTTGCAGCACGGTCCTGCCTGGATGCTGGGAAGCTTCCTTTGCATCGGCCGAGCTGAGCATCCTTCTCCTCCGTCTGCAGGAAGCTGGCATGAGCTGCGCCGCTCTCCTGCATAGCCACACGTGAGTGTTTTCTCCCCGAGCAATGACTTAATGTGACACACATGTGACCGCCAGCCTCTGTAGCGCAGCAAAGCGCCGGCCCTCGCCTTCACCCCACCCCTGCCCGCCCTGGCGGTTCGTAACCCTCAGCCACGGCATTTACCTTGCGAACAAAAAAGTCCCCTGTGGCCAGCAGCAGGGCTGGTACGGGGGAGTGTATAAATACCCATCGCCTTTCAGTGCCAGCTCGGTGTCTCAACAGACCCCCATCCTCCTTCCCCACAAAGATGATGGGCAGCCTTTAAAAGGAAGCCCTTTTCAAAAGTCCTGATCCAAGCAGGGGGTAACTGGGGGCTTTGCCAGAATGCTTGATGGGTATCTAGGAGCAACGACTTTGCTGGGTCACTGGGTAAAAAGAGCAGGGGCACGTTTTACATTTCTTTCTCGCTTACAGACACACAGTCTGAGCACAGCTGGTCCCTGGCTATGGGAAACGGAAGCCCAGAGAAGACACCCTGCAGGAGCCAGCCCCTAAAGATACCTCTCCCTGTCGTTAATACGACAGATAAGCAGTGCTTCTGGTTTTCCCAAACCCCGATGCAAGATGGTAGGACCTCCTAGGGCTGTTTGGAAAGTGCTGAGGATCGGCTGGAACATTTTTGAGCCAGCAGTTATGCCAGCCACACCAGTGCCTCCCAGTAAGGCAACAGCCATGAAGCTCAGCCACACACTATTTAACTGTTTTGATGGGATATGATAGAGTCATAGAATTATAGAATGGTTTAGGTTGGAAGAGACCTCAAAGATCATCCAGTTCCAACCCCCTGCCTTAGGCAGGGACACCTCCCACTAGATCAGGTCACTCAAGACCTCATCCAGCCTGGCCTTGAACACATCCAGGGAGGGAGCAGACACAACCTCCCTGGGCAACCTGTTCCAGTGCCTCACCACCCTATGGTTATCAAGCATCATGAAAGCAGCCTTTAACAGCTGTCAAAGACCGAATAAATATCAGTTCGTGTCTGAAGTTCTTAATTACTGTGCAGCGCCAGAAGTGTAGATCGGTAAAAACCAGCATGCCTCAGCAGCACTGTGTGATGTCACCCAGACAAAGAAAAGAAAAGAAATGGGGCTCTAAAGACATTTACTAGCTAAAGTTTGTCTGATGCAGGCAGGATAAACTGACAGCTGCGGCAGACTCTTTCTACCTCGCTTTTATGTGCCAGGGCGTGCACATGCAGCCTGGGACAGGAGCTAGGTTGTTTCTCTTAAGGGTAGGTACTAGTCTGGGTGAAAGTCCCAGGCTGCCATTTTAAAGAGATTCCAGATGATTTTTTAAAAGCTTCTAGGTGCCATCAAAGCAATGGAAATTTCAGCTTGGGGATGTTTATTGTCAGATGTTCCTTGTCAAAGGGATTTAGACTCAGGATGCTGAAATTTAATTTCGAGTCTGAACATTCTGGTTTGTGTCACAGAACTTTGTTCCTCTTTTAAAATACTATACTGCTTTTATATTTTGGCAGTCTGTAACAGGGAACACGAGGAATAGATATCATGCAGTAATCAGACAATAAGAAAATTTTTAAGCGTGAGATTTATGTGCCACCCCCTCCACCACCCCAAATCAGGAGCCTTTAAAAGAGACTTTTTCTTTCTCCCTCCAGTCCCTTTGTAAATGAGGTGACAGCATTTTGCTCCTCAGCACTTTTAAAGAGCAGCACTTTCACTTGCAAGCAGCACTTACTTGTAATGGCCTTAAAACAGCCATTCATTTTTTTTAAAGTTAACCCAGCCACACTCTTCATTTCCTCTGGGGAGCATGACCAGCCAAGGTGACTGAGAGACCTCAAAATGATTGGAGTCCAGCCCAAACCATCACTTGGATGATACTCACATGACACCTGCCATCTCACAACTTCCACTGGAGGAATTGATGAGTCCTGGGGGAATTTGGCTCAGCAAACCTGCATCTGACTCTAGTCATGCTTCTGAGCAGCTTGCAGCATCCCTATCTTCCCTTCTTTACACACCAAAAGGGCAGTTCATCCTGAGCAGTCTGTCAGGGATGGGCCACACAGTTCATGCCTCTTCAGTTTTGCAATGCAAAGAGCAGAAATGCCTACAGCTGTAGAGACCTGTTAATGTCTGTTCACGTTCCCTTAGACCCACCCCACAAACCCATAGTAATTCTCCAATGTGCAGGGCTACACTTGCAAACACCCTTTGAATACTAAAACTCCCAGTGCCACGCACCAGCGTTACCTGTGCCAGAGGATGGTGGTGTGACAGACCCTGGGCTGTCATCTTCTGGCTCTGACACTGTCACTGTCGGTACCACCTCATGGCTTGGCTTCAGGCTGGACTCTGGCTGAGTCAGGCTTGGCTCTTTGCTGGCAGCTTCCCCGGTGCTTTCTGTTTCAGTGAGTGTGATCTTGACAGAGGCTGTAACCGCAGAGGCACTGTGCTGATCTCCAGACCTTGTGTCTTCGAGATGGTCTTGCTCTTTGGCTGCCTTCATGCTTTCTGAAGCTGTCTGCTGAAGTTCCGCGGTGTGGCTGGTGCTGGTGGCTATTCCCTGGCACTTATCTGTAAGGTCTGGACTCTCATCCTCTGAGTCAGAGTCATTCTTTTCTTGGTATTTGATATCTTCTGGTCTACTTATGTCCATGTATTTGTAAGCTTCTACTTTCATGGGATCTGCTAAGGTTTTATCGACTTCAGCAGACTCTGCAGGAGTCATCTCTATTCCTGAATCTGAGCTGAACAAGCCACGGGACTCAAAGCCAGTCACATCTTGAACAGGATGCCCCAGAGCGTTAAATCCCTCTGTGCTGCCCGAGCAGGGAATGGGGCTGTTCTCCTGCTGATAAATGCCCGTGAAATAGGTGGAGTCCCGCGGGGTGGTGTAGTGGACATCCGAGATCAGAGAAGTGTAGAAGGAGTTGTCACCTCCATTGGCAGTGGACCCGTAGTCAAAGAGGTGTGATGAGGCTGTAACACCTAAGGCAAAGACAGGAAAAGGATGCACAGTGAGGACAGAAGTGCCTGCATACATTAGCCTGTTTGCACAGCTGTACTTGCTCCCAGCTCATTTTAGACTCAGTTTATGCACCAGGCTTGCTTTTGCTTGTAACATCTTTGAGACTGTCTCATACCATACCTTGGGGCAAGATAGTGACATGTGTCAGAATACAGCTGCTTTCATATCTTAAAATAGCTACAATGACCCTAATAGCTGCTAAGAGTTCATGGCCAATGTTAGCCCAACCTGAGCATAACAATGTGCTGTGATTTGACTCAATCTGAGTCAGGGGTTTACCACTTCATACTCTTAAAAAAACAACCAACCAACAACAACAACAAAAAGGCAATCAATCCTGGGCAAAATTTTATTTTTAAACTAATAAAAATGGAGGAGTTTCACTCTAAGAAAACTTTTCCGTAATAAAATATTCTGCTGCAAAGGAATTTTGATGAAAAGTTGGTAGGCAGCTTTAGATTCCATTTCCTCTAAGAACTGTAGAGTCATTAAGGTGGGAACAGATCTCAAGATCCTCAAGTCCAGCTGTCAACTCAGTACCATCGTGCCCACTAAATAATGTCCCGAATTTACCATGTCTACACATTTTTTTACTACACCACCTCCCTGGGCAGCCTGTTCCAGTGCCTGACCACTCACTCTTCCAGGAAAGAAGTTTTTCATAATATCCAACCTGAAACTCCCCTGGTGCATCTTGAGGCTATTTGCTTTTATCCTATAACTTATTATGTGGGAGAAGAGACTGACACCAACCTCACTACAACCTCTTTTCAGGTACCTGTAGAGAGCAATAAAGTCTCCCCTCAGCCTCCTCCAGACTAAACAACCTCAGTTCTCTCAGCCACTCCCCATGAGACCTGTTCTCCAGACCCTAAACCAGCTTCACTGTCATTCTCTGGACAAGCTCCAGCACCTCAATATCCTTTTCATAGTGATGGGCTCAAAACTAAACCCAGTATTCAAGATGTCCTTTAAGAGCAGCCACCCTAAGTTTGTGAAATACAGGGGCAAAGACTGAACACCCTGGCCAGAAAGCTATATCCTGTGTGCACCATCTACAAAGCATGCCAGCATGGAAGTGGTTAAACCTCTGCCCACACCCATGCATCATTTTCAGGCACCGCTTCCAATTCCCTTTGCCAGGCTTTAAGTTCCTAATTAAATTACAAACAATGGCCAGTCTTTATTTGCAGCATTAATATGGTGCACAGCTCAGTGAACGGCAAGATCCCCCATGAGGCAGGCAGGAGGTGGGGAAACATTTTTATAGGGGCTGAGGGAACTGGGATGTAGAGGAATGAAGCTAATGTCTGCAGGATCTGGTGTCTATAAGGGGACAGAAGGCAGTTAACCACTTGCATGCTGATGCACACTGCATCACAGAGGCTGCCCAGCTTCCTCTGACTTTTGCTCATCACCCTGCAAGGGAAGTGGGGCTCCTGACCAGCTCCATACGTGCTGTGTCCTGGGCTACAACACACAATGCAGACTTAAAACTAATATTGAAGGGATGGTGCCACAGCTGCAAAACCAGAAGCTGAAAAATACCAGCATGAAAGCTTCTGAGCTACTTTTTATCCTCCATGCATGCACATAATAATGCTATCTCTAAATGCTGTCATGACTAGTTTTCCCCCATAGCCCTCCATGCATTAGACACAGAATCACAGAATTGTAGAATCAGTCAGGGTTGGAAGGTACCACAAGGATCATCTAGTTCCAACCACCCTGCCATACACAGTGACACCCTACCCTAGATCAGGCTGGCCAGAGCTTCATCTAGCATGGCCACAACCACCTCCTTGGGCAACCCATTCCAGGCTCTCACCACTCTCATGCTGAAGAACGTCCTCCTCACATCCAATCTGAATCTCCCCACCTCCAGCTTTGCTCCATTCCCCCTAGTCCTGTTGCTACCTGATTGCCTAAGAAGTCCCTCTACAGCTTTTTTGTAGGCCTCCTTCAGATACTGGAAGGCCACAATAAGGTCACCTGGAAGCCTCCTCTTCTCCAGACTGAACAGCCCCAACTCTTTCAGTCTGTCCTCATAGCAGAGGTGCTGCAGCCCTCTGATCATCCTCGTGGCCTTTCTCTGGACACACTCCAGCATGTCCACATCCGTCTTGTAATAGAGGCTCCAGAACTGGATGCAGTACTCCAGGTGGGGTCTCACCCGAGCAGAGTAGATGGTAAGAAACACCTCCCTCAACCTGCTGGCCACACTTCTGATGCAGCCCAGGATCTGGTTGGCTTTCTGGGCTGCAAGTGCACACTGATGACTCATGTTGAGCTTTTTGTCCACCAGCACCCCCAAGTCCCTCTCTGCAGGGCTGCTCTCCAGCCATTCACTGCCCAGCCTGTATTTGTGCTTGGGATTGCCTTGACCCAGATGTAGGACCTTGCACTTGGTCTTGTTGAACCATATGCAGCTCATTGTGGTGGTTTGGGAGCGATCCACTCCCCACCCTCTTCCCCCACCCCGCCGCCTCCACTTTTGAAATTACCCAGACTAGACTCAGCCAGCTGGAAGTTAAAGAATAAAGCTTTATCTGTACAACTTAGCACAATATACAAATAGATAGTTACAATATATTACAGATATTTACAGATATATACAGTAAAAAGGTAATACAGAAACACCACAGCCCTCCCAGAGATCAGTCTCCAAGAGGGGTTCGCAACCACCCTTTCACTTTCCCCCTACACACCAATCTTATCTGTCTTACATGCCAGATAAGCAGGGAAGATCAGCCAGGGTGGGTTAGAAGCAGGAATTGATTAGTTAGGTTATACAAATTCAGCTGGAAGGCAAGGAGAGAGAAGGGAGGCCAACAGCCAGCACTCAGACCCAAACGTCTCTGTCTTATCTATGTTTGTGTCCTTGCTTTTGTACCTTTCAGCAAACCTATGAGCGAAGTAGACATCATCAATGTTTTCCTTTCTCAACCTATAACCTAATTTCTCTTATTAAAATATTCCAATTAACCTCAAATCAGCACACTTATTTAGTGAAGTCTGCAGCAATTCTTTTTTCCTTTCAACTCTGTTCATTGTGTGACTGCAGGCTTTCTTTTACAGCACAGCCTGCAGAATGACCATTTCCCTCACCTGTTTTTTTGCATCACTCAGTGCTATGAGGACTTGCAAGTAACTTCTCTTCCTCGGGCTGTGTTTAATGCAGGAACAGCATGCTCCTCCTTTTACAAGGAGAAGCCCAGTAGCAGAGGGAAAAAGCAACCAAAAGGTGCCGCACCTTGCTTTGCAGCCTAGCTGTGATACCTACTGCTATTTGCCTACCTGTGCTGACTTTGAGTGCTGCCTATCCCTCACCACTAAACTGTTACTGCACACACAATGGTGACAGCAGCTCCATCCCCACACCTTGAGAGGCCCAGGGATTTGTGGCAACTGTCTTTGCCACAGGAGAGCAGAGAAAGTGCTGTAGCTAGAAGGTACACAATTATCACCATTCCTAGTCATTCCCAGCCTTCAGGTTGCTCTTTGCACTGCTATGGAGCAGGGCACAGAATGATTATAAATATTTCTATGGGAAAAGCCAGGATCTTATTTCAGCATGGTGAGGGCCACTTACACATGAATTTGAGGCTTTTTCTTTCCTCTGTATCTAACTTTATGTTTACCTGAACTGAATTTTGTCTTCAGTTTTCCTGCTAGGTCACTCAGGGCTGCAAGAGCCTTTTGCAGCTCACTCAGGCAGCTCTCATCCTCACTTCTCCAAATGACTCCATTTCATTAGCAAAGTTATATGAAAATGGAGCCTAAGATGAAAACCACCATGAAACCAGGATAGAATAAGGGCTAACCTGAGCCGCTCAGCACCAACATTAGGTCCTACCTGAGGTCACACAGTGCTTCACAACGGCAGCTCATGCTCCAAAAACATTTCTAACAAATCAGTCAGCAAAAAGGGATGGGTTCTTTCTCTTGCAAATATTTTTCTTGCTGAATTTATCTTTTGGAAAATTATCCATGAAGAGGCTTGGATTTTCACAAATGTGTTGGTTAGCTGAAATTATCTGATGCATTGCTTATGCCAACCTATTTCAGGCTGTGAATTGCTGACTACAGACTCTTTGTGCCTGTTGCTGCCAATATCTGCTGCTTGTAATTTACTATTTGTGCTGGGTGAGTGGCTGTTTAAATCATGGGCTTGCACAGCAGCTTCTTCATTAGATGATTCCTTGGTGCCTGCTGAGTCTGATCCAAAGCCCACTGAATTCACTAGCAGAGTCCCACTGATTCTAAGGGGCTTTGGACCAGGTCAGGATTGCTGTACAATAGGACTGTGCTGGATGCTCATGAAAAATACTCCATCACAACACCATCAGTGAGCAAAAATCCTTTCCTACAAATGTCCCACTAGTACTAGGAAAGAGGGAGCACAAATATGGTCAGAGGAGACTGAAGTCATCATCGAAGCAATATTCATGGATGCTGTTTGCAGCTTTCATTTCTGCTTTGTCCATGGTATCTGTGAGCCAGATGCACATGCATTTGCAGCACTTAGTGATGCTGATCAATAAAGCAGTGAAAAGGTTCCTAATGCATTTGTGTCAGGTGCTTCATAGCAGGAGTTACAGCAAGCCAGGGGAGCCACTGTGACAAAGGGAGCCTGAGAAAATATCATCCTATTCTTTATGTTATTCATTGGCAGGAAGAAAAGGAACCCTGAGAGAGTCACTGACAGAAACATCACATCTGCAAATATTACAAAACCAGCTCTGCAGCAGATGTTAGCACAAAAGCTGAATTAAAATGGACTCACTGTCAGTCATAATTTTTTTCCCCCTTTTTTCTCTGCAGTGGTTTTGCAAACAATGATGAAACCAGAAAATGCATCTCTTTGGGGTTCAGGAGGAAGACAAAGAGTGAATGGGTGTGTGAGCATGTCCATGTGTAAGTGTGAGTGGAGAGGGTTTACATTAGCAGGATATAGAGGGATCCCAACTCTCAAGGCAACTGTAGAGTCAAAAGCACTGAAGAGAGCCGAAAATGCCTAATTACTAGGATTTAATGCAACAATTTATTTCCACAGGGAGCCACTGGCAAAACTGCCTCTTATTTGGTAAGCGTCAATCTATCAGCTATTAGGCTGGCTATTAAAGACAGGGAAACCTATAACAGCTGAGCAAGATTTTTGCTGAAGAATAGTGCATTCAGAGCCTGGTGATTAAGCAATGACCTCTCTGGCTTTAAGTTTATTTAGTTCAATATCCGTGGGAAGTAGAAGCCATGAATAGCACTGGGAATGGATGGCAGTATCAGATCTGAATTTACCCTTGTTACAAAGGGTCAGGTTTTTTTAACTGGATTTTCTTCAAATGTGCCCAAAAACGTGCCTGCCAATTCAGGTGGAGCAAAGCTATTCAGTGCCTGAGAGCAGCAGTCATGTCTCCATGTAATATGAGACCTCAGGAAATAATTTCTCTTTCTGTGACCAGCTAAGAAGTAATGGGTCTGATTCAATCATTTGGGTCTGCTCAATTCAATCATTCAATCAATGGGTCTGCTCAATTCATCTGAGCACAGCTGAGATGCTCGGCAAGTTCCATGTGTTTTCATCAACTCTGAATAATAAAAAAATAATAATAAAAAAAAAGCGAAAATGACTGTTTTGTTTCCTCAGAGCAAGTGACTTCTCCAGAAACCCTCTCCTACAGCACTGTATTTACAGCTATTTAGCAACTGACACAGGAAATAATTTAGAAATCGTTGGTTCCACGCAGAGTAACTCTTAAGAAAGGCAGCCGAAGCTCAGTTTGGATCAATGCAAGCTACTGCTGCAACACATTGGAGGCATAAAGAAGAATGTAGCTGAGGATAACAGACAAGAAAATCAGCTATTTTAAATACAACTGATTTTTTTTCCCAGTTAGAGTGTGCTCGGTTCTTTAAATGGATTACTTCAGAATATTGGAATATTGTGTTCAAGTTTCAATAAAATCGAATTATAGAATGATGTGGGTTGTAAGGGACCTTAAAGATCATCTAGCTCCAACTTCCTGCCACAGGCAGGGGCACCTCCTACTAGGCTCATGGCTCTGAACACTTCCAGGATTGGAGCCTCCACAGCATCTCTGGGCAACCTGATCCAGTGCCTCATCACCTTCACATTGGACAATTTCTTCCCAACATTTAATTCAAATCTAGCTTCTTCCAGTTACCCCTTGTCCTATTCCTACCCACATCTGTAGAAGACCCTCTCCAACTGTAGGCCCCTTCAAATACCAAAAAAGAGTTCAAATACTGGAAAAATACCCAATCTCCACATTAACCTGCCTTTCATAATCTTCACATACAGCTCTGGTGACCTTCAGTTGCACAGAGTGTCACAGACTGTCAGTTCTGCGGGAAAGCTGGCAGCCCCATGACATGAGGTTCAGTATTTATTGTGCATTGATGATTTGGTGAGAAATAGTAATTTTGCAGAAGAGGAGGAACTGATTTTTAATCAGCTGAGGCTATTTTTACAGACTGGAGCTGCACTAAGAAGGAGAAGGATCTTTGGTTGCAACCAGAGGAATCAAGGTTTCAGCGACCTTTTCAGACAAAAGCAGTGTTGAGCAAGCTGCTTCCAGCAAATTCCTGTAAGTCTTTTCAATAGTTGGCTCTGATTTTTGCTTTGGATATTGAGCCTCAGAAGTTACCAGCTACCCAAGTGCTGCAGGGCTTCTAGCTCCCAGGAGCAGTCTCTCCCCAGCTTTCTCCAGTGTTCATGCAGATCGTAGCTTCCTGGTGACAAGGTCCACCTAGTTCTGTCTGGACAGTCCCTGACCTGCAGTAATTAATAGACTAGGGATAATAATGACTCCAACTGCCCAGAGCTTGCCACCACCTACACACTTGTATCTAGAGGTCAAACCACAGCTCAGGGTCCTCCCTAATGACCAACATATACTGTGTTTCCTAGCCCCACATTGTCAGGTTATGTTTCAAATTACCATTAATTTTTATCATTCATCCACAACCAAGCATGTGAATCTTTTTGCTTTCTTCCAAATGCAAAACAAAAGCAGCTATTAAACAGTCCTGCCTTTTCTGTACAGTTCATCATCAGCCACTAGCAAGAAGCCTGTGCTTGACCTATCCAAACCTATCCTTTAATAAGGACAAAGAAAAGAAAAAATCTTTTCTAATTATTTTGACCCTGACATACTTGAATTCTATTTAGTTTGCCTTCTTATCTGAAACCTCATATTACCTTGCCTATGTTCTCACCTGTAGTCATGTTCAGTGTATTAGCACTTTCCCAGGACTCTTTACAGTAGTCAGATCAACCAGCAGTCCCCAGACATTCTCCAAATGTTTTCCTATATTTGGACCAAGCTGTTTCTTCCTCTCTGCTTTGATTTCAAGTCCAACTGAAACTTCAAAGAAGCTCCACAGAACCATAAGAGTTGTGGGGCCTAGAAGGAATGTCTGGAGATCATCTAGTCCAAACCCCCTGCTAAAGCAGGGTCACCTAGAGCAGTTTGCACAGGATCATATCAGGTAAGTTTTGAATCTCTTGAGAGAAGCAGACTCCACAACCTCTGTGAGCAGCCTGCTCCAATGCTCTGTTACCTTCAAAGTAAAGAAGCTTTCCCTCATGTTTAGGTGGAATTTACTGTCTGCAGTTCGTGCCTGTTGTCCTTTTGTTGTGCCTGTTTGTGTCACAGGGCACCACTGAAAAGAGTCTGGTCCCATTCTCTTGATACCCACCCAAGAGTCTGGTCCCATACTCTTGATATCAACTTTAGATATTGATGAGCATTGAAAAGGTCCCCTCTCAGTCTTTTCTTCTGCAGGCTAAATAGCCTCAGGTATCTCAGCCTCTATCCATACGGTAGATGCTCCTGGTCTCGCATCATCTTTATAGCCCTTCATTGGGCTCTCCTCATTAGTGCCCTTTCTCTGTTGAACTGGGGAGGCCAGAACTGGCCAAAATACTCCAGATGTGGCCTCATTAGGGCAGAGTAGGTGGAAAGGACAAGCTCCCTTGATCTGATAGTCGCACATTTCCAAATGTCCTTTGCTAGTAAGTACTACTCCCAGGAGCAGCAAGGGGCATCTCAGCCTCATGTCAAATCACAGAAGGCTTCTAAGTAGGTTGGCTACCCCCAGGGATATCTGAGTGCACCACTTGAGATCCATGCTCTCAATTTTGCAGAAAACATCTCTATAAATTTTCTAACCCAGGACACTTCAATATCTATGCAAACCTCAAAAGTACTTGAGCTCTCGTGTCAATTCAAGTAGAGCTTAACACCCAAACATCTGAGACCCCTCAAGCCAAGTGTGCCATCACCATGCTGAGGATAATACCACCAAATGAGATCTCAGACTCCCTGGATTAGCCTTTCTCCATAACCAGTCAGCTGCCAGCCCTCCAGAGGCTACAGGTTACATACAGATTGCAGCAAGCTGCTTGCAAGAGAACTGTACCAGGCATACAGCTCTAGCAGCAGTGCCAGCTCTTCCCAGCTGCCAGGAGATGGTGCTCTTTGTTTTAGCTCAGGGTCTGCAAACCTACTTTACAAGTTAGCAGCTTCTTTTCCTCCACAACTCTCATGACCCTGACTGCAGGAAAGACAGAAGCCTGCAAGACACAGCACTGGCAAACATGAATGCCCATCCTCCCAAAGTCAGTTGGGGATCCACTTGCACAATCGATGCTATAAGCAAGCTGGATGTCTCAGAAGGATATATGCTCTTATTCTATGATTATTTCCCTTTGGTTTTCTGCATGAGTCCCAGATGTGCTGGGGAAACTCAGACTTCTTTCCCACCGTCTCACAGCAGCTGACAGCTCTGTGCTTTAGCTCCTGGGAACCAGAGTGGTTCAGTGCATCAGCTGTGCAAGTTATTTAACCTTTCCCTCGAGATCCTGCAGCAGCCAGAGGAAGTGCTACCATGCTGAGAGGCAGGTGCTGTCTCCTGCACAGGCAGGTGGGCAAAAGGATGGAGTGGAAAAAAACAAGCTTAATTCTCCTTACTCTTGTTACTCATCGACTTCACTGGAGTGACTTCTGATTCATCCTACCTGAGATGGGAAGCAAGTCCAGGACTCAGACAAGTTACTGATGCTCTGATGCACATAAACCCCTCCTCCAGGTCAGTTTACAGAGGGTGAGAGTTATTACCTCAGCCCCATTGCTTTAGATCTCTATTGTAAGCAAGCATTGAGCCTTCCAGTTCCAGGGCTCTCCTATTTCAGTCCTCCATGGACTGAAAACCTTGGCTGCTGAAGCTGAGCATCCTTTATCAACTCACTATCTCCTTATAAACACAGAAACCAGAGAAGGGGACAAAACCCCCGGAAGCCCAAACACATTTAAGAACTTCAATTTAGTGTTTCTCTGTTTGGGGCAGCCCCTTCCAGCAGCTGTTGTCAAGTCACCATCATGTTACACCAAAGCATGATTTTCCTGTGTGGCTTCCCAAGACCCTGCCTGGGATTTTCTCTTCTTGCCCCAATAAACTTCTGTTTTCTCCAAAAACTGAGCAGGCATGGATCAGGTCTTGGCTCAGCTGCTGAGTGCTACGACGCTGTCTGGAGGAGAGCTGTGTAGCAGACACTGATGAGCTTTTAATAAGATTAAGACAGATCCACTCTGGAGAGCACAGGACACACTGTGCTGTGGGCACAGTCATCCCAGCAGACTTAACAGCAGACTTCTTTTTGCATGGACTCTGCACCACAACAGCTATTGTCTCCCTGCCAAAAAGCTACCAGGGTACACCTTTTTGTTACTTCTGAACAGGCTCTGTGGGTGTTGTGGTGCATCCCAGGCCGAGCCAGTTCAAACAGAGGAGGGGAGCTTGGTTTGGTGATGCTGAATACCCTCAGCTCACACGGACATGCAGAGCTCACAGCATCTGACAGGGAATGAATGCTCAGCAGGTCCTCCAAAGCTAACCAGCCAGTGTGCAAAGTGAACCCATAGTAAATGATTCAGCACTTCCCACCCCCACATGCCCTCCAGGCTTTCTGCTTCAATAAATGGCCTCAGAGAGCTCCAATTTGACCTGGCATTAAAACCATGATATAAGGCCTGTGACAACCTTCCCCAGAACTCTAGACAGCATGAAAAATCATTGTGTTGGTTTGAGCTAATTGGAGAATTTGAGTGAGAAACTGGACTATTGGCTGAGAGAGAGTTAAACACACAGTGTCACTTCACCGAGTTTCACTGAGACAGAGAAAAAAAAATTGTTTTGAGAATTTTTCCCAAAACATCAGATAGCCAGTCTGCTTGCAGAGGGCCAGTCTGGCTTGGGTCTTGCTGGCTCCGGCAGCTTTTCCTTTTGTCTCTTGGTCTTGCTGGCTGAATTCAGAGTTAAATCACTAAAACTACTAACTCCTGCTCCTATTACTAATCTCTCTGATCTTCAGCTTATCTGCAGCATCAAGTGGTGAGATAAAGCTGGGGAAAGGGGGGAAAGGTGGTAGGGGCGTTTGGTTTCCCTCTCTTGGAGATTTTGGTCTCCAGGAGGGGTGTGGTGTCTGTATTCCCTTTTTACTGTATATTACTGGAAATATCTGTTATATCTTGTATATATTTGCTTGTATATTTGCATTGCTGTAAATATAAAGCTTCATTTATTAACTTCCAGTGTGTTTTTCTGAGTTTTAGCCGGGGTTTGAAAAGGTGGGGGGGCAGGTCACTGCAAACCCACTACAATCATGGCCACTGGGAAAAAAAAAAAAAGAAAAAAATAAAAAAAAAAGAAAGAGCTTTGAGAGGAGAACAAGGACAACTTAAAATGTGTAAAGTTGCAAGTGCTCTTGCTGGAAGTGCCAGCTGCACCAGGTCTTCATAATTATCAGAAAAGGTTACAAATATAATTTAGTAAGGTTTAACAAAACTCTGGTTCAGGAAAAAGGAAAGTTTGCACTCCTGTGATGGTGTCATCAAGAGTAACATGACTGGTCGATAGAGTTCAGTGACACTAAGGTACTGCCTAGAACACTATCAGATGAACTTTGCTAAGGATAATCAAACCCAGCTTACAAGAATAATTCATTCTTGCTTCACTGTAGTCACACCTCCTCTCCTCTGGAAGAACCAAACTCTACTGAGTTGCATGAGGAAAATCCTCCAAGCACTTAGTATCTAAATACGTTTTTTAATGACTTCAAATGGGGCTCAACTCCCTTTAGAGCAATAGACACCAAAGGATCTTACAAAATCTGGGTTAATTTAGCTACATCTCATTTGTCCTTAAGTTCTAAGATACCTAAGCCCCGTTTCAAATGTGATTTAGAAACTTTGGCTATTCACTGATTTTACTGCCAGTTGGTCACTCTGCAGTTGTCCCTCGATACCCCCTTCAGAAACATCCCCTTACACATTCTCCATGCCAGGGCCCTGCTACAGGCACCTTCTGCCCATACTGCCCCACCTTTGCTGTATCCCAGTTACCTACAAATTCAGCCTCCCACAAGTGCAGTAAGGCAATAGGCAGCCATGTGGCTGCAGATTCAAACTCAGCCTGGAAAAGAGAGAAATGCCAGCGCCAGCTGCTTTTGATGCTGTAATAAACTCGGGATAGAAACCATTGCCCTACAGCTTCAGGCTCTTCCACAGGGAGGTAAAAGCCAGTGTTGGCTATTTTGAAAAATGAGAAAAGAGGAAGAAATGGTTGCCTTGCACTTGGGCTTGGCTTCCCATCCTCCAAGGCTGAAGCCACCCCAGCAACATGAATCTTCTAGTGAGACAGAGCACCAATTTGCAATGAAGTTCAGCTGAAATCACTGAGAGCTCTCGAGAGGAAAATTAATTTTGTAACAACGCATCACACCTACAATGATGTGTCAGGCATGGTAATTCAGGGAGAAAAACAGCTGTTGGGCACTGAGGGCTGGGGTAAATCAGGAGTGACTCTACCAAAGGCACTAGAGTTACACCTGCATAAAGCTGTCACCAGGGAAGGAAGTATGAGGCCTTGGGAGCCAACAAGGCATCTGAAGACAAGACATCACCAGCCACAAATCAAGATCAAATCTAACACTGAAGGGACAGAAAGGAAATGTAGGTCAGAGAGGACATGGCAGTGGGAAGCTGATGTGGGCAAAAGAGACAGAACTGAAAAACAACCATCTGACTCCCTTTTTTCTTAAGGTTTTCTCATTGCAACATGACCCACACCAGAGAGGCCAGAGGACCAGCATATGCTGGCTTCTTGTAACAACCTTCACTGGCAGCAATAGGAACATTAGGATAAAAGAATGTGTATAAGCACCAAGTAGAATCCAGCACGTGTTACATCAAGGAGGAGAGAGGAATAGAAACAACATCAGGAGAGATTTATGAAAAATGACCCAAAAAAAAAAAAACCAAAAACCAAAAAAGATAGAGAAGCAGGAAAGTTCTGATGAGACAGTTAAGGCAGCATGCTCTGATCCCAGCACTAATGTGGTTTCCTGATATGTTATTTCTCAGTTTTTAGAAAGTGGGGGCACCAAAACTGCATCTGAAAGTCAATCAAAAGTATATTAAAAGTTAAACTTCTCTAAATAGTGCAGAATGTGGGGCAGAGCCACTGCAGTCATATATCTGGCTGCTGGCTCCACCTTCTGTTTAAGGAGGATCAGGCCATATGTGCAATAACTAATGTTGTAAGTGTCCTTTCCTTCAAGGTCTCTCCTTTATTTGTCTGCTACCTTCTCTTCCCCTTAAAAAAAAAAAAAGATGAGTTTACTCCAGAGACAGGAAAATTCCTGCTGATACATCTTGATTCTCTGAAGGACGTTTTTAGAGATTTATCACACTCTTTACTCTACTTGAGTGAAGAGCCAATGCAACAAACCACCCCATCTCCTGACTGTGAATACGTGAGACCAAATATATTCCCCCATTCCTGAGATCACCAGCAAGTCTGAAGTCTGTACTTTGAACAGAGGTATAATTAAGATTTCAAGGAACACAGGTTAGTTGGACTGTCTCATGCCCTGGAAGCCCAGGAGAAGCTTCTGCTCCTTCTTGGCAGCTTTCCATCTCTTTTCCTTAGCAAAACCCTGAAGGCTTTCAAGGGCCATGTAGGACCACTGTGGTGATCCAGGGCAGAATGGCTTGTCTTGGGCACATTCACAGACACCTTGGATGTCACTCCTAGATGCCCTCAAGCTAGGGGGAAAGGAGCAGCTCCTCTCCCCTCAGTATGTGCACACCATGCAGGTAGCTCCATGGGCAGCACTGCAGACTCAACCCACTATTTTCTGGGATAAGGAAACCTAGAACAAAGGTACATTTTCCTCTGGCCCTCTTCTGTCTTGCTATGGCCAGCACAACAGGGATAGAGATGATACTGTTGCTCTAGGGCAGGCAGATGCTGAGTGCCACTTTTCCAGAGAAGCGGAGGAAAGCCAGACAAAGCCATGCCTCTGCTCTTTGCAAGAGAGCCCAGCTCCTCACAGGCAGGCTTGGTGGGTTAATTACAGTCTTCTGCAGATTTGCAGACAGCAGAGGCTGCTCTACAGAAAGCTTCTGAGGTTGTGACAGAGCAACCTTGATTTAATTCAACCCTTTGCTGGAATTATTGCCTGTAATTAAAACAAGAGAGGGACAGCAGCTTGACAGCGGCACCGGGACTAATCGCTCTGATGGGCTCTTCTCTTTGCATTCAGCAGCACAGCCTAGTGTGCTTCTCAAGTGAGAACCCGGGGATAATTACCTAGATGCAGCCTTCTTTGAGTCTCTGCCACATGAGAAGGGTCAGCTGCCAGGTAACTGTGGAAGCTTCAATGAAAAGTAGGAATGGAGAGCTCTCTCCTTGTTCTTCTCCTCTACCCAGCTTCCCGTCTGTGCACTGACAGTGCCAGTGGAGCAGTTCTTTTGAAGTGATTATGGGTTCACAATAAAAGCCAAAATTCAAAGAATGTCCTTTCCCTCAGTGAAGTATCCAAGGCCCCAAACCCAAAAAGAGTCTGATTTTGCTGCCACCTTAATACTAGAAGAGGCAGAAAACAATTAGCTAGTTTCTTGAATCAGCCCAGGAAGGTTTCAGATCTAAGAGCAGTTACGCAAGTAACTTTTGAATGCTATCAGTAGAAGTGCTCCTGCTTGAGGAGACAGAATTAATACACAACCTGCACAGCAGCTCTCCTGATTTAGGCTCAAGCATAAGCTACTTTCAGACAGCTACCCAACAGTCAGACTTGCAGTATGATCATGGACATTTCCATTCCACCATGTGGAATGACTAATCTGCAAAGAAAGCAGCTTCTAAATCAAGTTCTGGACATTGCTGATTCACCTACAGTTTTATGTCAATATGATAATCATGTGTAAAGAGGAAAAAGCAAACGTGGCTAGCAGTTCTGCTGTGTTTTTGGGGAGATAGAAGAGAACATCCAGAAAACATGGCAAATTAGGCAGTATGTTCTTTGGGAAAAGCTCACTGTGAGGCTTCCATTGTGAGTCAGCCACGGGGTATCTGGAAGAGCAATCTAAGGATAAGCTTGTGCTTGAAAATCTAATATCCTTCTTGCCTGTAAGCTTGGTGTTAGGAAGAAAAGGAAAAGTGGCAAGAATAGGAAACAACTTTCTTTTGTGTTTTCAGTATTCAGCCCCCTCTGGTCATCAACTCACAACGCATGTATGAGAAATCTCTCAAGTGTTAACAAGGGAATTAGGACACTAAGATAACTCGGGTGAGTTCCTAACATGCAGTATCAGATACTGACTAATCATTCACTGCAGTACAACTTCAGCCAGGATAGTGTAAATGCATCAGTGGACGACACCATGCTCAGGGATGGAGCCTATTTCCCTGGGGCAGAAATCCAGAGTGCAAAGGTGTGTGCAGTGCTGCAGCCCGAGCATGACAAAATGCCCAGGCAGGACATGAAAAGGGACAAGAGGCAGTCCAGGAGCAAAACAAGTGCTCCTGGACTAAACCTGCAATGTAAAACAAAGGGGTGGACAGGGCAGGAAGAGAGAGACTCCCACTAATTATCTGTAGCTTCCACTCTGGCACATGTAGAAGCCAGGCATTTTTCACAGAATCATAGAATCAGTCAGGGTTAGAAGGGACCACAAGGATCATCTAGTTCCAACCCCCCTGCCATGCACAGTGACACCCTGCCCTAGATTAGTTTGGACAAAGCCTCATCCAGCCTGGCCTTAAGCACTTCCAGGAAAGTGGCCCCAACCACCTCCCTGGGCAATCCATTCCAGGCCTCACCACTCTCAAGGTGGAGAACTTCCTCCTCACATCCAATCTGAATCTCCCCACCTCCAGCTTTGCTCCATTTCCCCTAGTCCTGTCACTACCTGATAGCCTAAAAAGTCCCTCCCCAGCTTTTCTGTAGGCTCCTTTCAGATCCTGGAAGGCCACAATAAGGTCACCTGGGAGCCTCCTCTTCTCCAAACTGAATAGCCCCAACTTTATGTTTTGTTTGCTTCATTTAGGAAAAGCAAGGAAAGATGCGGAGAAGCATACAGGTGGCACAAGTACTGGAGGGCAAAACACCTAGGACAAACCTGGAGGAGACAGTAACAGGCAGGGAAGAGAAGGGCAGATTCAGTCCATAAATACTCTAAAGGTACCAGTATGTGAGAAGGCAGGGAATTAGTCGCAGTCTTAGAGGATGGGAGGGAAAAGAGCAGTCTGAAAGATATAAAACAGGGCTATATGTTAAGGTGTATTTCTTGATGGGAAAAGGCAGAGGACTGGAATAGGGAGCACAGGGTGTGCCTGTGCACCCATCTTCCCATTACAGCACATCTGGATGGGCCTTGGCAGGGGATAAACTCCAGCTCTGCCCTGGGAGGTGCTTCCAGATGTCTTTTTCTGGCACCACTGTCAATAGCCCAATTTTGCCTCTTACACTTCAGAGGATGTTTGGCAAGAGAGAAAATTGAAGGTAAATGGTTCTGCTTGGAACTGAGCTGTAACACTTTTTTTTTTTTTTAATGAAACAAAAACAAACCCATAAAAATCATTCTAGGTCAAATCAATTTGACTGGAAGCTAAATGTCAGATCTAGTTTACAGCAAACTTTGTATATCAAAGGGAAATATTGTGCAGCAGGGTCCCTCATGGAAGCACACACAACGTGGTGCACGCAGGGAGACTTTGCAGGGTAGCTTTTATTTTCTGTGCCTTGTGACAGTACCTAACAGACTGCAGCTCCCTTTGGCAACAGAGAAGCACCTTGTACCTTCTGCCCTAACTTCTTCACAAGTCCAACTACTTCAGCATAGCACCCACACAGCTGAAGTTTACAGTCAGTCCTAAGTAATCTGAGACCCATCTTAGCTCCTAGTGTTTTGGATCTGAGCCCATGAAATTATTCATCACATCATATAGTTGCTATAGTAACATCCCATTGAGTATTATTAGACATTACTGTCCCCAGATCCCATATACTGGAAGGAATTGTGCAGTCATCTTTGCCTGCACAGCTTTCTGCTCCCCATAGCTCTGAGGAGTGGATGACCCAGGTGGTGGATTCACCGTGCCCTATCCTTCCCCAGCACTATCAGTTGCAGCACTGAGATGTGGAGTGCAAAAAGCAATGTACACCCCACTTTCAATCAGCCCACTTTGTTCAAAGCAGCTGCAGTTTAAAGCTGCTTCTTCACAGAAACTTGCTTATACATTTTTCCAGAGGTGAGTTAAAAAATACATGCTCTAATTTAAATGCAGGCAATGAGCATTTTTGTTAGCCCAAGCAAATGAAAATCTAAGCCACTTTCCCCTCTATCAGTCACAAGAGACTAAACTCTGCAGCAAACCATCCCGAACAATTCTTTTTCAATAAAAAGAACCATCAACTCTTTTCTCCCCTGATGTTAAATGTTAAAAATGTTAGGAAAGAAGAAATTAGATCAGTACAGGGCTGAAGATGGACAGAGACAACCAGACAGAGGAAGAACCAGGCTGTCCCTTGTTCTGAAACTCAAGTCACTACATTCTCCCCTTAAACTCCTCTTCCAAAGGGAAAATTTGGTTACAGAAGTTGAATACAACATCTATATCAGACAATGGCTCCCCACAACGAATTTACAACTTCCTACATTTTCTAGTAGCATTTGTTGTCTGATTCAAATGCCACATGCCTTGTGTGCCACATGTCTTATTGCCCATGGGGCCAGCAGATGTCTACATCAGCTGTGCAGGCAAAACATAAAAAGGTCTTCTGAGGTCCATATCTCTCCCAGCCTGATCTGAAATAGCCCAAAGACAATAACTAATGCTTTCCTCCTATGAAAACTGGAAATGAGAGGAAGAAGGGAGTTGGAGACAGGAGAGTTCATGAAGAGCATCTCCAGCAGGCTATTTATACTCTCACTGGCTCAACTTCCACTTGCCCTGAAGCCATTTAACACTGTCTCACAGTGTGAAAAGGGCCTTCATGTGGATAAACATTCAGGTCTGTCACTGTAAAGCATTCACAACATATGGGCAGGCTCTTCATTTTTAGTGGTTTCATCCACTTAAATACATCTGATAAAGGCTTAATAATTTTATGCCAACTTCGACCATTCTGGTGAGAGATTTCTGCCTGCAAACACAGGATGCAACAAAACATCTCCCTGGATTGCCATCCCATTTCAGATCCCTGCTTTGGGGATGAACAGCCCCCATCTCTTGTCTGGACCTGTTTCAGGGTACCTCCATGTGGGTCTCACCCAAGCTGCAAACTGAGGCCTGCAGTGTGATTGGTCTTTGAGGGGGAGAACAGAAATGGCTTTTCCACCCTAACCACAGCTCACCTTGATGCAACGTGCCCAGTTTACCCAGTCTCTGGATCTTCCAAGTAGCATTTAAGCTAAGCATTTAATTTGTCCCACATCAATCTTAATGGGGGAAATGGGCTTCAATTCCATGGTTTGAAGTGCTGAACTTTAGGGATGGTAATAGAATGGGCAGCAGTCAGAAGAAGTGGGTAGTGGGACAGGAAATTTGTAAATTAAGCCCAGATTTGAGGTGCCCAGCAAAGCTGAGGGCCTGGTTTCCAATCACTTGTGCCTTGGATCCCATCAGGGTGCTGAAATGCTTCTCCTGGAAATAGACCAGGCTGCTTTTGCACTTCCTGAAGACAGAGGCATGAAATCTGGCAAGAATCACAGCCCATGACCAGCTGTTTATGGTACTTTCTGGGTGGTGGGAGCCCCCAGCCAGTTGCTGGATGGAGGCTGAGAATTGTCCTGAGTGCTGGTGAAATGCTGCCCCATATGAAGTTTATCCTAGCATGTATTTTCTTAAGATGTGTGTGTGTGAATGTTACATTGATTCCCTTTGCCTTTGGGTGCAAATGGGATGGAAGGTAGCAGGGGTAGGGGAGTGTCTGCAGCCCCAGTGCAGCAGTGGAAGGTCTTCCTCAATGTCTAGACATGTAGTGATGGTGAGAACAGGTGATGTCCCCTTGGAGGTGAATGTCTCCTAAAAGCCTGCAGAGCTGTGTGGGTAAAATGCAGCTTGGTTTGAGGGGTAGGGGCTGGGCAGGCACTGCTGCCTCTATGCTGCCTGCACTGCTGCCTCTATGCTGCTTCCTCCTTGCCTGAGAGTTAGCAAAGGTGACTTCTCCACACGCCTGGGGAGGTGATGCTGGCGTTGATGGATCCTTCGTTGCAAATTAGGCTTGTGGCTTTGCCAGAAATGACATCATTTGTTAGGCAATTTTCTTCATTAGGAAGCTTTCTAATCTCAGACATGAGTGACACACAAACCCTCCCCACTCGCTGAGCTCTGAGAAAGCGGAGCTGCATTGCCAGTCTCTGCAGTGTGCTTTGCTTATTTATCATTCATGGCATCATGTTTGTTTTATGACAAATGAACTTAATCACGATTTTCACAGTGGAATACATAGGAAAATAGTCAGGATAACCATAGCTGCAGGTAGAGAAAACCAAATTTAATTTTGAAAGGATATACAGGAGCAGTCTAACCAGCTGAAGGATTGAATTAATCTAATAAAAAGACTCAGCTATATATAATTCTTCATGCTGGAACAATAGCCCCGTGAGATAAGATGGTGCTCAGGCTCTGCATTAAACCTTTTTCTTGCATGCTTAATGCTGAACCAAATCATTATTTGTTGCTGGAAAGTGCATTCGGGTGTTGGGAATATTATTATTTTATTTTTCCCCTTCCAGTGTTGCAAAGTGGAGGACTGTAGGAGTTGGAGATCATTTATTAATGCTCTGCTCCATTGTGGTCTTAATCTCCAACAGATGTGCCAGGATGCTCTGTGTGAATATGCTGACTTGCAGAGAGCTTCCCATTTCAAGTATGGTGATACAGGGACTGGGCCAGGACACTGAGTGTGGTGGTCATCCAGAAAGTTGATTCCAGCAACTTTGGAGGCTTAATTGCTTCAGCCTGGGAGACAAAGGATGTATGATGTAGATTCGTACAGAAGGACGTGCTTTGGAGTACAATTTGGTTTTAATCCTTTATGTTATTTACTGTGTGCCCATGCTTGCCCGGGGAGCTCTGGTAACTGCTTGCTTGATCCTGACAGTGCTGTACACTTCCAACTTCCACACTGTTTCTGACATTTATCAGTGCTTTTCTTCCTCTCATTATACCAGAGCAGAAATTTTGATGATTGAACCAAGAAGAATAATGCTTCAGAAACTGACCTACTGCTATCCATGTGTTTTCGTGCTACTCCAAACAAAATAAGAGTTTGAGCGATCTGTGCTGCACTAAAATGTATTTCCATGTGTAGAAACATCATCAGAGTAGCTTAAAGTACATAGCACCAAAGAATTTAAAACATAAATTAGAAGAGACTTCAGAGAGTGTGGCACATGGAGTCCTAGATTCTCCTTGAGATTTAATGTCAGGGTGTGGAGAGCTTTCCTTAGGAGTATAGAGACAGTAATTTGTTCAGTCTAGCAAAATGAAAGCTCCAAGGGAATGATTGCTTCCTATAAATATTTCTGAGGGGCAAAAGCCAATGCTGACAGAAGAAATAATGGATACAGGCTGGTGATGAATAAATTTAGGCAGGAAATTTAGGAGACTCCTAAACACCAGAGCAGTCGTTATGGATCAGCTTTATGATGGGTGTAAGATGTCAAAAGTCAAGTTGCATTTTAAGACAGGTTGATGTCCATAAAATGGCCTTGTGATAGTGTTTTCTATCTGGGAAGGTGATGGCTCTACTTAGTGATCCAAACATTCCCCACTTGCAGTTTTACATTTTATTGAAAATTATCTCCTTTTCCTATGAAGTGTCCTTAAAAAGTGTTGGAAAGGAGCAGGCTGTCATGTGACTGAGCAGTTTGGCTCCCAACCTCTAACTCTTTGGTTTGAAGGTGCTGCAGCTGGAGCTGCTGTCTCATTTCATGACTCTAAATATTGCAGTGAGATGCAAGGTTATGGAAATGCAAGTCATGGAGGAGATGGAGCTTACAGTGTGTCACTTTGTGGTGTGCTAGCCCTACCTTCTGGCACATCTGGGAGGTGTTCACCTCACTTCCATTATCCCTTTTGAACAAGCTGCCACTCCCTTGCCTGGGTAACTGGACTCCTGAGTGATGGTAGGAAATAGGTTTATTTTTGAGGGCTGAAGTACTAGTGAGCAGCCCTTTCTAAGGGCTGCAAGAAACCTCAGATGAAAGATACTCAGACTTCTTTAGCTGTGGTATTATGGCAAACTGTTTGAAAGCCTGTGACAGAGACATCTCCCACATCACAAACATGTAAGCATTTATTTCTGTGACAGCCATGCTCTGAACAGATTTGCATGGGATGGATGACAGAGGAATATCACAGGAGGGACTAACTCCCATCTTGACACTTGTGTAGCCTTCACTTTTTGTGTGTGCACCATCTATTGAATTCACCAAGAACATGCCCCCTCAAACAGCACGTCTGCAGCTTCACAGCCTCTGCAGCTGAGCCACAGCCCTGCCTGTAGTGCAGCCCTGCTTCTGCATTTCCAGCCATCTTCACCCTCCTGACACCTCCCTGCACTTCTGGCACATTTCTCTGGCTGGAGGACACAGCCCAACACACTAACTTCATTAAAATTATCTCTGATGCAGGCACCTCTGATCTCAGAGACTTTGAGAATGAACTAGAACTGGGAAACACAGCAATTCTTAAGCAAGAAATGCTATCTTCTGGAAAAGCAGTGAAGGGATTTGGGAGCCTCACATCAATTTAATAATAAACTGTGCAGGCTTTCATTCTGATGCACATTACATCCCAGAGAGGAGGGCAGATGCTTTCCAAAGCAAGCTGAACATACTTTTTAGGGTGGTCAAATTGCATGCAGCCTAGAGAGGGATGCTGTTTGCAGAGGGAAATAGAAATGGCTTTAGGCATTTCCATCTGGAGTCACTCTCCCAGTTAGAGCAGCCTTGAGGCAGGGCTAAGTTATGCCATCCTCAAGTAGGCTTAAGGGGAAGAAACTGGAGCTGATCTTTGGTCAGACTCAGTCTCTGCCTTCCCTGTTTCTTGCTCAAGAAGGAATCAGTGGCTTATACAATGTTTAGAGTTCTTCCTCCTGTAACTGGGTAAATTGACCTCAGCTGATGTTTATAGGGAGAGACAGAGCAGCTGTAATGTGCAAGGAACAAGACACAACATTGTATCTGACTGATTCACAGAAAGAAATGACACTGGGGGGAATGCTTCAGCTTAAATCAGCACATTTCTGCCTTAAATTAATCCTCTTTCTGCCCAGTGTTTCACACTGCAGCCATGTTAGTCAGTAACATCCCAGTCTTGCTGATGAGAATGGCAGTGTACCAGCAGAGCAAAGCCTCCTGCCTTCCTGTTCCCTCCAGCAGTATCTGCTTCAGCCAAGGTCCTCACACCTGACGGGGAACAAAGTAGCATCAGACTGGTGCTGCTGAACCTGTTGTTGGCTGTCATACAGCAGACTGGTGCTAAGGGCGCGGGATGACTGTGGTGCAAAGATGTGCCTTGGATCAGGCAGCAAGACCTGCACAACAGCTCACATGTTGACCAGAGGTTTTTGTTAACACGTTGCTCTTCCTGCCCTTTACTGCTGCAGACTGGGAAAACTCCTTCCCTGCAAGAAGGTAGGTAAAATGTCTCAGCCATGCAAGGCTGGTGGCCACCATCTCCTTGCTCACTCCCTAGCATCCTCTTCTTCAGCACTGTATGCACATCTCCTTGCCACAGACTCTTTTGCAGGAATAGTTATTTATTCATAGGCACTGGGTTTGCTCTGGTAGTCTTTCTGAATTTATTCTAAAAAGAGATTTGCTTTGTGCCTGGCCCTCCCTCCAAAATGAAAGCGAGAAAAGCTCCTAGTGTGTTTTTGTACACGGTTAAAAATAGTGCCTCAGAAATGCCTGATGGATAAATATGAATGAGGGAAGTATAAATGAAATGTAGTAACCTTCAGACTGTACATACAGACAGGTATGTGTTTATCCTAGCACTTCTAAAATACCTTCTAATCCATTTCATACCTGCTTTCTTCTCTGTCTGCTTGTCCTTTGTTCCCATGGCTGTTTTAGTCCTTCTGCATCACTCATTCTCATGCTGCTCTGCCTATTTCTCTCTCAGCATCAGTGTCTTTTTCCCTCTCTGCTGTCCATCCCAGTCCTACACACCCTCCACCTTTTCCCCCTNAGCTGTTCCCAAAATCTATTGAAGGTATTCTGCCCATGTAGCCCCTGGGTCAGACAGGTGCCAAGGATCTCCAGTTCAGTTTAGCCACCTGGTTTGGGGATGGCCAAACCTTATGTGCAGCTTAAAAGCTAAATTTTAAGCCTGAACAAAAAGCCTGCAGAAACATCAGCAAATACAGTAGCTGCAGATCAGCAAAGCACAGCAACACAGCCATCAGGATGTAAACCCATGACAAGAGGCTTCAGGATTTAGGACACAACTGAGATAGGGACCACCAGCAAAAATTCAGAGCAGGTTTGCTACTTTTCCCATGGGTTGCCAGAGCACTCCCTCCACTCAGCTGTAGGCTAATACTGCTTCATTTACCTTATTTGCAAGCACCACCACTATGTTTGCTTTGTCCCTTGGTCCTTTCTTTCTTAGGTGTTCCAGAGTGGTTTCAAATCCAGCATTCTCCATTAAAAAAAAAAAAAAAAAAAAAAAAAAAAGGCTTTGGCCAAGTCTTCCTAGCCCTCTCAGCTTAAAAAGCATCAGTTAGTGACTGAGTTCAATACCTTCCCATTAATGCAATATTTTCTCTTCCATCCATAATGAAAGCAAGATGCAAACACATCCCGCTTCCCTCTCCAAAAGCATCATCTCTAATCCCATCAGACATGTACTTTCTTGCCTTTCCGACACACTGATCAACAAGGTTGTCCTCTCTTTCTCTAACATCAGAACAAATTGCTCTAATTACATGCTGTCTGCAGTGCTCTCAGTAGCTGTAAATAAAGAACTAGCCACAGTATCATCTCATCTATACTGTCCTCCAAAGTAGCAGCCCCTGTGTTCTCTGCTTGCAGTGCAGAGAACAGGATGTTTTGTGCAAAACTACCTGAAAGGTCTCTAACAAACAGGCAGAGGCTGGAGGCACATCATAGGATCATAGAATTGTTTCAGTTGGAAAAAAGACCTCTAAGTTCACTGAGCCCAACCACCAACCCAAGACCACTGCACCATTAAACTACATCCAAAGAGCTATGTCAATGTTTCTTGAATACCTCCAGGGACAGTGAATCAACACCTCCCTGGGAAATTTATTCCAGTGCCTGACCACTGGAATATTTTTTTCTAATATCCAATCTAAACCTTCCCAGCACATATCCTATCATTCTATACTACTCAGTGATATTAGGGAGAAGAGACTGATCACCATGTCACTACAATCTACTTTCAAGGAGTTATAGAGAGCAATGAGGTCTTCCCTCAGTCTCTTCTTCTCCAGACTAAAAATGTCCCAATTCCCTCAGCTGTCCACATCAGACTTGTTCTCTAGACCCTTCACCCTTCTCTGTTGTTGCCCTACTCTGGACATGTTCCAGCACCTCAATGTATTCTAGGTAGGTGCACAGCTCAGTACAGTATTTAGCTGATCATTGGCCAATCTCTCTCTCACATACCTAAACTGCTCTCCACACTCAGCTGCACAATTGCAGCGAGACAAGGTCTACCATGAATTCTTACCTATAATGACTTTCAGGAAGGAAATCCCAGTTTTGCAGTTATTCACATAATTGAGACCAAACTGGAAACTCAATAAAGCTAGCCTGAGTTGTTTCTATTTAGCTAAAGCTTTCAGTCAGGTCACCTCCATGCCCTACAGGAACAAAACAAGGGAAGAATTAATAAGTTTCTACAGGAATTATATCAGAAATGGTACAAAGACACATTCTTGCTACAAGAATGTGCATCCTTTGGGATGATCCCAACAGCACACAGGCAGAGAGGAAGCCTGTGCTCAGTGCTGGGAATTTTCCCATAGACATCATTAAACAAGGAGGGGAATTGTTGCTTGCAAGCAGAGCCACACTGCTCTTTAAATTCAGCCTCAGGAAGACCTGCACTGAATTGATGCTGCGTCTCTAAGTACAGGATGGGAGCTTTCTTGTCAGTCAATAATAGGGTTTGTCAGAACAATTAAATTTCTAGGTGTCACCAAGTCAGTGGCAACAGTAGCCAAGGCAGTCACTTAAAAAAAGCTAAGAGCCTGTGCTTTGGTGAGCAAAATGCAGACAGTGATGCACTCAAGCAGGCTGCATTCCAGCAGCTCAAGCTCTTACCGATACATACACCCATCAGCCAGTCTGTGGAAAGCAGCAACTCTGCAAGGCAGTGCTGCAGGTCTGTATCCCCTTTATCTAAGCCATGGAGCACTCCAGGAATGGCAAAGCATGAACAGCCTCTGACTTGCTTTCTCATCAGCAATCTGGTGCTGCATTCAGTGGACAGATCATCCCTGCTGAAGTCAGTGACTTTGCACAGGGCCAGTCCAGAAAGATGCACTTCCCATTTTACAAGAGGGAAATCATATAATGGCTTGAGTTAGAAAGGAACTTAAAGATCACCTACTTCCAACACCTCAGCCATGGGCAGAGACAGAATGACAGAATCACAGAAACATCTGGGTTGGAAAAGACCCTCAGGATCACCAAGTCCAACCTAGAACTCTACTCCACAAGATTCACCTTAAACCATATCCCTAAGCACCACATCCAAAAGACCCTTAAACACATCCAGGGTGGGTGATTCCACCTCCCTGGGCAGTTCATTCCAGTGTCTGACCACTCTCTCAGTAAAATACGTTTTCCTAGTGTCCAGTCTAAACCCAACCAGCCTCAGCTTGAGACCATTCCCTCTTGTTCTGTCCCTTCAAGTAGTTGTAGACTGCAATGTGGTCTCCCCTCAGCCTCCTCTTCCTCGAACTAAACAGCCCCAGCTCCTGCAGCTGCTCCTCATAAGATACCTCCCAATAGACCAGGTTGCTCCAAGCCTCATCCAAAATAAAAAATTAAATGACATGTCCAAAGCCACAGTAGAAAATCAAGGAAGTGAGTGGCCATCTAAAGTCACTGCGCAGCCCACAAAATAGGTACCTTCATTTCTGTGTCACTTCATTCATGTGCACAAGTGGCTGCAGTCATCAGAAGCACTCCTTGCAGTCACAGAACAAACACTGCTGAGTGTTTCCACATATATATTGCAGCACCACTACCAGAACAAATCCAAGGTCTTATAAAGGCAAGTTTTAAAGCTGAAAAAACTCTTTTAAGGCATTGTTCTTGCATTTTGACAGAGCAGTGGCAATGGTGAGAAGCTTATTGAGCTTGGTCAGAAGTGGTTATAACAGGGTTTCCTGAAAAAAAACCTGAAATCTCCATCATCATAGTTTAGATGTGGAGGTGAATGGGTTCATGCAGACATGCAAGGCTCCTCACGGTAGCACATAGTTCGTAACCCACTAACCTAACTTGCGATAACAGAATAATAATATCTAGCTCTTAGACAATCCTTTACATCAGTAGATCTAAGAAAAATGTCCAAATGCTGGCTGTGTCAATGTTTGCAGCTGCCAGGAGAATAGGAAGAAAGCAGGGAGAGAGGTTTGTGAATATGTCTTTGGAGCACCAGGTTTTGATCAGTATGATCCTACAATGGGAACCTTGATTCAAAGGCTCCTAAAATTCAATGGAGCCATTATGTGGACTTCAAGAGGCTTTGGAGCAAAACACCAGGGACTGCCTTAACTTTTACTACAATTGCTTTTGCAACAATAAACGCACATGACAGTAATATGCTTTAGTTGCTTCAAGCGCCCTCAGATATCTATGAGCTTAAGATCTGTGGTTGGCTGTTCCCAATGGCACATCTGTAGCACTCCTCTGGGTGTCACATGTCCATCTACAAGTGGTGCTGTGGATCCTGCAGACAGCTACAAAGACTTTACAAGGCCAATGTACAAAATGCCTTTTTTAAGGTTCAAGGCTCCTCAGTGATTTGTGCCATGTGTTCTAGCCTTTAAAACAAAGCCGACTGCCACTATGCTGCATTTATCAAACTAACATCAAGCGGGACAGGACAGCTAAAAGCACCAAGAGTTCAGCTCCTGTCACACCTCAATATCTGTGCAACAACAGACCTCAGTAAATAGCTCCAACGAATCTTGATGCCCATGAATTGTTTATTTTTTTAAAGACAGCCTTGCTCCAGTATCACACATTTGTGTAAAATACATTCCTGCCATAGAAGTTCTCTTCAGAGAACTCTGTTTACATTTTCCTTGTAATTGCATTTTCAGACTAATGAAGCCAAATTTTCAGGATGCTGCAAGCAAGCAGGTGGTGAGCAGGAAATTAATTTTAGAGGGGAGGGATATGCATCTACTGCTAAAATTCCTGGCTCCTTTACAAGGTAAAAGCTAAAGCAAAAGCATCCTTAAATTAGTGAGTGCCATTTGCCCACAAAGCTGGCAGAGACTGAGACATCTCCAGTCAGCATGAATACAGCTACCAGCAGCTCTGATGGAAAGCACCATGTGAAACATGCTGCACAGAAATGGTGGTGATTTACCAGGGTACATTTCCTTGCAGATTAAAACCCATCAAACTATATGTTGTGTTGCTCGTCAGTTTAGCTAAACCATACCTTACAAAGATTCCCATTTTATGTCAACAGTAAAACTACAGTGTCCAACGTGGGAAAATCCGACATAAAAATCAGGACATGGGAAAGCATGCAGGAGTCTGTAACCAGTCAAAAAAATGCACTTGGAAGCAAAGAGACACAGGCTCCACTGCCTGCTCCAAAAATCACTTTATGCATCTTTAATAGCTTATAAATAAACCAGCGCATGAACAGGGACTGAAATTGAGGTCCTTTGCCCTGGAGGCCCGCCTGAAGTACTAGCACTTTTCATCTCTGGTTGGCTGCATGTTGGCTCAGGCACTTACCCTGTTGGAGTGTGAGTTGTACCCGACCCTCCTTGAGCACAGGGGTAAGGCACTAATATCCCAGTCAAGGAGACACCTCCACTTTGCTTCTTTTTCAACTATGTGGGTTTCCTGGACTCTGTGCAACTTCCAGCCAGCAAGTTCCAGACTCACTGTCATTGTGCTGAACCAGTTGGAGATGCAAGTGACATCTAAAGGAAGAAGGCTTTGAGAAACATAAGGGTGGGACCATAGCTCTGTTCCAAAATGCCTTTACTCCCCATCACAATTTTATTAAGCTCTCACTTGTTCAGCTTTAAGAACAGAACAAAGAATTAAGTGCTTTTACTAGCCGAGTGCCAAGAATAAATTAATGCTGTATATTAACAATATACAGCATTCTTACTGAAACTAAGGCCATTTTCTGATGCATAAAACAGTAAGACAGAAATTATTGATTTTTAAATCAATACAGAATTCACTCCCCACTACTACCACATAAACTAACTTCTATGCTGTCTTAAATATTAGGTGAAAGTGGATGGAAAACTTGGATGGAAAACTTGGACTCCTCTTCAATTGCAGAAGAAGACTTCAGGTTTTCATGTGGTTTTGGACCACCCCAGAGAAGGCAAACAGAAGAATGAACATGGTGCTCTTTCAGAGCACCGAATATTACCTGGTAATATATGAATGGTGCAGGCTGGACAGACAGAAGGATGACACTTTAATTCACAACCAGCTTGATGCACCACAGAACATCACCAATACAAATACTGGCTGACTGTAATCCAGGTTGTCTTTCCTGCTCCAAAACTACTTATAACACTCCTCTAGCCTCTTTACTCACCAGGACAAACTCACTAAACCAGTATGATCCTTCCTCACCATTTCTAGTGCATTAGCTCAAATCCAAGAAGGCAGGCTTATCCATCAGTGAAGGAAGAGGCATAGTTGGAGCCATCAGATATTCAGCTGAACTAGGGCAAGGGAAGGTGGAGGGGTAGGACATGTTTGACTTTCAAACCTGACCCTAGAGCAGCAATCTCATGCTGCTGTTTCCCACAATAAGGTCTGACCCACTGACCAGACAGCTCTCGAAAAGCAATGAGCTGTTTCACTAAAAGAATCACTTTTATAGGAAATGCACTTTAAACCACGGAACAACTTATACTTATGCCAGATTTACCACGTAGTTGTTTGTCACTGAGCTAAAATGTCATATTTATATACTCTTGTCCCTTTTATCACCCAGACAACAGCACTTAAAAAACCCCAACCAAATACACATGCACACAAAACCCCACAAACAAAAACCCCAAACACACACACACCCTCCAAACCACAAGTGTCCAGAGACATTCCTTCTTAAACTGGAATTTATCTAAAACCATGCTAATAACACACCCCAAACTCCACAGATGTAGGAACACAACAAAACTATTAGGATACCGATCCAGCATTTGAGCTGGACAGCTGTGGGCTAGGAGACCTTCACAGGCATGAGCACAAGATGCACAATGTTAAGAACAGCTTCTTCACAAATCTTCTTTGCTGAACCCAGATGAAATTCACTCCTTTGCTTTTTCAGATAAGCAGCAGTTCTGTCTGGCTGCTTTAATTTTGAAGAAAATTAACGTAATCCTGAGCTACTTCAATCTGGACTGACCAATGTAATTAACAGGTTTCCATTAGCAAAAGAGTGGGTTCTGTGAGCACTTTGCTAGTATGAGCGGGACCAATTTGCTCTGCATGAGCTCTTACGCATGGGAACCTTTACAGAGTGTGTATCTGAATATGGATGTGCAATACCACCATTAAACACCAGTCAGGAGGACTTGATCAGTTCCAGCTCCAAGTATGATCCCATATAAACCCTTCTAACACGATAAAGGTTAATGTGATTGTACTGCAGGTATTCAACACTTCCTTAAAACAGTCTTCTCTTCACATAACACTAGGAAAAAGGAAACTATGAGCTTGCATTTTGGCTTTAAACAACATTTTCTACCCACAAACATAAGGATTCAGCAACATACAGACATCACTACTCTGTTGAGCTCTGCTGATTTCTTAAGATGATCAGTCATGAACAGTGCCTAAACCATCCAGAGAGATAAATTTCAACTCCTTTTCACTGCTCTGCCCTAAGCAAACAGAATTTTTCTTATCATTAAGGTAACATAATCCCTACTAGCCCCTCAAAACACAAGTAAGTTTGAGCAAAACAAACATAATGGAAAGCTATATTCCTCTCAATGCAAATAACTAGAAACAGCAGTTTGCTTTCTGGGTATGTCTCATGCCATCCTCCAGTGACTGCAAGTAGATCTTACTCTATTAGGTTGAATCAGAATACCAGCTTAGAAAACACTGAAGTCAGGTGAGATGAGTACGATTCCTAAGAGCACAATATTCTGGGTTATAAACATATGTAGGACCTCATAGTTACACACTCCCTAAAAAATCCAATGTTTCCTCTTATAGCACGAGACCATTGCTCCTAGCCATATCCCCAGCTGGTAGCAGGCAACAGAACTGAGTCTTAAAATAGATGTGGATGTAGGACACACTCTATTTCCCAAGGCAAACTATGGGCAAAATACCATGAGCATTACAAAAAGAAACGAAACCACAACCCAGTACACACAGAGTAAAACTCACAGAAAAGAAGCACATTAGATGAGACAGTGTCGATTTGGTGCAGGTGCTGTCCAGCTTCTGCATCAACCAACATATAAATACCAGCACAAGGACATGCTTACAGATCATCCCAATGCAGCAGTGAGAGCACACCATACAAACCTCAGAATAAGAGCTCTCCAATGCTCCTCCATATAAACCCTTAGCTCTGGGCGCTTTTCAAGCTCAGAGGCAACTGAGGAAGACACTCACATTTGGGTGCTAATTAGATAATGCTGAGCTTATTAGCAAAAACTGGTATTCAAGACAAAGGGGAGCCCATAGGGCTGCAGAAGAGGAAATCAGCATATGTGTGGATAGACGAGTACTGCTGTCCACCAAACAGATATGTCCTTTCTGTGTATGTTTATATCACCTACATTAGCCCACTGGAGCGGCTATTTCTGATGTAAGTGCTGAGATGGAAGTGCGTGGGACATGGGATCGAGGAATTCCCCTGCTTCTGCGGCAGCAGCTCACTCAACTGCACAAACACAAGCATCAAGCGGAGCTGCTGGCTCTCCCTACATGCCTTTAGAGCTGCACACAGCCCTGCAAAGCCGAGCAGGAAGCTGGAGCTGGTGATGCTTCTGCTGCTGCAGAAGGAGGACCACGGATCCATGTTCAAGGAGAGGCACTTCTGACTGCAGCATTGTGGACTCAAACTGCAGCCTCTGTGTTTGCTGCTTATAAAATTGCATAGGGAAACCTTGCTGCTGAAGTTTTCTGCCTACTCACCATCTTTCTGCATTGAAACAAGGCACCTAAAGCTTCCAGGAGTGTTTCTGTGTTCAAACAAGGGCTTTTGTGGAGCTTCTTTTCTCATGGCATTCTGTACAGCAGGTACAAACAATGCATTTTCCAGGGTGATTTCAACATTGCAGACACCTTGTTGTCCGCAAAGAGCCATCAAGTAGATATTCATGCCACCTGTATCATGGACACAGCACAGTCACACCAAACAATGTGGTTACAAGTTGGATATCTGAGAAAATAATCAGAGAAAAGAACCATAGAATCACAGAATGGTTTGGGCTAGAAGGGACCTTCAAAGGTCATCCAGTCCAACCTCCTTGCAGCAAGCAGGGACACCTTTAACTAGATCAGTTTGCTCAGAGCTCCAAAAACCTGACTTTGAATGTTTCCAGGGATGGGGATTCTACCACCTCTCCAGACAACTTGTGCCAATGTCATAGAAGTTTTCTTATATCTAGTCTAAGTCTTCCTCTTTTCGTTTAAAACCACCACCCCTTGTTCTGCCACAACAGATCCTGCTAAAAAGATTGTCCCCATCTTTCTTACAGGCCCCTTTAAATACTGAAAGACTGCAATAGGTTCTCCCTGGAGCCCTCTCTTCAAGCACAGCATACTTTATTCCACAGCAATAAATCATATGCACCATGCACCATGCCCTCTGAGATGAATCTGATTTAAAAATATAAATGCCCAAAAAATTGTATATATAAGTTACTGAGGACCAAGGATGGGGCTTGTGGGAGCCTCTTGTAGAAATTCTTAGCAAACCACACAGGGGGGGGTAACAGTTGCACGAGTCCTCCTGTGTATATTGTCTTGAGATCACTTTATTCAAGTATTACTCTGCCAGTCTGCATTAATGCCAGGATGTTAATATCTAGGGAAGCCAATCTGACTAAATAGCATGCTGCTCTAATGAGTAATTTTTCTGTATTCACCAGCAGTAGGGCTCTGTTGTCGAAATGTAGTTCTCCATAATTAGCACCCACTCATCACACTGCTGTGAGCTGGCGTCTGCAGGCAAAAATAAGAGAAGGGAAGCCCATAAAGCTGGAAGTGCTCCTTCAGTTGTGTCTGTGTTAGGGATAAAGATGCTCTAAAGCCCTCTTCAGCATAGAAAAAGAAGAGGGATGGAGAAAGAATTGACTATAGCTTCCAAAGGGCATCTCAACAAAATAAATGTTGGGCTGGAAAGCACAGGGTAGACTATGCTTTGAATGGCATATCTGTAGATACCTAAAACATCAGGGCACATCCTCCATTTCCAGCTCCCATTTGAGTTTCCCCTCTGAGCCAAGGAATCTCAGTGATTTTCTCTCTCCTTATAAGCATTTTGATGGGAGACACTAGTAAATAATTGAGCCTCTGTATTGCAGGGTTCACCTGCAGACCTCAAACAGTCAGGGGTTTTACAAAGCTTGTTAGGAAATAGCAGCTTTAAAAGGCTCTGGCTGACCCAGCTGGAGCAGACTATTAGACGACTCAGTGGCTGGTGTTAACAAAACCTAGATGATTTTGATCTCGGGCACTTAGTGAAGAAGATCCCTCCTGCTCCTCAGCATTGAGCAACACTAAAGGTTGCAGAAATGCTTTGTTCGAGACAGGTAGGGAAGGAAAAGTAGTTTGGAAAAAGAGGTACCTGGATCTCTTTGGCTGGGTGGAAGAGGCTCTGTGTAACCTGTTGGCACTAGCTTTGACATGTTCTCCTTGCTTAACCGCATTAGCTTCTCATTAGCCTCACTATTCATGGTCATTGAATAAAGATACCGAAAAATGCATGCAAAAAATAATGGGAAGGTGTTTATCCGATTTACAAAGATGCTTGAAGCTTTTAGAAGAGCAGCTACAACAAAATACAACAGATTTGTGGACCTTAACCAAATATTCATGATTTAGGTAACCTTACTCTCAAAATGCTGGCTAAATTACTGAAAAAAACCAAAAAACAACAACAACAAAAAAAAAAACCAACCAACCTCAGGCTGAGGGAAATTACTATGTAACCAAGCATGATAATCCTCAGTACCACTTAAAGGGTAGAATAAAAGGGGATCTAGGATGATTTTTAGTATCCAAATTTTAGCTCTGAAACTTCCATACTCAGTAATTGTTAGGGGGAAGTGGTGAGTTTTGTAGTCAGTCATTTCTGGCATTAAAGAAGCCACTCCACCTGGTAAGTGCAGAAGGCAGCATGCCTTTGCATGGCTTGGAGTAGCCCAGAGCCCTGTCCTTGTTATTGGTCACCCCAAGGTCCTGCTTGGGGATCCTGGAGTTTGCCCTCCAAAGGCAGCATGAATGCAAGTGCTGATGATCTAGCAGGAGAATGTGCAGCAATTTTTTTCTGCATGGGCCAGTTGAAAGAAGATTTATGGTAGTAGATGGAGCCCTGACTTTGGCATTTTGAAGGCAGTGGGAAAAGCTTTCATATCTTAAGACATGAAGATGTTAGGCAGTACTAAGAATATGTCACTAAAGTACAGTGTGCAATAAGAGGATTATGCAGGAGAGGGTCATCCAGAGCAGGTTAACTCTGCTTTGGCCGACAAGAGAAGAGAGGAGGGAAAAGGAGCAGTGTATCTGCTAAAGTGTTTGGCTGTCAGCATTTCCCTTCACAAGCAATGAATTTAAAACATCAGCTCCCCATTTTGGGTGGTTTTAAACACTTCTCTTCTTATAACTCTTCACCCAAAGCCACATTACCTCAACAACATTCCCATCTGCAAAGTAACAGTCCCATGACAGATCAGATATGAATCCTCTGCCCAATTCCAGGCACATGTTTTGGTGAGCTTATGGAAACCATGTGTACCAGCTGACAGCTGAGACAGCAGAACATGCTAAATCAAACCCCTATTTAGCCACTGATCTTCAACATGCATGAGACCAAGGTAGAAAATATTGGCCTCCAGTAGTGACAATAAATATTTTCTAAATAAAGACTCACTGCATTTCAGGTTAATCTAGCTCCCCTTGATAAAGGCATCATTGTCCATTTGGTTTTCTCCTACAAGAACTCCTTTTCTGAATGTCAAGGTTATAAAGTTAACAAGAAGGTGAAAGACCATTAAAAAAAAATCAAATACTTTTCTTGTTTTATGCCTTCACTGATCTCTTTTTTTAAAAGAAAAAAAAAAAAAGACATAAAAAACCACCAAGTTCCAATGGATTATTTCTCTCTTGTGAGAAGTTATGGAGAGAGGGAGAGAGAAGATGGAGAGCTGTCTCTCATTTAGCAGAAGTTACAGTGGTACATTCATGAATATTTATTTTATGTCTTTCTGCAAGTATATGTATCAGGCTACACACAATGCCACCACTCATGTGGCTTACTTTATAATGCCGTTGTTTTTTACTATTTTGCTAGACCTTCCACTGCTTTGTGATAACATCAGACCTGCACAAACACACACACCTGTGGGGTTAAGGAAAATAAAGCTCCCACATTTCTGTCCTTGAAGGCTTAGGAGAAAACACCTAATTGCTAAAAGCCACTCTCCTTTCCTTGCCTACAGCAAAGCAGGAAAAGAGGCTGCTTGTACTCTGCTCCCAGTAGCCATCTGAACCTGATTAGGGTTCTGACTTGAGAAACCATGTGGATAAAAAAAAAAGGTTTCTCCCTGAGAAATTTCTCACTTAAATTGATCACTCGCCTGCCTTAGCTGAGCCTGAGGAGCTGAGCCTTTACGCTGCCCAGCAGCAGGAACATTGTGTCCTGAAGATGCAAATCCTTGCTCTGAATGCCCATAATGCTGGGGACAACCCTTGGCACAGGACACGAAGAAGCACTTGTGCCCAAGGTTGTGTCCGTCTCCACTATCAATGTTAGCTGGCCCATGAAAAATTGTTATCTTCCCTCACCAGTTCTACCTCAGGCTGCAATGACTACAACACTGTTATGACTCTGGAAATCAGCTTTGATGACCAAGTTTGAGGTGTTAATAATGGCATAAAGATTGGGCTGAAAGGGAAGAGATAATAACCACATTTACTAATCCACACACCATTTTCCAGACCTTACTGAACTTGTGGTAGAACTTCATAGGATGATATTCTGGGAACTACAATAGGCTTCAGTGTGATCTGATATACTCATTACTTCTTTCCCAACAAAAGGAGTGTGGACCCTTCCTTCACCGAGCTTGTTCCTTACTTTGCTAAAAAAATAAACCGAAAAACTTCTCTCTCTCTTTTTATTTTTTTCCCATTTCAACTGCTGACAAATTAAATCAATTTCTTATTCAGCTCCAAAAAGCCAGGAAACATCTGCACATACCATGAGCAATCAAAAAGCAGATGGCTGATAGAGGCAGTTAGCTGTATGGAAAAGTGCATAGACCTGTCTGTGGGGACCTAAACAGAGCTGGGAGAATGAAAATCAAACTCGGGTTTTGAAGTCAAGCATCTTTCACTTCCCATCTCTGTCCTCTGCATTGCTCAAAATGCAATGTCTGTGATGAGGATCAAGGGTTATATATCTAGAATCAAAGAGCATCCAACATATGTAGCAATGGGCAGAACAATCTGAAAGTAAGTGTCCTTGGAAAGACATCTGGATCCTCTGAGGAGGGAGGCAGAAGCAGTGTTTAGTGCACAGCAATAGCAGTGCTTGCAAATGCAAATGTGTGTGTGAATCTGAAAAAGCAACAGACTGCAGGAGCAACTTGAGTGCGTGGGATGCCACACAGCATTAGTTATATCTCATTGGGTTTTTTGTTTTGGTTTTTTTTTAAGGAGAGGAAAAGAAAAAGTGAGTTAGGAATTCCAAGGGAATTCAGCACACTAAACCTTGGCACTATAGGGATGGATTCTGGCTGGACTGTCTACAAGAAAGAAAACAATCACCCAAATAATTAATATGTCCTTCTACTTGGAGTCAGTGTCTGTCATTCCCATCAAGTGTGGCTACCATGCTTTGATCACTGTGTTGAGGGGTCAGTGAAACTCACCTCTAATAATCTAAATTTAGCAGACAGTTACAGTGAGATAGTATTTTTAAAAGTCATCCTGGAAAGACTTGCCTTCTAAAAAATTACATAGGAATTTCAACAGCTCTTCAAAATCTTGTTGTGCTCACTGAGAAAGGAGAGGTGGAGAAGCAGCAACAGTTGTTGCTGATCCAGGTGAAGAGAACTGCAGGTGGGCTTATTGTCCCATAGTGCCAAAAGGGCATGAGCTTCACCTGTTTTCACAAGACACTTTTCTTACAATACGAAAGTGTAGGGTGCTCAAAACTGGTTCAAAATAGACTTTCAAGCTGCACCTTCCAAAGAGAAACTGTCTTGGAAAGAGAGTTGCTCTGGTGTAATGGTACCTGCACTTGCACACTGGCATAGAATCCATTAACTGTAAGCATGTACTATTATTACTAATTATTTGAGTTTCAAATAACTCCCATATGTAAAGATTAAAGCAAAGAATACAATCTTGCCCCAAACAGCTACAGTCTGAAAGGATGTAGGCTGAAAGTGAAGGAGAAATGGGGAACACAAAGAAGCCGTGTCAGTGTAACTGGGACCATTTACTATTTCAGTCATGTGCACCTCAGAGGAAGGAGCTCTCTCATTACACGCCCATAGAGTACCAGTCTGAATAGCACCTTGACCTTGATTGATGTCATAAACTAGATATGATTACATTAATAAGACAGACATTTTCTGAGTGTGCTCACTTAAGATCCATGTTTTTCTGAGGGCTAGATGTAAGAATCGAGCATTGCATTGGTGAAAAGCTTGCCTAGGAGGGAACTGTAGCTCCAGTGCCGGACAAAAAAGGCTGAATTGCTTTTAAGCAGACATTGAAGAGCCACATCTTTCACAGATGTCCTCCTGCTGTTTTCAGTAAGACTTGAGAAAGGCTTGCACTGCTGCAAACTTGGGAATCTGATTTGAGTTCCCAAACAGCATATGTACATTCTTAATGTGGATCTCCTTTACTAGCATATTGTTAGTTCTGAATAAATGATCCAGAAACCTGGGCCTTTTTATTGCCTCTCAGTTCTGCTTTCTATAAATACATTCATTATTTGCATGTTGTCACTGAACACTTAATACTCTCCTGTGGAGCTATGGCAAATTGTTATTTTTGGAATATGTACACTACTCATTAGCTGCTGTGGAACCAAGCAATTAACTCGCATGATGTCGTCTCCTTCACTTGATGATGAGAACAACCATCAGCAGCTTATGAATAACAAATATCCCTATTATCATGGAATAGCCCCATACTAATGAAGAGAAGCATCATTTTCATATTGGTGCATCAGGGTCTGGATGATCCACCTACACTTGATCAGAACTTGAGCAACCACTTGTGAGTGCTGCTTTACCCCACTGTCCCAGATGCTTTATTTTTAAACAAAGAAATTGTCCAAGAAGATTAAAAGAAGAACTGTGAAATCAGTTCCAGCTTTGAGACACAGAGCAGAAGAGGACTTGCCGAATAGAAAACTCTCTGCGGTTTCACTTTAAGGGGTCAGGCAGAGCCTGCACACAACACAGGGCTGCAAACTCTCATACTGTGCCTGGTTTCAGGAGAGGTGTGTGGCTTTGGGCACCCTACTTAATTCCTCCATCTGTTCACTCAGTTGGCCCTGAAACTTCCAAACTCACTATGGGAAAAAGCCGCATGCATGAACTACCATCCGTACGCAATGTTAAAGAACCTTTCAAAATAGGAGGAACTGCTTATTTCAAACACAGCAAACACTAGGAGGGAATTAAAATGCTGCTTCTGTTTCACATCCTTTTCAAATACAGATGTGCACAAAAGGTAATTACTTGCAGAGTGACTTTGACCTTATCATAGCACTGTAAGACGAAACCTTTAAGCATGAATTCTGCAGGAAGTCAGATTAAATATTTTCTTCTTATTTAAATCCATAAAGGACCATTTCCTTCCACCAGTAATCCTCCATCCACAACATGCAAATGGTCCTTCAGCTTTGCATTCTTCTTTTTTCTCTCTTCACATTAAGCTGCTGTGGTGAGTGGAGATGGCCACGTGCTCATTTGCCTGCACCTCCATCTCAGCTCTGCTGTATCCCAGCTGCCCACAGTCATGCATGGCTATTCCTGATGTATTTTCAGCCATCCCCGATAACCTATCTCACCAGGAAGGCAACTATGAGTTTGAAGTGTGATTTCCATGCCAAGGAGCAATGCACTAATGCATTAGGATATCTCTGTAGGAGACCTGCCACAGCATATTGCTTATTGCCTTTTCAGCAATAGATGGATTCAAATGTAGTCATTTGGTTCTTAAGAAGGAACATTTTCTTACTTTCATATTTTACTCGAGCATAAAGTCAGCAGCTCTTAAGCCTACAGAATTCAGCATGTCATTGTCCACACAACACAGGGCATCTGATATTTAGCAGATTATTCTCACTTACAGTGTTAATTTCAGTCCAAAAGCCCCAGGTAAGCTGTGTCCTTCTAGAAATCGCCTTTGCATACTGCTATTCTGTGGCCCCTGGTTCAGTCCCTGCCTCACAGCAGATGAAACAATGAAAGAGCAGTTACAGGAGTGGCCCAAGAAGGGCTCCTGAAAGTGTGCTAGGAAACTGCATAGTGCTGATGGCGAGCATGACTCACATAGCTCGGGTCAGCAGAACCACACACTAAAGATGCATCAAAAGTGTCATGCATCAAATGGCTATTTTTAATTTTCACCTTGAGCTTCAAGAGAAGTTACAGATGCTTATGGGTGACAGGATTTGCTTGTGTTGCTTTGACACCACAGGAGGGACAGGCCACTACTGCACTTCTTGCCAAGGGCAGAATTTGGATGCCACACTGCAGGAAGGTGGAGTGACGATGCAGTACTAATTCCAATACATGTGTGCACAAAGCATCTAAGAAAGCAGAAAGCTGCTCTGGGCAGAGCAGTCAGGCATGTTTTGATGACAAAAGAAAGGAAAAATCCTTCCAGGTACCCTATTAAAACTCCCTTCACAGGTTTAATCTGGTCACNGGGGGGGGGGGAAGTACGTTAATGGGAAAATAAATCACGTTAATGGGAAGATAAATCATAAAATCATTAAGGTTGGAAAAGACCCCTAAGATTATCAAGTCCAATTGTCAAAAGAGAAGCCAAATCCTGACTCGTGCCTTGAAAATTGTACAGGGGTACATCCATGCATAAAGCTAATGTGTAAAGCAGCCCTTAACTACTTATGCATGAACAGTATTTTTGCACAAGGGAAGAAGCATCTTGGGTGGTTTCCTAGCAGGTCTCAACACTTTGGGCTCTTTAAGAGGTCTCCTACTGTTTGAATGAAATGTGTTATTCATCTCATGTGTGCAGTCAGCACCATAGCCACATTGTATTGTTCCTCTGGCAATTAGCACTGCACTCTATGGGCAGTGGAGCTCAAGAAATTCTCTCTTTGTGTTTTTTCCTACTTGCTTTAGTTTTTAAGCCTGTGTGAGTGGAAGTTTCAGGTACCCAGTGCACCAACAACAGGTGTCTATCTGAATATCCACTGTAGACACAGGTGGTGTTTCTAGATATCCAGGGACAATGACAGAGTGGCTGCTCTAACCTGCTAGGATGCCAGGCTCTAACAATGGTGCTAATTACTCTAATTCTCTTTGGAAAAAAAATTTCCAGGTGGGAAAGAAGACTCAGCTCAATATATAGATGAGCTCCGCCCTCTGTGCAAGCCCTGCTCCAGCAGCCTCCGTCCCCAGGGATCTTGCCCTAATTCTGCCCTAATTATGGAAAGATGAGTGGTGTCTGGGGTTATGCAGATAGGAAGGCTGGAGGGATCCAGCTGGATTGCCCTGCCCTACATGGCAGAGGGCTCCTGGGAATAAAGAACACTGGTTTCTATTCCTGGGTCTAGAAAGCAGTGTAGCCTCTGGGTGACAAACAGAACAACCCAAGGCAGGGATGGGCAGACACTGCCTGTTCACTTCACTGGCCAGCTCACATGCAATTTTACTCTTTATTGGTTTTTTAAAAAGCTACTTTGTTGGAGGGGCAACTTAAGCCAGGGTTTTCTCGTTCTTTCTTGGGCATACATCTTACACTTAAAATAATGAGTTCATCTTTGAAAGAGCTACAGTAGGAGGCTTTAAAATGACTCAATACTGTATTCTGAAAAGAACTCGTGGACTGCTGGTGCCTCAGAGCTATTTATATACTACCTGCCAGGGAAATTCACAGATGAAGGAACTAGCAAGAAACATACTATTCAAGAGAACGTGTCTTAGGATCTGGAGTCAAAAACCCCACATAATTATATAAGGATTCTGGTTCAGAGGGTTTGCTCACTGGAGTGAAACTCTCCAGTATCATTTCTCCTTGTGGGGATCACAAAGAGCTCTTCCCTTTGCCAAAGGAAATCACTGCAGGTTTGGAATACAATATATTTGATCAAACTGTTATTACAGCATCATCATCTGCACCAGATCTGCCACGTGAAACAGTTACAAAAAAATGGGAACATTCATATACACAGAACTGGTTTGTGGTCTGTAGTTGCTCTTTTCCATGGGTGAAGAGTAACAAACAAAAGTGAAAATCCAGCACACTTTCATGTCCTTGCCTTCAGAGTGTACCACTAAAGACAACATTTGGAAGTGCATGGCCAATGTGTGTCACTTTGCTCATCACCAAACAAACTTAAGAGTTTCCCCAGGGGTGGAAGCAAGCTTTAAATGTTTGGTGCAGTCTGCAGAATGCTAGAATAGCACAAATGAAATCTCAGAAGAGGTGAAGTGGCAACACTGAGATACCCACGCCAGGATTAAGATGCAGATCAGTGTCTTGTGTTAGATTCAGGTACTTCCTTACACTGGTTTTAATGGCACTAGAATTAATTAAATGCTTGTCTCCAAATCCCCCTTCAGGGTGGTCCTGAAAGCCTCAGCCCGACTTCCCAATTAGGAGTTAAATCCCTGCCCAGTGAATAAAGGCAGGGGCTCTCCCACACATTGCATTTGGCACAAGGGCAGAGATTAGTTTCTTTCTGATGCTGTCACAGAAGAAACCTGGGATTGAGCATTAGCATGTAACTGAGGTTTCGGTGCAGTAAAGGAGAAGTGCAAGAGGTATGTTACATTGGTGAAAGGAGACCTTTTGGGGATATCCTCTTGGAGAAAGCCTTCCCCGTGCCTCTCACTGTATTGCATGGAAATCCTTGGAGATTTCTTTCTCCTCCTCCTTCTCTTTCTCCTTCTCCTTCTCCCTGGAGGGTAGGGCCTGTAGTGGCCTGGGCTCCCAGGGGACACCCCAGTCCTGAGCTCACCTTGTGCTGCTACAGGTCATGGCTTTGAGGCAAAGTCCTCAGGTTTTGTCCTCATTGTCATGCTTTCCTTTTTTCTCAGGTATTTCCTCTGCTTTAGGGAAAGGCTGTTCACCAGGAATCCCTCCTTCGTTAGCGGTTTAAACAGGCTCCCTCACACATTTTCAGCTAAAGCTTCTATCTCTTTGGCCCCACAGGTTTCATTAAGCCACAAAGTTGCTAAGCTGTGTGCTCCCAAACCAGCATTTATTTGCGTGAGCTACCTGCGACCTACTTCATATGCAGAGGGCCATGGAAATGATGCTTCACAATCTCTCTTTAGGCAGCCACAGAACTCTCGGGGGGGACCAGAGTGGTATAGCTGTGGAACTGAGGAGCACTTACCCACCTAATGAAGACTAAAAGCCATGCTGTTTACCAGGCCAGCTGCATAAATATTGCACAAGCTGCAGACACAGAGGTCATCACTGCATTTCACTGAGGCAGACAAGTCTGCCTGGCTGATTTCTTCTGATGGGTAATTGGAGTCTTCATTTCCTCATAGTGTTAGCTGCAGAGGATGCTCTCCTGACAGCAGAAAGTGCCCTGTACAGATAGCCCCAAAACCTTCATGCTAATGCCTGCTGCTGCCCACTCAACCAGCTCTGAACAGTTCAGGAAATTTTCTGTCTCCTCATAGCTGGGCTACAGTGATAGGAGACAAGATCTGACCCACAAACCCTTCCCTTCCTATTCTTCAGGAGAGCAGTTGAGGGATTTTGCTACTGGGGAGGTAAACAAAGTGCCTGGTGTGCTCAGCTGCCTAGAAAAGCTGCTAGTTAAATGTCTTGGGCATTTCTGGAAACTCCCTGCTCACACAAAGTCAGCAGTCAGGGGTTGCCACATGCACAGACACAGCATTCAGTGAGTGCGTGGAAGAGGAAAGCAGTGCTGGGGCTGTGAAACCCAGCCCTGATGAGCAGTCTCTTGAGCTGCAATGAAACTCTCACCACAACAAGAATGGTGACCAAAAGGCACAGTGAGGGCAAAACCACAACAAAAGTATAAAACTTATTCCCACTCTTCTATCTTTCATTACAGCTGTTGAGTTCCTTGCAAGTTGTACAGGATCTTGCAGAACTGGGGCCAGAAAATACAATTTTTCAACTTGAAAGAGAGGAAAAGACCTCCCTTTATTTCATATTCTGATTCTGTGTTTGATGGAGCTGACGTTGCATATAACTCCCCCCGAGTCCCTGACAAACTCTACAATGGGCTTGTTTTAAAGCTAGCAGAGACAAGTGCTTTCCTATCTACACTACTTGGCACTGAATGCCAGGAAATCATCCCAAAAGATGATGAAGAATGGTTGATCTAAAATAGTCTCCCCTTTTAAAAGGTATTAAAAGCATTCCCTTAAGTATAGCTTCCCATTGCCTTTAACAGGAACAGTGCACGTGGGATAAAATGCTGGTGGCCAACACTAGCATTTATTATCCACTAAGAACACAGACCCATTGGAGCATGGCCAGAGGACAGTTATGAATATAATCAGAGTGCTGGAGCACCTCTCCTGTGAACACAGGCTGAGAGAGTTGGGGTTGTTCAGCCTGGAGAAGAGAAGGCTACATAGAGACCTTAAAACAGCCTTTCAGCATTTGAAGGGGGTCTACAGAAGAGTTGGGAGAGGGACTGTTTACAAAGGCATGGAGTGATGGGACAAGGCACAATGGCTTCAAACTGAAAGGAGCTCCATTTAGATTAGACATTAAGGAGAAATTATTCACTGTGAGGGTGGTGAGACACTGGAACAAGCTGTCCAAAGAAGTTGTGGAGGCTCCAAACCTGGAAATATTGAAAGCCAGGTTGGATGGTCCTTGAGTGACCTGGTCTAGCAGGAGGTGTCCATGCCCATGGCAGCAGGCTTAGAATCTGATGAATTTTAAGGTCCCTTCCAACCCAACCTATTCTCTGATTCTATGAACACTGCAGGCTCATCTACACAGGCTCTCACATCGACTTTGTGACACAGACTACTGGATTAATTCACACAGAGAGCAGCAGCCTCGGACAGTATTGGTTCTTCTTGCAAGATTTTCATTATCACCAGACAGGGACCCTCTAGGGGATCCTGAGAATAGCCAAGGGCCAGCTTTATCTCAGGCTCATCAACATTTCTGTCCTTTAAAAGGTGAACTGCAAGGTAATTGCTTTGAATCCAGAGGACTGCAAAAATAGCAGCCTCCCAGCAGGGTTTCCCTGTCTGCCTTAAGATGCCTTGCTGTTTATAGAACACACACCAGAAGGATGAGGAGTTTCTGTAGGCTGCTCTAACTCTGCAGCTCTAGAGCATTTTGGGTCACTAAGGGCTTAACTCCAGCAGACCTTTGGGGTCTGGTTGTTGCAGTATCCTACTGGCAGTGATGGAGAGGCAGACACAATGGTTGCTAGAAGGTGCTTGCAGTCTAATAGGGATGGAAATAAGCACCTAAAAACATTTAAAATGGACTTTGAGGTTTTATTAGTTCAAAGCCTTTTGGTTTTCTTTCCAAACATGAAAAAGTTGCAATCTGGTGACATGAAAATTGTTCTGGGAAGAATGCCCCCCTTCTCAACAGGATTTTCTAACTTCTCTTCATCTCCCTGTCCTGCACTCTCTCTCTGAGTGCTTTCAACAGTTGTAGATCAAGGAGTTCCTATTTTCTTAGCAACAAGTACCTGGAGATTTGTGCTTCTGGAAGCAAAGAACATTAAAAAAAAATATGTAAAATGTCAACACAAAGTTAAGTGAAATATAATGTGTTTTTCAAACACCTCCAGGAGCTGAAGGGCACAGAAAACATTCCCTTGCTGTATTTACAATGATTGTTTTTGATAGCCACAGAGACTGCCAGGGCAGTGACTCTGTATGCTATGAGACACTGCCATGGTCCAACCTGGGACTCTCCCTGGCTTCACATAAAAACAGGGACAGGGGGAAGGGTGAGGAAAATCACCCTTCTCCAGGGGTGCAGCCTTGCCTGCTGGAGTGGAAGTTTGTCCTCAATTTCAGTATGCCAGCAAGACATCCCTCAGTAAAGGGTTAACCCCTCCTGAGGGCAAGGCTGAACATAACCCTAGTTGGCCATGACTCCTTCCTGGGGGTGGTCTGACCTGCCCCACAAGCTGTCGTGTTTAGCTCCTCTCACATCCTGCCTGGACCCTCTATAAAGCAGAGAGGAACTTCCAGTTCCTCCCTCTCTTGCTCCTGATTCTTCACCAGCTAGCTGCATCCTGTTTTTCCTGATGTTCCTGCCATTACCACGTGCTCTCCAGCAAACACGTGTGTGGTGGTTCAGAAGTTCCACCGCCCCCCCACACTTTGAAATAACCCAGGCTAGAACTCAGTTGGCTGGAAGTTAAGGAAATGAAGCTTTATATTTACAGATTTGCACAATATACAAGCAGATATTTACAATGTATAACACATATTTACAGAAATAGACAGTTAAAAGGTAATACAGAAACACCACAGCCCTCCCAGAGATCTTATCCCTAAGGGGGGTTTTCCAACCACCCTACCACCTTCTCCCACTTCCCAATCTTATCTCACTATCTGTCTTACATGCCAGAGATGCAAAAGTAGACCAGCCAGGGGGATTAGCAGCAGGAAAGTAGTTAGAAGTTATTGAGACCCAGCTAAGAAGGCAGGGAGAGAGATGCACCAACAGGAACAGCAACAGCACAAAGCAGTCTGTCTTATCTTTGTTTGGATTCTAACTTTATACCATTTCAGTAAACAAATGAGTGAAGTAGAATCAAATTTTGTTTTCCTTTCTCAGCCTATAGTCTAATTTCTCATTCAAATCCTCCGATTAGTTCGAACCAGTACAACGCGGGGAGAGCAACTACCTCTGGAAGTTCTTTCCATCACCCTGTATCCACCATAATTTTGCATCCATCCGCATCCACCATCAAAATAACCTAACCATCTGGACCCAACCAATCTTCCATCTTCATCTGCTGGTTGTATACCTATATTTTGTGTTTTGTTTCCCTTCCCCATATCTTCTGTAATTCCGCTTACCTAAAATACCTCTTATTTATTGTTAAAGCTTTTTTTTTTTTTTTTACTTCCAAATTGAATTAAGTCTATTTATTGAGCTTTTGGGCTCAGGGGGGCTAGCTAAACTACTACACTCTCCCTTGCACAGCTCAATATCTTCTGGAAGAGGCACCTTTCCACAGTGTCTTTCCAAACACAGAAGCAGCAGCAAGTTCCACCTTCAAACAGATCGAAGAAAACAGCAGAAATTTGCTCACAGTGCTTTTGAAACTTGCTCACAGGCCTCAAGGGCCATTTATTTTCCCTAGTTTATCATACAGAGACATATTTCTTGAGCACCAGGTGCCTGCCCAAATGGGCCAGAGAGGCCACACAAAACCACGTTCTCTGTTGGAGGGGAAATCCTGACATCCTGCTCAACAGCACATGTATTCAGCTGAAGCCACTCCCATAAAGGAAATACCTTTGTATAGGAAGATGTGTTTGAGTTTGTGGGGGGTTTTTTTATTATTATTATTCAGTAGAGATAGCAGCAAATATGAAGCACACAATGTTCTTGAATTCCCAAATGTCCTGCACAGAAGCTTTATCAGGTTATAACAGCTAAAAATCAGGCCTGTGGGTGACAGCTTTCCATTCCTGACACAAGTGTCCTTCCCACAAACTGCCCAATGCACTGGCTGGTACAGATTTGTTTAGTGCATCTTCCTGTCCACCCTCAGTTTGCCCTGTCTGCTCTTCAGGAGAAGCTCCCCTCTGCATAATCCTGCCTGTCACAGCAGATAATGATGCTCTTTGTGCTTTTCCTCAAGAGACAGATGGAAAAGAGAGATGAGGGAGGCATCTCAGACAGGCTGTCATGGTGTCAGAAGGGGCTGGCTGTGACGGGCTGGTGGAGGAGAGGCTGTCTGACACTGGGGCTTTGCCAGTCGGAAGGAAGGCGCTGAAGGGAGCTCTGACTCGTTTCCTAGGCGGGGAGTTACAGGAGCATATGAAGGGTTCTTCAGCTGATTCTCAGAAAGGGAAATAAAAAACAAGCCTGATGAAGTGACAGTCCACAGCAGTAGAACTGCAAGGTTGCTTGCAAGTAGAACAAACTTAGATGCTAGGGATGACCTGCAAACATCACATCTCCTTGGAAATGGCCTGGCTACATAACCACATATTAACTCCTACAGTAGCAGAGCCAGGGTGGTGCCAGGGCCTTTGTTTTCCTACTCAGAACATAAACAAGAACATCCTGGCATTAAGAGTAGAATTTAAAAGAGATGGTGAACACTCTCCCACAATGCACCCAGCTATTTTTACAGCAGGGGCAAATGTATTCCTGCTCCCAGCTGGTGAGGAGCTCAGCCAGAGCAGTTGATGGCCTTCGGATTTTATCCTTGCTGGAATAATCCCAGTTTCATAACTAAGGGATATAACTGGCAAGTTTCTTGGGTTGCAGATTAGAGAAGGTTGGCTGCTGTGGCAGGTCAGGAGATAGTAATTCATAAAATGTGTGAAATTAATGAAAGTATTAAGCAAATTGTGTAGGCTGTCTTCCATGCCTACAATCCAAAGAAAACAGAAAGAAAGGAGCAAAAGCCTTCCACGGAATTGCTAAACGTCTTCTTGGAAAAAATTAGATAGAATGTAGTAGAGAAAAGTCAACAGTGTGCAAACAGTGAGGGACCAGACTTACCCTTCCCAGGGATAGGCCTGCCTGAACTCAAAAGAACCAGAGAAGAAACTTCAGTGGAGCTCTGCTGGCTTGCAATGACCAAGTGTCTGGGTGTGCCAACCCACTTATTACCCTTGATACTTACAGCAGGGCACAGCCCACGCTGCAGAGATGTTACAGATGTCGTTGGTTTTGCTGGAGGAACTTCAGCAGAGATTTTTAAAGGAAACAACAGAAATGCAGTCTTGTGCAAAAAGAGGCAGTGAATGTCTGTGGTAAATATTTCTGCTTTATTTAAAGCTCCTTTCCAAACACATTTAGGGCTTAACAGTAGGCTTCATATTTTGTTTAGGATTCAAGTACATATTTTCTACCATTCCACTCAACTGAGCATTGCTGGAGCTTCTGCCATTAGAAAATACTCTATTTTGTGCAGATAAATGGCATGGCAGATTATATTTAGGGCAGATTGTATTAGTTTGCTTTGGAAATTAAGGTGCAGAACAGCTTGAGCTCTGCAAAACTGTACTCAAGAATGAAATGTTACAGAGCAGTGCTGCAAACGTCACAGCTCCTCTAAACCAAGAGCAAAGCACTCTAGAGGTTTTTGGCATACCTTCATCCCTCTCTCCTACCAACCTCTGTGTGCCAGTCCCATCCTCCTCTTCACCTATGATCTCCATACAGTCCTCCATATATCCTGATGACTGTCCTCTTATTTGCCAACCTTCTGTAAACCAGTTACCACAGTCCAGAGGCTGTCATCTCAAACTGATTCACCCTTTGCAAACTGGACAGTGGAAAATGTTTAGCTTGTCTTTGGGCACATCTTCATTGCCTAAGAACGAATTGCATTAGCACAGCAGTGCAGCAGCAAGCCTTAGTAACTAAGTCCTGCTGAGAGGCTTATTTTGTCCAGATATGTGGAGCTCTGCAGAAGCTCAGCTCACAAGACCAAGATGGTATGTCCACAGATGTGGTGGTTTGAGGTTAATTGGAATATTTTAATAAGAGAAAATAGGTTATAGGCTGTGGAAAGAAAAACAATGATGATGTCTGCTTTGCTCATAGGTTTGCTGACAGATAGAGAAGTAAGAACACAAACATAGATAAGACAGAGCCACTCAGGTCTGAACTCTGGCTGTTGGTCTCTCCCTTTTCTTGCCTTCTAGCTGAACTCAACTAATAATTCCTGCTTTTAACCTGCTAAGCATGTAAGACATGGCCATCTGGCATGTAAGACAGATTCTGGGATAAGATTGGTGGGTGGGGGAAGGTGGAAGGGTGGTTGGGAACTCTTTTGGGGACTCTGATCACTGGGATGGGCATTGTGTTTCTGTATTAACATTTTACTGTATATAGCTGTAAATATTTCTAATATATTGTAAATATCTGCATGTATATTGTGCTGAGCTGTAAACATAAAGCTTCATTCTTTAACTTCCAGCTTCCTGAGTCTAGTCTGCATGATTTCAAAAAGTGGTGTAGGGGGATGGGGTGCAGATAACTCCTGAACCACAACAACAGACCATGGCACTGACCAGGATGGACAAACAGATGGCTCATCCATAGTGCACTGCTTGCCACTGCCTGGTCTCAACTACCTCTACACAGGAACATCCCTCATTACTTTTCCATGCTCTATCTGGAGATTCTGATTGTTTCTCCACATCATCTGCAGCATTTGCATCTCTGGTGCAGCATTTCTGCTGTGGCCAGGCTCCTTGGGAACACCCACCCCAGACTCTGCATCTTGTCATCATATCACAGCATTTGCCAGAGGAAATGTCTCTTAAGACCTGAGGAATGTAAAGTCAGTATCTGATGGTGAAAGGCATTCTGAATCACACCATCTCACGCACACCACCTTTGGGTCCAGCACATTCACTTGTCTCCCCTCATCCAAGCACCTACAAGCTGAGATAGATAAGAGTGCTTCCTTTTTCTTTCCTGCCTTGCTAAATTATTTTAATGACCTCATGGTAAGCAGAACAGCAGGAGAAGTGCATATTGATCATGGAAATTAAAGCAGAAAATAAACAAGCCAAATGCACAACAGAAGAGAATCTCTGAAGCCTTGCTCTCTTCCTCGTGCTTTGGTCCAAATCATCTGGTTTGAGCTGGGTCTCACCTCTGTGCAACTGGATTAACTCTCCAGTGTCAATTGAGTTTTCCACATGTGATTGGGTAACACAGCACAAGGAAACATCAGCACTTCTGTCACTAACTCGCTCTTATTCTATTATCACCACCCATTTGCACAAAACACTGCTGGCAAAGACTGACAGCTCTAAGAGGCAACCATAACCCATCTCTGAGGATGGGGAAAAGAGGGATAAAACCAGGAAAAATGACAGGTCTTGAACATGTTAGTACTTGGGACAACGGGTGGCTGTCCTCATTTCAGCTGTCCCATCAAACTGCCTCACAGAAAACTCATCACTGCACCTTCAACTTTCCCTTCAGATTCAGTCCAGCTTTTCATTCTTGACAAGGGTTAGGGCTGGGACAGGCACCAAATGAAGGACAGATGCTCTCCATTAATCTCTCTCCCTTCTCAAAGGGGAAACAAAAAGGAGTAAGGGAGACAGACTGATGGATTAGAAAACTAAAACAGCTTTAATGAAAATAGGAATATTTACAAAATTTATATCAAACCCAGCACCCCTGGTGGCAGTTATGGCACCATCAGCACTGATCCTGTGGCAGGAGTCCCAGACCAGACTCAGAAGGGAACCAGATTCAGAAGATGGATTCTGGAACTAGATTTGGGAATTCACAGATCAGGATTGAAGGTAGAATAGACAGAGTCCACCTCAGATGCACCTCAGAGCTCTTGGCCTTCATGATCTCTGAGCTCTATATTGAATACGGCATGTATGGAACCTTGTTGGTTAGTTTAGGATCTCCTAAACTCTCCACTCCTCACTGCAGGGGAAGCAGAACACAAGATTTATCAGTGACTGTGGTCTACACCCCAATCCTTGGTACTAACTGTGAACATTGAGCCTCATCACTACTAGAAGCAGTCACTGTCTGCAAAAACATGCTGCTAATTTCAGAAAGTCACTGAGAAGAGACTGAGCTGAAAAGTCAGATCACTGAAGAGAATTAGTTCTGTTTTAACTCAAACCAGGATGACTCCTGTAAAACAAGGAAAAATACTCCATGCCAGTTTATTCCTCCTTGAAAGCAGCAGCAGCAGCAGCAGCTTCACCAGTGAAAACCTCTGCTTTACCCTTCTAAGAAGTTAGTAGCTTTAAGTAGCACAAATATAGGATATGGGAACTCCCTGCTGTGCTGTCAGAATTGAAAATGGATGAGATTTTGGGTCTCAAAGCTCATTTGGTGAAAAGCTCAGACTTGAATGACCCCGGGGCTTGGAAGTTTCTGCCAAATTCAATCAATAATTTTAACTAAGAAAAAAAGGGCTTTGTTGAAAAGGCTTACATTTACTGCACAGTAGTTGTGGCAAACTGCACTGCAAGTAGTTTATGTTAAACAGTGTCTTTTGCCAAAGCTGACTTTTCATAAAAATAGCAAATAGTTTCCAAAGTGAAATGAAGGGAATTGGCAGGGAGAGAACTGAACACCTGGGATTTAATAAAAAGCACTTTCTGTGTTGTTTTGTTTTTGTTTTTTTTTCCTGAAGAAACTGAAAATCCCTTGTCTCCTGCTGACATGCAGAAATACACGTATTTTTAATTCATTAATTTAGCCTGTGAACCAGAGAGAGAGAAGGGACTTACTCAGCAGAGCCACAAGACACCCAGCCAGGCTTGAGAAGCTACTCAAGCCTGTTGTTGGTGCAGAAGTGCCTTGAGGGCCAGCAGCCAATTTTAAAAATAGGCCTTTATATTTATAATGGGGAAACAGGTGGAAGTATTTAGTAGAAGTAGGTAGGAGCACAACAGATTAAAAGGTGATATAGTTAAGTCTTAAAAGTCATAGAATCGCAGAAAAAAATCAGGCTGGATGGGACCTCTGGAAGTCTCCAATCTAATTCCTATTTGAAGCACAAGGATTTCAAAACTAGCTCAGGTTGCTCATTTTTTTTCCCTTTCTCTCCATCCCTGGCTGAATAGAGGGAATAATCTCTTTATTCAGCTTGCTGGCTTTGCTCTTGCTAATACAGCCCATGCTGCTCACTCGAGTTCAACTTACAAGCAGAACACCAGAACCTCTGTCCATCACTCTGACAAAACAATTGTCCCATGTGCTTGCAATGCACACATGTGGTTTTGTGAATAAATGAATTATCCAGATTATACCATTAATAATTTAAAATTATGAAGTCAAATATAATCCTAAGAAAGACCCTAAAATTTTCTAATACTATTCACTCTCTCTTCAGGAAGTGATTTGTTTCAAAGCCCCTTAACATACATTTTTGGCCTTCTTACAGCGATCACATAGCACCAGGGACATAGAATTATAGAATCATAGAATGTTTTGGTTTGAAAAGACCTTTAAGATCATCAAGTCCAATCATCAATTTAACACTGCCAGGTCACCACTAAACCATGTCCCTCAGTACCATATCTACACATCTTTTACCAGGGATACCTTCCAGGATGGTGACCTCCACCGCTGTCCTGAGCAGCCTGTTCCAGGGCTTGACAACCCTTTGGAGGAAGAAATTTTTCATAACGTCCAATCTAAACCTCACCTGGTACAACTTGAGGCCACTTCCTCAATGAACAACCCTCACCTCACTACGACCTCCTTCCAGGCAGTTATAGAAAGCAAGAAGGTCTCCCCTGAGCCTCCTTTTCTTTAGGAACAACAATCTCAGTTCCTTCTGTTGCTCAACATAAGACTTGTGCTGCACTGATAAGATTTGTGCACGCCACACCAGGAATGAGATGGGAAGGGTTACTCAGGGATTGAACCAGACAGCAGAGCCTGGACCACTCTTGGCTGTCATGAACCCACAATTATGCCACATCCTCTCCCCAGGCTCCTGAAATATGAAGGTCTGGGCAGTCACTGTTGCACCTGGAGGTCCCAGAGTGTGGCATGTTGCAAAGGTGATGTCCAACTGAACAGGAGCATCACACAGTGAGGCACAATTGGAGAATCCTCAAGATAGGCTTCAGGAAGCCACAGGGAAAGGCCCCAGAGGGAAATGGCAGAAGAACCCCTCTAAATTCCTAGAAAATGTGGGTTTTCCTCATGGGATAATGACATTCACTATTAGTCCCATTCAAACCCCAGTATTTGAATTTCAAACTGGATGGAAGTTCTCAATCTCACATGTAACGAAAAGAAGAAAATATCCACAGTTCAACAACACTTCAATAGCACAACTGCTAAATTTGTGACATTGTTTTGTGAGAGAAAACCCAAACATTTGGTAGAAAACACACTCACTGCTCATTGTAACTACTCAAGCTTGTATACAATGGATATGTTCATGCAGAAATGTGGTAAACAAGCCATATAATAAAAATCTAGAGAGCTATTTTAAAAATGAATTTTGTGCCTGGCTTATCATAGTGGTTGTTAGGGGAAAGTGTATGTTTGCAGCTGAAAACATTTAAAAAGGGAAAGTTCAGCACAGGCCAATTTTCATACATTCTCTTATTTGCTCCCTCTTATTTCTTTGAGCTTCTGCAGTATCCAGGTCTGAAATCTCTCAAGCAGCAACTACACCACCAGCAACAAGCAGAAACTAAGAAAGCCAGTTCCAGTCAATGCCACCCTGCTACTAGCTCAGCAAGATTTTGCTGTGGTGGGACCATAAACTAAAATTTTCTAGTCATGAGGGCCTGGAGTTTGTTCCTCTAAAAAACCCTTCTGTAATAGTAGTGTAGTATTTTCAGATGCCAGCAACTGGAAAAGGAGTTTAGCATTCCCAGCACTTCAAAATCTCAGGACATTTAGGTTGAGTCAGCAAAGCACAGAATATCAAGTTTATTTTAAGCATGCACAAAGTTCTATTCAAGGCCTTCTTTTCCTCCTTACATACAGGCTGAGATCTGTAAATATTGACAAACATTCAAATTGGGTCTTCATATTTTATGAGATAAATACTAGTCTGATCAAAAAGCAAACAACCACCTGGCACTGCTCCTTCCAGATGTTTCCCTAAACATTCTCCATTTTCCTTTCCCCAATGCATATCTTCTGCGTACTCAAAGGGCTGTCACAATCCACTTTTGATTATCTGTGCCCAGCTTTAGACCTCCAAGCCTATCATTTCACTCCCTTTTTCCTTACTTAGTCTGTCATTCCTTTGGTCAGTGACTGGAATCTATTCAACAAACAGCATTGTGTTTTTGGAAAGAATTTGCCTTTTATTATGTTTGTGGTTCAAGGGGTTTGGGCTGGCCTGGCAATGGTGTTTGAAAGGACATCTTGTTACATACGCCAAGGAATTTTGGAAATATCCATGCCACCAAGATGAATTTACAACATTCACATGAACTGGAAAATCATCATCAGTGTTTGGTTGAATTTCTGCTGGGATAGAAAATGTGTTGTGCCTGTGGAGTTGTTTTCTAAACAGGTAAACTCTCACCTCTGTACCATATAAAAAACATCCTGTAACGTCAGGGGTCACACAGGTCAGGTATCCTGGACTGTTGCAGCTGTACTGAGCTTTGCAGTCCAAAAACTGGAGGTTATTTTTCAATCTGGGCAGCTCACTAACTCTACCAAGCAGAAGGAAGATCACTTGAGAAGGCTTCGAGACCTTATAGTAGCCTTCCAGTATCGAAAAGGGGTCTACAGGAAGGCTAGGGAGGGACTATTCACAAGGTCTTTTAATGGCAGAGCGAGGGGTAATGGGAAGGGGGCAGATTTAAATGGGATGTTAGGAAGAAGTTCTTTACAGTGAGGGTGGTGAGACACTGGCACAGGTTGCCCAGGGAGGTTGTGCATGCCTGCTCCCTGGAAGTGTTGAAGGCCAGGTTAGATGAGGCCCTGAATGATCTGTTCTAGTGGGAGGTGTCCCTGTCTATGGTGGGGAGTTGGAACTGGATGATCTTTGAGGTCCCTTTCAATCTAAACCACTCTATGATTCTATAATTTTGTGTTCATGAAACAGTGTGGAATCAATAAGAAGGTACTGTTGTAGCTGAATGTTTTAACAAGATCTTTTTCTCCCAACCTTAATAAACTTCTGTGAAAAATTGTTACAGCAAGCCATGCATCACAAGGGTTAAAAGTGCCAGTCTCCTCACACAGCCCACTCAATTCTGTGGACCTTGTGAAGCCCCTCTAATCATAGAATTATAGAATGCACTGGGTTGGAAAGAAACTTTAAAAGTCATATGATCCAACCCCCTGCAGTAAGCAGAGACATCCCCAAAGAGGGATTGAGTTCCTCAGAGCTCCATCAAGCCCAGCCTTGATTGTCACCAGCAATGGGGCCTCCACCACCTCTCTTGGCAGCTTGTTCCAATGTTCCATCACCCTCATTGTAAAAAACTTCTTTCTAATGTCCAAAGGTCTTCCTAATGTCCAGTGCTACATGCAGGATTAGACTCAGAGATCAGCAGATGTGACATCAGAGCAATTATACTGGAGCTTCATACCAACTCTTTTTCAAAGGTGAGAATTATAGGTACCATTGCACCTAGGAGAAACTGAAACATACAAGAAATGCACTAAAAAAACCCAAGCCTCCAAATTACAGCAGAGCTGAGGAAGCAGTCAAAGCCTTTTCTGAAGTGGGTTCTGACTTAGAATCATAGAATCATAGAATGGTTTAGGTTGGAAGAGACCTCAAAGATCATCCAGTTCCAACCCCCTGCCATAGGCAGGGACACCTCCCACTAGATCAGGACACTCAAGAACTCATCCAGCCTTCACCTAATAAAACTTCCACAGCTGGACACACACAGTGCTGCCCCCCAAATGTATCTCACAGGTGAATCTCAGGCTATTTTATTAATTTTGGTCCAGAGGGAATGATACTAACATTTGTCAGTGGCTATTACATGTTTAAATGATCTTATATTAGCTAAATCCATCTATCATCTTCCATCAGTGCTTGAGAAATGTTTTGTTGGTTTGGTCTTTTTTTCTCCAAAGAATCATTGCCAAAAACAATGTGTCAGCATCAAGAGAAAATTAGCACTGAAACTGGCGCAATCAAGTATGTATATAAGATGTGTTTGCTCATCAATCAAGGATCCTCATTAAGTAATCACGTGACTCGTGTAAGAGGCTACAATTAAGCTGAACAGCTCATATTTCAAATAGTCACAAGCAGTCCATAGAGCCCAAATATAAAGGGAATAATTTCCAAAGTTGGCTCAAGAGTTGAAGCATGCTGCTTGCTCATTCAGCTGCAGAGAGGTGATACATTTCTCCAAACTGTTGTCATTGATTGTTTCTTCAGCTTTGAGGAGGACAGAAAAAGTTAATTTAAAGTATTAGATGAAAAAAGGTTTTTTTTCAGTAAAACTGAGTTGTTTGGGTTTTGTGTTTTGTTGGGTTTTGTTTGGGTTTTTTTGGGGGGGGGAGGTGGGGTAAGGGGAGGGCTGGGGGAGAGATGTCAAATTAAAACTGTTTCCAAACCAAACATAATTTTACTTTGGAATACATCAAAACCAAGTATCAAGTAACTTAAACACTTTGGTTTTTTTTTTGTCTCTGATGTCGTTCGTCCTGCTTTCACCATTTCACCAAAGGGCAATAGTGACTGCAGATAACCAGTGTGGAGTTACCCATGGCAACAAATGGCAGTGGTGCTCCCAAGGTCAAATCAGAAGCTGAACCAGCACTTGTGCAAAGGCTTCACAGCCACATTCTGGAAGAATGCACATCCAAACACAGAGCTCTTATCACCCTTGCCAGGTGCCAGGTCTATTCCTACAGCTCATGACTGCCCAGCTCAGTTAGCTCCACCTGTGAGATACCCTAGCCACCTTTTTTTCCAGCTCCCAGCACACTCCCAGACTACTCTGCCTTTTAGTACCAAACATTTTACAAAAAGTATTTAATAAGATGGGCTCCAAGACTGGCTTGGGAGCCCCACCAGCAGCTCCCACACTGCTTGAATCTCTTCCTTTCAGCATAAGATATCCTCTCTTTAGGTAACATACAATACACCATACCTATATCAGCCTCCCACTTTCTCCAGCTTAGCCAGCAACTGTCCATGTAGAATGGGATTTTGGCTCATCACTGAAGCCCATCAGAAAACAATCAGTATTTTTACTGAGTAAAGCATCAGGTTTGTCTTCATCATCCACATTCATAGCAGTGATGCATTTTCCCCATTTTCCTTTTACTTTAGCGTTCTTAATAATAGTAATTAGAACAAACTAGTAATAAGCCTGTACTTGCCATATATTTTCCTTTTCCAACTTCCTATGCTGTTGATCTTCACCTGCGACTGCACACTTCATCTTCTATAACTTCTCCCTGACAAGACTGTATTTATTAAAAATCCTTAGTATTGATTTTTTTTTTTTTTAATGCTGAAGGTTGTGTGCTTCTAGTAGAAGAAACTAGAAGGAGCTACATTTGGATTAGACATTAGGAGTAAAGTCTTCACCATGAGGGTGATGAGACACTGGAACATGTTGCCCAGAGAAGCTGGGAAGGCTCCAACCTTGGAAGTGACCAAAGCCAGGCTGGATGGGACTGAGAGCAACCTGATTTAGTAGAACATGCCCCTATCCATGGCAGGTGGTTGGAACTAGATAATCTTCCAACCCAAGCCACTCCATGATTCTATGATTGCTCTTTTTCTCCAACTTTGAATGTTCTGTTCAGGATTTTCTGCAGGAGTCAATTCTCACACACACACCCAGCCAAGGAAAGCTGGGCTTCTCATAGAATCATAGAATTGTTTCTAAGAAAATACCTTTAAGATCATAGAATCATAGAATCATAGAATGGTCTAGGTTGGAAGAGACCTCAAAGATCATCCAGTTCCAACCCCCCGCCATAGGCAGGGACACCTCCCACTAGATCAGGACGCTCAAGACCTCAAGATCACCAAGTCCAACCATTATCTAAGTATACCAAGTCTGGTGCTAAACCATGTCCCTCAGCACTGTATCTGTGTGGCCAGCAGAGCAAGGAAGGGGATTCTCCCTCAGACTGCTCTCCTCAGACTTCACCTGGAATACTGTGTACAGTTCTGGGGCCCCCAACACAAGAAGGACATGGAACTGTTTGAGCCAGTCCAGAGGAGGCCACGAAGATGCTCAGAGGGCTGGAGTAGCTCTGCTATGAGGACAGGCTGAGAGAATTGGGTTTCTTCAGCCTGGAAAAGAGAAGGCTTTGAGGAGACTTTAGAGTAGCCTGAGGGAGACTTTAGAGTAGCCGTAGAGTATCTGAGGGGGGCATACAGGAGTGCTGCGGAGGGACTATTCACAAGGTCTTGTAATGACAGGGCGAGGGGTAATAATAGGTTTAAACTGGCATGGAGAGATTTAAATGGGATGTTAGGAGGAAGTTCTTTCCAGTGAGAGTGGTGAGACACTGGCACAGGTTCCCCAGGGAGGTTGTGGCTGCTCCCTCCCTGGAGGTGTTCAAGGCCAGGTTGGATGAGGGAGGCCTTGAGCAACCTATTCTAGTGGGAGGTGTCCCTGCCTATGGCAGGGAGTTGGAACTGGATGATCTTTGAGGTCCCTTCCAACCTAAACCATTCTATGATTCTGGCAAAGCAGACAAAAAGATGTTTTTCTTTTTAAAAAGAGACTGGAACACAAAAAGATCAGCCATTCCTACTTTTCTATGACTCATGACTGGTGCACACTTTCAAGGGGGAACAAAAGGAGCTGCTGCTTTGAACAGGACGGAGACAAAATCAAGAGGGGCAAAGAAGGAATTAGTATATTTCCTGCTGTCATCCCTCACCACATCTTAGAAACTCCATCAAAATAGGGCCAGAAAGGCCTGAAAGGTATCATCTAATCTCCACCACTGGCCCCAGGCAGCAACATCACTTCCTAGGTCATCTGAGTAATGTTTCTCTACTCTGTTCACACAGCTCTAGAGCCATGGAGTTGCAGCAACCACCTGCTCCCCCAGCATCCTGTTTCTGTATTCTGAGCATCTATAGTCTCCAAAAGCTTTTTCTGAATGACTTATCTATATCTCTTATATTGAGGCCACATCCATTCCTACCCACCACAGACCTGAAGATCAGGTTTTCTCAGGCTCTTTCTTTGGGTTTCCATGCACTTAAAGACTGCTCTTGTTCCATTCCCCAGTGATTCTCTCTTTTAGCTTAAACAGAGCCAGTTCTTTCAATCCAGATCATATTTCCAGACATCTAACCACTCTGGCTGCTGCCCTCTGGGCTCTCTGCAGTGCTTCTGAATTGTGCTCCAGACTAGACACCATGCATCATGCATACAAACCCCACATCATCATATCTCCGTGTGACATCTCCTGTTTAGCAACAGCAAAACAGCACAAGATTTGAAGCCTATTGTGGCTTGCATTTGGCTGGTGGCCTTGAGTTCCCCAGTCCTTCTCTGATGGACTCTGGCAACCTCTCTCCCAACACCTCCCAAATTAAAAAGTCACAAGGTGGGGACAAAGGTGGCAAAGTCCTTCCCACTGTATATGAGATCAGCTTCATGACCACCTGACATAAGTCTATTGGACCTGATATGATGCATAGCAGAGTCATGAGAGAATTAGCTGATGTAGTCACCAAGGCACTCTCCATAAAATTTGAAAAGTCACTGGTCACTGGAAGAAGGGACACATTACACCCATTTTTTAAAAGGGTAGAAAGAAGGACCCTGAGAACTTCCAAACTGTCAGCCTTACCTCTGTGCCTGAGAAGATTATGGAGCAGATTCTCCTAGAAGCACTGATAAGGCACATGGAGGCCAGGGATGTGATCATGGCTTCACTAAGGTCAAATTCTGCCTGATGAACCTAGTGGCCTTCTGTGATGGAGTGACTACATCAGTGGACAAGCAATGACCTACAGATCTCATTTATCCAGATTTCTTCAAGGCCTTTGACACAATCCTCCACAACATCCTACTTGCCAAGTTGGAATGATATGGATTTGAAGGGTGAATTGTTCAGTGAATAAGGAATTGGCTGGATGGGCACATCCAGAGGCTCAGTGTCTTGCAGTCCAGATGGTGACTGGTGACAAGTGATGTCCCTCAGGGACTCCATACTGGGACCTGTGCTGTTAATGTTTTTATCAATTACATAGACAGTGGGATCAAGTGCACCATCAGCAAGTTTGCAGGTGGTATCAAGCTGAGTGGTGATGTCAATATGCCAGAGGGATGGGATGGCACCCAGAAGGACATGAACAAACTGGAGAGGTGGACCCAGGTAAACCTCATGAGGTTAAACAAGACCAAGTCCAAGGTCCTGCACCTGGGTCAGAACAATTGTCATTATCAATACAGGTTGGAGGATAAGGTGATAGAAAATAGTCCTGAGGAAAAGGAGTTGGGAATTCTGGTGGATGAGAAGCTGGACATGTACCAACAATTTACACTTAGAGCTCAGAAATCAAATCACCTCCTGGTCTGCAGGGGAGCAGATCAAGAGAGGTGATTCTGTCACCTTACTCTGCTCTGGTAATACCTCACCTGGAGTCCAGCTCTGGAGCCCTCAACACAAGAAGGATGAAGCAGGTCCAGAGAAGGGCCACAAAGATGACTGCAGGGCTGGAACACCTCTCCTGTGAGTGAGCTGGGATTGTTCAGCCTGGAGAAGGGAAGGCTCAGGGGAGACCTAATAGTGGCCTCCCAGTACTTGAGCCAGAGCATAAAAGGAGAGAGCCTGTTTACAAAGGCCTGTAGTGATATAACAAGGGGCAATGGCTTGAAGTTAGAGAAAATAGCTAGACTGGATGTTAGAAACAAATTCTTGACCATGAAGATGGTGAAAAACGAAAAAAAAATTTGCCCAGGGAGGCTCCATCCCTGGAAATATTCAAGACAAGGCTCTGAGCAACCTGGAGGTGGAGGATGTCTCTGCTCACTTCAGGAGGGCTGGACTAAGTGACCTTTGGAGGTCCCTTCTAACCCAAACCGTTCTATGATTCTATGACTAATCTGTTTTTCCAACCTGTATTTATGAAGCTGGCTCTTCCTGCTGGGATGCTTTGTCCCTGAAGAAATTATTCTTGTTAATTCAGACCATTTATAGGATGAGCAAGACCATTCTGAGTTTTTGTGGTCTTTCCTAGGGCAAGATGTAGGAGCTGGGAAAGGTTGGCTAGTCTCCAAGGGTGTGGAGAGCAAAGGCAGCACACTGGATCCTGCTGTGTCACAGTGCTCCTCCAGGTAGTACTTGCATGGCAAAAGTTTGAACAAATTTGTCTCCTCCTTGAAGAACGGGGACTCTATGCTCTTTCTGTTCAATAAAAGGAAATAACTGAAGAAGGTAAAGTACATTCAAATGCGTTTTAAAAGAGAAATTATGTTAATAGCTCCAGCTAAACAAAGAGAGAGGAAGATCGTTTTGTTAGGAAATTCTGCCTCCAGAGCTCATAAATGCAGAAGAAGAGGACCAGAAGGCACTTGCAGTGTTTCTAAGCTTAACCCCTGGTATTACAAGCATCACATTACCTAACTGTCTCCATATAAACTGGTGCAAAATCCCTCACCTGAGAAATCCTAATTCGTAAGGGTAGTCTGCTTTCATTTTCTTGCTATTCATTTTTCTCTCCACCTTGACTTCCTCTTCTCCTCAGCCTAAACACTCCTTTCTAGTGTATAGAACTCTACCCTTCTGTCTGCACTGACTTTCAGCGTAGCCCATTTCTGCTGGCTGTTTGCCTCAAGCACCAGGAGCAAATACCCCTTTCTCTCTCAGCTTTTAGTTAGAACCCAGCTCCTCTAATCCATCTGCTCAGAAATTGGCTTGTATTGAAACAGCAGAGCAGAGCAGCACCAGAAAGCTGAGCAAGCAATATTGCAGGCAACACGGTGCTTTGATCACATCTAGCCTTTTAATTTCTATGGGCTACAAAAGCCTGGGGCACACGGTGCTGGGTGCAGGCAGGAGCAGAGGACTCCAGGGAAGTCTGGGACTTGCTGCCATACAGCTAACTGGATCTGAAATCAGTTGAAATCTTCTGGAACAGCCTGTCTTTTGTGCTGGTTAACACAAGCACAGTAAGGCTGAAGAAGTGGTTGTCATTGCAACTCCAAGTCCAGGGTTGGGAAAAGGAACCTTATGGCTTCTAAAGACTTCACTTCCTGCTGGTGGAAGAGTCTGTGCTGCTTTTGTGCTCACACAGAGTGAAAAAGGGAGGGAAGGGCTTCTTTATAAGATGTTGTCTTGTACAGAGCCTAAGAAGAAGGAGTCAGATTTGCGTTCACCAGCTTTCCTTCCTTTGCTCAGCACCGACAGGCAAATCACATTTTGAAGCAAGTAAGGGAGGGAGCACAATATAAATATTTGAATCATAGAATGGTTTAGGTTGGAAGGGACCTCAAAGATCATCCACAGGCAGAGATATCTTCCACTAGAACAAGTTGCTCAAGGCCTTTCTGGCCCTGTTTTGATGGAGTTTCTAAGATGTGGTGAGGGATGACAGCAGGAAATATACTAATTCCTTCTTTGCCCCTCTTGATTTTGTCTCCGTCCTGTTCAAAGCAGCAGCTCCTTTTGTTCCCCCTTGAAAGTGTGCACCAGTCATGAGTCATAGAAAAGTAGGAATGGCTGATCTTTTGGTGTTCCAGTCTCTTTTTAAAAAGAAAAACATCTTTTTGTCTGCTTTGCCAGAATCATAGAATCATAGAATGGTTTAGGTTGGAAGGGACCTCAAAGATCATCCAGTTCCAACTCCCTGCCATAGGCAGGGACACCTCCCACTAGAACAGGTCGCTCAAGACCTCCCTCATCCAAGCTGGCCTTGAACACCTCCAGGGAGGGAGCAGCCACAACCTTCTTGGGCAACCAGTTACAATGTCTCACCACCCTCACTAGAAAGAACTTCCTCCTAATATCCCATTTAAATCTCCCCTATTCCAATTTAAACCCATTACTCCTTGTCCTGTCATTACAAGACCTTGTGAATAGTTCCTCCCCAGCCTTCCTGTAGGCTCCTTTCAGATGCTGGAATCCAAAGATTCTGGGCAGCTGCTAGGTTCCAGGATGCTCTTAGATTCAAGCCTTCTTCACTACAGTGGAGGCAAAGTCATTTACCATAAGGATGGCAGAACCTGTTTGTTTAGCAGTAATTAGGTAGCCTGGGCCAAGAGGTACTTAATTTTCGCTAGTGAGAGAGAACCAAGGCCCCAGTTGAGTGTATTAAATAAGTGCTAACAAATCCTACTTGTTAGCACAGTAACTCTCAATTTAATGGGTATTACCAAGCTGAGAGTAACATTATGTTGATGTTGTTGCTTTTCAGACAGCAATATCAAAGAATAAGTCATAAATGCAGAGTTGAAATGAATCATACAGAATGTGGTTGGTTGTGTTTTTCCTGGCATTAGCTGGAAGTGGAGCTATTGTAAAAGAAAGTCTGTCCTGTGGGGAAATTTCATATTATTTTCAATTTTCTTTTCATCTCAAATCAAGGGGTAACAGAAAATCTTTTTATGGAAGAGAAAGCTCCACAAGAAAAATGTTTGGAAACATTGAAACGCATTGCTTCAGCAAATCTGGCAATGTCAGTAGAGACAGCAACGAATATCTGATATTCCCTTTCTGTTGTTCAGCTTGAAGGGTAAATTCCTTTGCAAAACATAACTAGGGATCCTCAATATAATTTAAAAGTTAAAAACAGATAGAACCCCCTCATCTATCTCCATGCACCTTAGCAAAAAATAGCTGCCCTACATTTTTCAGGAGAGAAGAATGACTTTTTTTGAGCCTCAGCCTGAGAAGCACCACAAACTGAGTCACCAGTGATGAAGCTGAGACCCTTTTGAAGTAGCCTGGTTCTGCCTGGGCCTCAGCAAACCCAGACTTGTTTCAGATGCAGCTGCTGGGGACTTATTTGTAAGATTCTTCACTCCACCACACATCAGTTGTCCCGTCAGCAAAACAGTAGTAAAGGTATCTACTTCCTTACACCTCATCAAAATGCAACCAGAGAAAGACCAGCTTGGTCTTGCATTCTGTGCTTTTAACCATCTTTTGGAAAGCAAAGGATGATGTTGGCAGAGTGCTGAACAAGAAAAAGCAAACAAAACCAGGGAGACATTATAAAGCAAGGCTCCAAGTACTACAGTCTTGCTGAACTCCTAATTCCAGTAAACACCAAAGATCCAAACAAGTTCTGGGCAGGAGAATGGGAAAAGTGACTTCTAAGAAAGTGCTGGAGGATGTGGCATTAACATTTCCAAGACGCTGCTGATACGCTGAAAAATCCCTTATGGCTCATTTAACACAGCTGGACTTTTGCTAAAATCTAAACCCCCCTGTAAAATAAATTTTTTGCAAATCAGCACATTCTGCAGCACATTTTTCTTCCGTTGGCAAGAAGGGAGGCGTTCAGGAGTTACCATCCGGCTGTGATGACATCTTGTAGGAACAGCTAGAAGAAATTCCTGAAATCCTTATTGCTGAAGTTCAGGCTTTGGACCGATAGAGCAGAGGGACCATGTCCACTCACTGCTAGCAGCTGCAGGCAATTATGTGAGGGCTGAGATGGCAAAACTTGTCACATAATTTATGCAGATGTCAGACTTAAAGAACAAGTAGTAGGAAAGGGAGTGAAGGAACCTGCACCTCTGGGACCAGTTCGCAGAACTGTGTAGAAACAGTTCAAGATTCATCCTGCACAGATCACATTAGAAATTATCTTGATGACAGAGAGAAAAGAAATGAAGCTATTCTGTGCATCTTTCTACTCTACAGGGTGCAATCAGAGTACATCCTCAGCATTGCTATTAGCATGCCTCCACCAAGGAACCTCAGCAAAGCACTGAGCTCACATTTTCAAAGATGATGCTGGAAAGCTTCCCAGATTATATATTTTCCTCTTTAATTTATACCTCTGAGGATAATGCTAATCAAGGAGGCAGCGAGAGTGGTGAAACATCCTTGGACTCAGGCTGATTTATTAACAGTGGTTGCATTATTCTCACTTGCAGAACAATGCTAGTATCCCAAGCTTCCAGAAGGAAAAAACCCACAAACAAAAACAAACAAACAAACAAACCTTGTTTGCTGGTAGGTTATCAAACACGAGCTGACAATGTACTCGCACAGCAGATATGCATAAGTGCAGTGCACAGTATGATTCATCTGCAAACCATCTAGCACGCTAGATGCTCGAGTTAAAGTAGGTTAGAAGAACGATTCATTAAAAAGCAACAGAGGAGAGCGAGGGCGGGGGGAAAAGAAGCCCAAACACTGAAATCTCCTACTGGGAATAATCTATTTTTCTTCTCAGTCTTTGTCCAGCCCTCTCTCCTCAGGCTGCTTTTGAACAGAGTTTGGATGTTAAGGGATGGACAACCATGTAAAAATACATGTGGTTAGACGAATATTACAAATGCCATCTTCATGGCCTGGCAGATCTACCAAATATTCCAGGGATTATACATGGTCTGTTTACCACTTTCAGAGTGAGAGGAGATTGCACATAATTCACACAGCATAAATCTCTCAGTCACTCCCCTTAGCTCTGACCTGAACTTCTAATACACAGCAACCAAATTATAAAGACTAACGTCAAAAAGAGTTTGAGGGGTGGAAAACATTCCCAAAATGGCAACTGGCTTTTACTAGGAGAGCTGCTCAGCTGATCCTCTGTAATCTCCAATAGTATTATTTAGGGTAGGGAAAAAAAAATTACCAGAGTAGGAAAAATAATTACCAGAACAAATGTGTGTGACATGGCAATTCTAAAACAGAATAGAGAACTTTGCAGGCCAGAATTAGTTCTTTTAAAATGGAATATAGGTGTACTTGGAATAAATGTCCTACTAGAGAAGGTAGGTAGACAAGGTACATGCTGCCTGCCAAAGCAGGTGAAACACCTGGATTGATTTGGGAATAATCTGAACATGTAGACACTGATTTCTAAGATTTCACTATTTAATAAACATATATTTTTTAATTCATGTGGAGAGATTTTTTTGTTGTTGTTGTTGATGGCAAAAATATTCAATATCAGGGAGTTCAATCCTTTTTCCTGCCATTAGCAGAGACAGGCAGGCATTTTCAAAGGCAGAGTCCCTATGTAAAAGTTACCCATAATTTTACTCAGTGACTCCACATCTGAGCAAAAATTAATTGTCTGCTTTACTTCCCAAACCCATATTCCACATACCCACACTGAACACACATCAAACTTTTAAAGCAGAGAATTAGATACCACTTAATAACAATCTACTCCAAATTGTTCAGAGATGATGTAAAAATCCTGTCTTGCCTGTAAACAAGCTGCCACTTAACAGCCATTTTGATATAAGGATTTCTGCTTAGTGAAAGCAATAAACAAAGCTACTGCAAGGAAGAACCAAACCCTCTTTTCTTTCATTAAGCAATATGTTCAGAGGAGGCTGGCTCCTCTGGGACTTCTTCTGACCCTCGCAGACCATCCTGTAGCTTTGTCTTTGGTTCCAACAGTTTTCACACAAACTAATTATGGCCTGAGAATCACAGATTATATGCACAGACTTTCAGGATAACCAGGAGGTTCTGTTAAATCAATTCAATATTCAACAACAGTGATACTTTTGCTAGAGCAGTAGAGAAAACAGCAACAAGATAAATGCTGCATTATGGCTTTTTAAAAGAACTGCAGAAGCTGCAAAAGAGAAGAATCAGCTTCAGCTTTAGGTCAGCCCCACATCAAAGGCAGCTGCCTCAATTAAAGCTTAGTGCACAGCAACCCTGCAGTTGAGAGCATCTATTTGCTCAACGATGTTTACCAAAGATACAAACTTTTGTGATAAAAAGGAAAGAAACCCAGCACACAGGCAAACATGGCACATTCTAACACATAGAGGACCACTAACCAGCAAATGAAAAATTGCTAAGCAAAACTGAGATACACATTTCTACCACATTTACAAAGGGTAGGAGAAGGCATTTCCCTTTTGACTCCTCCAATCAGCCTGCAGTAAGCTATGATCACTCTTCATCTCCTGCAGCTCTACCTGCACACGGAGCAATTAAGCCTCCTGTTCAGTGGCAGTGCACATTTAATTTCCAGCATGCCATACTGTACTTCATTGCTGAAGTCAACGGGAATGAAAATATCCCAAAATGCAAAACATGTCCCACGCACATGAGCAGCAAGTGCATCCCTTTTGCCTCTAAATTAAGGACATCAAGGGAAAGACCTAATTAAGACTTAATAGAATTCAGGTGCTGCCATACATCAGTAGGTAGTAGAGAGATGGTACCTGTGAAACTTTATTGCCGTCTCCCACAAAGTACATGGGGATGCTGCTCAGTAGATCAGAACAGAGAGGAGATATTGTGCTTCCCAGCACCCCCTGCCCTGGCTGCTGTGTCAGGGTGTGCTCCTGGCACAGGATAAGGGACACAGTTGACCCAAATACAGGTGAATATTTGAGCAGTGGTGGCACATTTAGAGCAAATTCTAGGCTTTGCTCAAGACCTACTCCTCTGCCCTGCCAATGATCTTGGGATTAAAAGCATTTCCAAACAGAGGTTCTCTGCTGGCTATGTGCATGTCAGGACCTATATGGAGTGAAGAACTCCTCACCTCCCTGGCATGCAGAATTCTGTCTTTGGTGGGTGTAGGCATCCTGTCTACCTTCAAGCTGGGGGTGAGGGGGGTGAAATTAGGCCCGTAAATGGCAAAGCTGCCTTGCTGATATCAAGCCACAAATGCAGCCTGTCTCTCCAGCAACTCTTTTAAAGGAAACCCAGAGTGCTTCGGGGAGCAGCGTGTAAGGGGCCAGGCTCACAAAAGTATATCAGCACAAATTCTGGTGGCTCAAGCTGTCTGTAGCTCCTCTCTGCTCAGTTGAACTGCAGAAGCTGTCTAGGGTGGGGATTATTAGGCTCCTTGATTGTACATATAGTGACTAACACAGTGCAGGCAGGGAGAGGTTGGGAGTTTGGATCAGACCTGCAATTTATGCATTTGTAACTTTGTAATGTGTATATGAAGGGTGCTTTGATGAGGTGAGGGGTGGCCACCTGCACTGTATTTGGGAGACAAAGAGGTGCCAGCACTGGCAGTGAGAGGCTCCTTCCTGGGCCCATAGCTAGAGGATGTGCCATGGTACTGTGGTTCCTTGTCCTCAACCATCCAAGGGGCTCATCCAAGGGCACCCACATGTACACTCAAGACATGGAGTGATATTTGCACTGTAGAAAACCTCAGAGACCAGGAAGTGCAGCACAACCAGGGGCTGGAAGCTGGAAGGTTTCCAGCCTGACAAGGCTGTCCCGTACATTGGGTTTATACTGGCTGCAGTTAATAAGCCCTTCAATGTCTTTAAATCTATCAACAATAAATCAGCTGCAGTTACTAAATTCAGCACACTGCTGAAAAAATAAGATGTAATTCACATCCTGAACGGCACAGTAAAGCCTCGAGCTGACTTAACGCAGGTCTGCGGAGTCACCCTTGCTCTGCAGCAAACATCCTCCCACACTCCATTCCCACCTGTACCCAAGCAAACACCCCACTGCAGCAGCACCGCATCCAGGACAGGAAGGAGATGGTGAGGGATGTTGCAACTGTTAATGGCAACTGTGCTGAAACACCTTCTGAAGAGCTAGCTACCTTTTCTGATACAAGATCTCATAACTGGAGGCTGTATCAAGGGCAGGCATCTCACTACAGCAGTGAAAGAAATATCCAAAGAGCTCTTTAAGCAGCTGTTATTTAAAGAAAGATGAGAAAGCTCACTTTTAAGTAATATTAATGTATAAAGCCAAGGTTTATGAGATAACACCTTAATACTTGAAAGGCACAGGCTTATGAAGGCTGTAGTAATTTCCAACAATTTCTAGTCTTATGTGGACACACTCAATAGATCAAAATAAACAACACCAACACTGTAACCATTCTCATTATAAGTTTTTAGCGCCTTGAAACGTTCATTTTCACAGTTCTGTAATGAGATAGGTAAGCGCCACACAAAAGTGGCCTGAAGCAGTCTGGTCTAGTGGGTAATAAAACTAATTTATCTGTGATACATCTTCTACTATATTTATCCTTACATTCATCAAAACACACAGTCACCTTTGTGCATATGCTTAAGATCATCCCAATATTTTTAAGCAGTTAAGAATGCACTTAGGTTCCATAGAACTAGGATCTTAAATACTTTGTTGAAACAAGGAGGACTGAAACAGGTGTTTAAGGTCTCTCCTCTTTCAAATCTTGTCATGCAGGTGAGTGACAAGAATGCATTCTCACTGTTGAAAGGTACAGGAGGGTTCTTAGATGAACAGGCTGACCATAAATCATGAATGTCTCAAAAACCAAGAATACTAAAAGTGGGGAGTGTTCCTAAGTCCTGCCAAGTCTACACCAGCACATATATTTACTTTGCCTGAAGTAGAAAACTAATTACAAATAATCACTTCATTACTTGAAGCACTGTTTGCCATGTACTGGCCTTATTTTCTTTTGGAAAAAAAATCAACAAGAAGCAAGCCAAGCCCCCAGAATTTCATAAGCAGCTCTGACCAGGCAGTAAGAGGATACCACATGAAAAACAGACACAAGTACATAAATGCTACATTAAAAATTAAAAAGGCTTAGTGCATGCTTGGCCCATTTTAGAAGTACTGATGGCCCAGGAGGGAAAGTGAGGTAAGTTCCTAAGATGTCACCCATTTTAAAACCTCCATTCCCTGTTGATGATGTGGAGCTGCAGCACAACTCCTTGGCTATTTCGGGAACTTTGAGCTAAAACAAATGAGCACAAAGTAAGTAGGTCTTAGGACCAAATCAGGTCTCCAGGCCTAAAGTAAAGCCAAACATTAGTCCTAAGCATCATATGTCAGTCCAGGGCATGCAGCTGGGCCAGCATCCTTTTTTGTGGGGTAGTCTGTGAAGACATGATAAACAGACCTGTGGGTTCTGCCCAAACTTTTCCAGCACTAAGCCAAAGGCAGCACTCAGGCATTCCTGCAGTCACCATGCCCAGGCAGACTTTGAGTGCACGGTGAGGTGTGTGTGCTGCACACTATGAGTTTTGGGAAAATGATTAAATTTAAGGCATGTCATTTAATGGCATTTGCAGAGCTGCAGAAAAAAAGAGGAGGCAGATGTGCCACCCAGGACCCAGAAGTGAGATACAGAGAGCTATCCAGTCCAGGAGAGACTCACAGCCCAGGAAATACTGCAAAATGCAAAACCCAATACTTGCCACAACTGGGACATCTGAAGCCTCCCCCCTCCACAGTATTCCTCTCCTCCTCAACCTCTCCTTCTCAGTTCCATGCCTATAAATAAAACATTTCATTCCTGAGTGATGAAGATTAAAATAAGGCAGGTGAGTCACCCTTCCTGGTACTACTCTGATCTTTCATCTTCCTCATCCTCTTCCTCAACCCATTTACAGCCATGAAGGGGATGGTGCTACCTGCATCCCTGTGCTGGTTTGAACTAATTGGAGGATTTGAATGAGAAATTAGACTATAGGCTGAGAGAGGAAAGCACTGATGAGGCTACTTCACTCACAGCTTTACTGAGAAAGAAAAAAAAAATTGTTTAAGAGCTGTAACCAAAATACAGATAAGTCAGTCAGACAGTTTCAGACCGCTCTGGGCTGTGGCTTTGCATGGCTGTTTCTCCCTGCCTTTTGTAGCTGATTCTGAATAATTCCACTAACTACTTTTCCTACTGCTAACCCCCCCAGCCAAGCTACTGTTGCCTGTCTGCTGCATTAACAGATGGTGAGATAAGACTGGCAAAGTGGGGGAAGGTGGTAGGGGTGGTTAGAGACCCCTCTTAGGGATTTTGATCTCTGGGAGAGGTGTGGTGTTTCTGTATTACTTTTTTACTGTATATGTCTGTAAATATCTGTCATACATTGTAAATATCTGCTTGTATATTGTGCATTGCTGTAAATACAAAGCTTCATTCCTTAACTTCCAGCCAACTGAGTTCTAGCCTGGGTTATTTCCAAGTGGGGGGGGGGTCAACTAACTGCTAAACCACCACAATCCCTGTGGGGAACCAGGGCAAAGAGATCTGCATTTTGATCTGTATGGGAACTACACTGCAGCACCGATTTTAAAACAGGAGGTTTTGTGCACCTCCAACAGCACTTTTCACCCCCAGATGCAGGGTGCTTGGTAGAGGAGCCCAATAGGAGCCATTGCTCCCACTTTACCCAAGTGAGAACGAAGGATGGTATTTCAGCAGGTTTTTTTTTTTTAGATGACTGATTGTGGGCTGTGATGAAATGGTCACTTTGTCAAACTTCATGAAAATTACAGGAACAGAAGGATCCAAGAAGAAATCCACTGTGTTTCTGCCCCTTTCTGCAAAATCTGATGGCACTCTCAAAACCACAGAGAATGTGGGGAACCTCCACCAAATGATATTCAACACCTTTATTCACACCAGTATGTCAGAGGGACCAATCCAGGGAGCAGGAAAAAAAAAATTTCTAAATCAGGAAGGACTAAAATGTCAATAGCAGACTTGGCAGGAATACACATACTCTCCCAAAGTGAGACTAAATCAGGCCTTAGTTGGCTAAACTTGAGCAAGAATTGCTGAGCATTCAAGGACATATTTCCAAACAGCTGCTTAGATTCCCCTGTAGCATCTTCATAGCTCAGTGAATCCACCTATCAAGACTCTCTATACTCCAAGTTGAAAAATCAGGTTTTGGCCCTTGGCTTTCACAGTGGACATAGCCTTGAGCAGTACATTGCCATGGATAATTAGGGAGAGAGAATCCTCATAAAGCAATACTTGGAAAGGGGTGGGAAGACCCCAAAGAGCAGCTGAGCAATTTACTTTGGGGAACCTGCTGCATTTGATTGTGCTCTGACATCTTTGAAAACCATGAATGCCAATTGCCAGCCATGAAGATGTTCATGTTCATACCCACTTCTCTCCATCCAGGTCAACCACAGAGCTCTCAAGCTGCCTAAAAACAATCAAAAACCCCTTTTGTGTTGAGGTCTGGAGCTGCCAGTAGCTCATCCTCTCCTGTACTGGAAAGAAAAAATAAACTGATATTTACAGATGAAGCACCATCACTACAATTATGGGCTTATACTAGGAGCACTTCACTGCAGTCTCTTGCTGACAGGAGGTTGATGTGTTCGCTCATGGTGAGAATAGGTGGGTGCACAGCACATGATGTCAAACTCGACCTCTACAACTCATGTGAGTTAAGAAAGTTGTGTAAAAAATATCTCTACTACAAGCATTGAGCTTAGATAGTCCATTCTCATCACAGAGCAGCAGTAGCCAGGACCACTCGTGCTCTTTTGTGCTACATCTACACTCATCAGACCACACAATATTCCTGGGATTTAGTATCTCATTGCTCCTCAGCATGCAGAGGCTGTTCCTCAAGTCATTTGCCTCATGCAAGCAGCTTCTAGTCCCTCTCCAGCCCACCTTGCTGGCACATACCACACGAGTGTCATACAGTCCCACAGGCATAGGAGTTTTGCACCATGGAGGTACCCGAGGGGATCCCAATCAGCCCTTGACTACTGTTCCAAAAGAGTTCCCATAGGCCATATTTGCCATTCCATTGTGTCCCCATAGACATGTCATAGTCACTAATGCCATCTCCTCCAGCACTGGTCACCTCTCCTTTGGGCAGCTGGACCCCACCTGTGACCTGTCTTTGGAGACAGCTGGCAATGGGCCAGAATTGCCAGGGGTATCCTGACTGCTGTGGCCAGTCTGAAGGCAAAGAGCACCTTGGTAGAAGTACCACTAGGCAAGGCTCAGTGGCAGACCTCTTAATCCCATACACATGGATGCAGGGACATACCACTGCTGGTTGTACCTCACCCTACAGATATTTACCAATGCTGCACGAGGCTGCACACAACTCCCAAGATCCTAGCACGGGAATCACTGAGTGTATGAGCTCCTGCCCTTTTCCCCCCAGAATGTCCGCTGTTGGAGGTGCTGCCCATTCTTACGTTTTGCCATTCCCTGAAGGAAGCCATATGTATTTATCCTGGGGAATGCCTAGTAGCCTGGGTAGTATTTTTGGAAATAATTCTCTTCAAGGAATTTTAATCACTGTTGATGTATAAAAACAAATAACAGAATCTGTGACCAGATGGTGTGTTGGGTGACATGGGGCTCTCTTCACCAACATGCAACTGCTCAGCAGCCTTTCAGGACTGCTTCAGTCTTCAAGCCTTGTCTGAAAGCTCCTCTCACTCTGAACCAAATTAATCTTTGGGAAAGAAAGAAAATCTCCATTTGAAGGAGAGAAATGTTTTCCACAAAAATAATCAGAGGCTAAGTATGAAAGCAAAAGAAACAGCTTTGTTCCTGCCCAGAAGCTACTAGAGTCAATCTTCACTGTTGCAGATGTGGGATCTGCAGCTCCTTATTGCCCTCACTTTGCCTGAGAAATCTCTCAGCTTTCTGCTCCTCGTGGGAATTCTTTTCTGCAGTCCCAATCATTGCTGATTTTGGTTGATCCAAAGAACAAGGAATGAAACCCATTGCTTTTCATCATTCAGAAACCACTCACAAGGCTTTGACACAAAGCCAGTTTTGGCTCAAAGCCTGGCCCATGGCCAGCTTGAAAATATTCCTGAACCTTTCAACAATCCCTGGCTAGTTTTCAAACTTAAAACAAAAGCCAAGTTCAGGGCAAGACTGCAATTTTTTAGGCTGTATAAGAAAACTTCTGTACCACTTGTGATAAATTCCCACCATTTATTTTCAATTATTTTCATGCTGGGACAATCTCTCCTTCTCCAAGCCCTACTCTTGCTTCAAACAGCATAACCTTGGTTTTCACCAAAACAGTGGTTTGAGAGGTATGGAGGAAGACATGGGATGTGTTGGGAATCTACCTGGAATATATGCTGCCGAGTTCACTCCTTTTTGGATGCTCATTTAAAGTGTCCCTAATTCTATAAGGAATGTTGCAAGTTTATGGCAGTGTTGGAAGTCGCTGAAGCTAGGTAACTCCTGCTGGATCTATCTGTACAGCTTAGGAACACGCAGGAATTCGTTTCTGAGCAGGAGAATTAAAGAGCTTTCTGAAATACCTGACAGTTTTAGACATTCAGCAATACGACAGACCTCTTAATTGGCAACATAAGAATATTTAGTTACACAGAAGGAGAAGGAAAAATATTTACTGCCCTCATGAAAGGAACAGAAGCTGTGGCTGTCTAGGTAATGACAAATAGAAATACAGGTGCTGCTGCCACGAACAGGAAAGGAGACAGTGTACGCAGGACTGCACTGCTTGGGATGCTGTTCTGACTGTCAAGGCCAGCCAGACACACACACACAAATACCTAACAGTCACCATAATAAACAGAGAGAATGAAACGGGAAATGTTTAGAGGCATTGCTACTCATTACAATATTGCTATTTTCACAATCTGCCAATCCACAGCTAGCAAACACCAAGGAAGTCTGTATTGCTTACTTTATCTCCACCTGGCCACAGTTCAACACATGCAAACATGTCTGAAGCCCCTTTGCAGAGGATTCCAAAAGCCAAAAATTATTTTGCGTTTCTTTTTCCTCTTATTTCTTTTTCCTTTTATTCTTTCCTTCCCCCCCACCCCTTCTTCTTTCTTTATTGTTATTCTTTCATTGTATTTTCTTTTGTTTATTTCTGTCTACTCTGCATTCTCAAAGCTTGAATCTACAGACAAGGCTAAGCCTGAAGAAGCCTTCACTGAACATAAGCAGTATCACAGCCATTTCCCTTAGTGGGAATTTACACTATTTAAAAGACCACCCCTCTTTGTTCTGTACGCTAAGATTCAGCATGGCCACATTTTTATCCTTCAGTGAGCAATAAAAGCTCACAGGATCCTTTCCTGTCTCTTCATGTTTAGACACTGTTCAGGCAACCCGACCTGGAGACCCCAATCCTGTCCCTCTTCACCTAACACAGCTTCACATTACAAACCATCTGCCTCTCTCTCCAGTAAAAAGTCACATTTCACAACCTACCACCCAGATCAGCAAACAAGCAGCAGCACATCAGATTAGCTGCCTGCCCAAAGCTACAAAGCAGCAAAACATTGCCCACACCAGCCAATGGGTGTTAGTTCCCATTTTACTACTGAACTCATCAGCATCAAGCAAGCAGAAAAGCATCAGGGAAACATCCATGTTGAGAGCACACAGATGTACATTCGGACCCTGAAAAAAACATACAGATGGGAATCAGTGGAATAATACTTGTAGTCCTGCAGACTGCGTCGTTTCTGGCCAGCTCCTCTTCGTGCTGATTGACTGGAGGGGATTAGAAAGGACTCAGCCCAAAAACGCAGTTCCTAATGCTCCTGCAGCTATTGCATAATGGAGACCGGCTCCCATCCCAAGCCCTGACCCTCAACTTACTCAAAACAAGTTTCATAGTGTCAGGCTGTACAACAGAAACATCTGCTTCCCAGCAAAGAGGAATCCAGATGTGATCCACCAGCTTCACTAGGACTGGGATATTTGGTTATCTGGGTTCCTTGATGGGTGAAAATGGGAAAGAAAGTAGAGAAGTGTCACCAAGAAGGAAACAGTCATTTTCCTCCAAACATTTCTATCAGGAGCTACTAGAAGCTGAAACCTCCTAGGACTCATTAATAGATATACACGTGCTATTATCTAAAGAAAGGAATCCTAAACCAAAGGAAATGCATCCCAAAAGTAAACTGAAAATCAATGAACCTGCAAACTCCAGCTAACCTGAATGCACTTTAAGTCAAACACACCTTTAAAAAAACTAAAGAAAGAAAAACAGAGCAACCAAAAAGCCCATGATTAAATGGACACGTCTCAAAAGCATGCAGAAAAGATACAAACACTCCAGAACGGGCACTCCATTAAAAGCTACACATGGAAATAACATCGGGAACCACACAAGAATTTCAGGTGCATGGGGAATAGCTGAAGCAACTACTTTGAGATCTGTCACTACAGATGAGTACAGGTGTATGACGAACGAGAACAGAGCCCCATCAAGCCAGGTCCAACACTGAACTGGAATCTGGATGTCACTGTGCCTACCAAACAGCAAACAGCTTTAGGGAACTTGGCTGGGTATTGCATCTTCCCTCCCCCACATCAGCAAAAATGATTATTTGCAAAGGCCGCAATTGCTCGTTGTTGTCTCTTTTCTTTCATGCACTCACTAACTCGTCAGTAATGTTTCCAAGCAGCCAGGCTGGGAGAAGAACCGGGATAGGGACGGGACCAAGACAACGAAGCGATGCTGCCGCCAGGGTCCCTTTGTGGAGCATCCCTGGGTACCCCTCGCCTTTTACCTGGGGATGCAGTCGCCATGGCAACGGGCGGGTGTTCCCTGGCCGAGCCGAAAACCAGCTGTTCCCGCTGCTGTGCCCCATCTCCATCCCGCAGCGGAGCCCCAGCTGCATACTGGTCCGCCCCGTCCGCAGCCCAGTGCACCCCAGTGCCCGCCAGCAGCAGGTCCTGGGGGTCCGGCGGGGCTGACATGCTGCCTGCAAGGCGGCCGTTGGTCTCCGGCTCTTAGGCTGCAGCGGGAGCCACCAAAACAGCTGCGGTGACCGCCGAGGGCTGGCTGGTCGCTGCGGCCGCACTGGTGTCTGGCCGGCTGCGGGGACTCGGAGCCGTTGCCGCCGCTGCCGTCTCTCCCCTAGCGCTTATTACGCAGGTGAAAATGGCTTGTTAGTTGGAGCCTTCCAGCCCTTGCGTCACCCTGTGGCTGGCATATCACAGGGCAGGAATCTGCCAGCCTGGATGCTGCTCTCCCCCGGTTAACTGCTTCAGCAGGGTAGGCATCAGCGTTCGTGTGAGGGAAGAAATGTCCCCTTCCAGGCAAGCACACGCCTCCCTCTCCCCTCCTCTCCTCTCCTGCGGTCCCTCACTCCCTCTGCATCCCACTCTCTCCAGAGCATCCCACGGCGTGCCACAGCCCCCTCCTTCTGCACTTCCTGGCTTAGCATAGAGGGAAGGCAGCTCACTGCGAAGCACATCCTAAACACCCCCCGCCCCCCATTCTCTCCTCTCTCTACCCCGCCAGCCCCTAAGCCCAGCCGCACTTTGCTCCTGAGCATCCGGGTTTGTTTACCCAGTTCACTCCCTTCCGTTTGCAGCCAGTCCGGAGAGATGATCACAGCCCATTGCACCCAAAGAACACTTGACAAAATAAACTCACAGCAGGTGTCAGTCTGCCGGCCTTTTCCCTTTCCTTTTCTCTTTTCTATTTCTTTTCATGTGTCACTGTATTTGCTTGCTTACAGAGGAGATGTGAACTTGAAGAAATCCTGGCTAGTAAGAGCAGCATGAGATTTAGCAAAGGTGAAAGTTCAGGGTGACCCCTTAGGTACACAGAGAAATAGTGTCCTTGCTATCCTTCTACAGACTAGGAAACAGTCATGTGCATGGTATGTGATCACATCTGCATTGCATGGAGATCTGACACTGGCAGGGCAAAGTAACAAATTCCTTGTCTCGAAGAAGGACTTCTCCGGTCTGATATGACAAATCAGGCTACAAAGTGGAGAGTAATTGCCCCAGCCATCAGTCTTCACCCTCATCTGGCTCTTTATCTGTTGCAGCACAGACCTCCAGCTGTCATCTTCATGTCAAAGCATCCCTAGGCAGGCTTCAACCCCTCTCCAGCTCCTGTATGCCTATGCTTTGATTTGAAAACTTTATACATTTTTACTCTCTCCAGGCAATGAGGAAGGAAATTCAGGGTAAGCCCATGATGTAAGATGAAAAGTCTCAGAAGCAGTCCCCAGCATTTCCATTTGTGTTACCTTTCCAGGGAATCACTACCCTTATCCTCATTCCAGTCCAGGATGCATTTCTGGGGACCTGCTGCTGCCTGAGTCAATGCTGTTCAGCACCAGCCCCCCATGGCACTTCAAATATGTCCCACTTTCCTGTGGTGGGAGACACCACGACCAGGGGTGTCCTTTCGGTGGTGTCAAGCCAGAAATGTCAGTGCGAGCAACACGCTTAGGGTGAGCTAAATCATGCTGGAAGTGAAGTAACTGCTGTGAAACCAGATTAACTGTAGTCTCAAGCTCTAAGCAGGAAGGATGATTTTAAAGAGTAGTTATTCTGGTTGGGACTGCATGGGACAATACTTTTGTGACAATACTGTAGGCTAACTTCGCAAGATTTGGCTTTAGAAAGAGAAATCACATGACTGTTTCTGTATTGCCAAGAAAAAAACCACTTTAGAAGTAGCTATAAACCAAGTCTAGTGTCTTCTGTCTGCCCTGTAAGATTTGATATATTCTGGGAAACCTACTGCAAACATGAACCATGACATATTATCATCAACTGTACTTGTACACAACAAGTACACACATGGACTCTTGAGGTTCTGCCTGCTCTGATAGCCATGTTTGAAAATTGGTGAGTTTGTATTTGAGGAGGATCTTAATAGACAGTGTGGACCTAACCACCAGTAACTTATTGTTTTCCACTTCCTGGTGTGATTAATTACTTGGGGGCAGGGGGGCGGGGGAAGGGTTGTAATCAAACCCACTGCCTCTTTTTCTATGATTTGCACCTATTTCAACATCAGCATTACAATATTGGTCAGTTTACTTTAGGGCAACACATGTCTTAACACAGCATTCAAGAATATCTGGGCTAGAACAAGAGAATGAATGCAAACCACTCAGCTGAAATATGGCTATCCAGAAGTGAAAGACTACCAGGGAGCCTCCCGTTTATCCACCCCTTTGTTAAAACAATTACAGAGGTAGATGTTACACAACAGAGTCAAACTGAGCTTTACTCGTGCTTTACTTCCAACTAATCCAAAGACACTTTGAGACAGAACATGTATCTTTGATAACCACCCTCAATTTTTTTGCTGGAGGGTGCCATTATGGAAAATAGCTGAAACATACAGCTCTGATGTATCCCTCATGAATTGACTCCCCTGTAAATCACATATAAAGCATTTATTAATTAAGCATTACTTAATGTCATTGTGAAAACATGCCCTCCAGCATGCTAAGCCTGCCTCAAATGCACAGGCTTATTGGATTTTCTTTGTCTGTCAAGATAGGATGGTGTTTGCTGCATTTCAGTAGCATAACATTTTAGTCACTGTGTTTGTATGGCCAAATCCCACACCTAAAGCTCACCTCATGACCAAATTCACAATTCCCCTTTTGTCATGCACATGGAACTGCTGGAGAGAGTCCAGAGGAGGGCCACAAAGATGATCAGAGGGCTGCAGCACCTCTGCTATGAGGACAGGCTGAGAGAGTTGGGGCTTTTCAGCCTGGAGAAGAGAAGGCTTCCAGGAGACCTTATAGTAGCCTTCCAGTATCTGAAGGGGGCCTACAGGAGGGCTGGGGAGGGACTATTCACAAGGTCTTGTAATGACAGGATGAGGGGGAATGGGTTCAAATTGGCGGAGGGGGGATTTAAACGGGATGTTAGGAGGAAGTTCTTCACAGTGAGGGTGGCGAGGCACTGGCACAGGTTGTCTAGGGAGGTTGTGGCTGCTCCCTCCCTAGATGTGTTCAAAGCCAGGCTCGATGAGGTCTTGAGCGACCTGATCTAGTGGGAGATGTCCCTGCCTATGGCAGGGGGTTGGAGCTGGATGATCTTTGAGGTCTCTTCCAACCTAAACCATTCTATGATTCTATGATTCTATTTCATGTATAGTGTGTATTTCTGTATATGTATATTTCTGATCAGAAATGTATATTTCTGATCATGTGAATGATATGATTATATGAACATGAGCCAGCAGTGTGCCCAGGTGGCCAAGAAAGCCACAATCCTGGCTTTTATAAGAAATAGCATGGCCCACAGGAGAAGGAAAGTGATCATGCCTCTGTAGTTGGTACTGGTAAGGCTGCGCCTCAAATACTGGGTTCAGTTTTGGGCCTTCTAACTCCAAGAACGGCACTGAAGTGCTGGGATGTGTCCAGAGAAGAGAACAAATCTGGTAGAAGGTTTAAACAGCAAGTCTTATGAGAAGCAGCAGAGGGACCTGGGGCTGGTTAGTCTGGATTCTCCAGAAGAACACAAAACGACCAGGAGACTGTACAACTACCTGAAAGAAGGTTGTAGTCAGGTGGGGGTTTGTCTGTTCTCCCAAGTAACAAGTAACAGGATGAGAGGCAACAGCCTCACGTTGCACCAGAGGAGATTTAGGTTGGATATTAGGGAAAATTTCTTCCCTAGAAGGGTTGTCAAGCCCTGGAACATTCTTCCCAGGGCAAGCATGGAGTAACCATTCCTGGAGGTATCCCTGGTAAGAAGCATGTAGATGTGGTGCTGAGGGACAGTTTATTGGTGACCTGGCACTGCTAGGTTGATGATTGGACTCAATGGTATTTAAGTTCTCTTCCAACCAAAACAACTCTCTGATTCTGAGATTCTGACTCCAGCAAGACTCTGTTGACTTCAAAGTTACTATTAATGATGTTAAGGACATATAGTATGTTTTCAAAAATATGTCTTTCCATAGATGTTAATACATGTCCTTCATCAGAAGCCCCAGGTTTGTGTTTATCACTCTCTGAGGCACTCCTGTGACACTATTAGTACAAGTTGGTAGTAGATTGGAGGGCTCAGGAGAAGGCCTGTAGGAGCAGCAAGCCCCTGATAGCTTTACTGTGTGAGCAATGTGTGATCATAAAGGTCTTCTGATAATTCAGCATCATCAGAATGTATGCACACAAGCTAGGAATGATTCATTTCTACAGGTCAAAAAAGTTATCATGATACGAGGGGTTGCTGGCATGAATACAGGCAGTGATACTGTAGCAAAAGGAGTAAAGGAAAGAGTGCGGACTTGTGTGCTCTGCTTATTGAAATGGGGACATACAGGGACGAGGACATAAATAGAGCAAAAAAAAGTGGGTTTTGCTTCAGGGATCCCAACCGCAGTGCAACCCAGGGCTTTATTTCACCAGTTCCTGTAGAGTCCCCAGGTGACCTGGAACAGTCTCATGCAATGCAATCAGCCCTGCTCATCATCACATAGTATCCAGTGGGAAGGTAGAAGTCTGGCTTTGAACCTTCAGTACAAATCCTGGGTTCCTACTGACCATAACATGTGTAGTATATACTCTTCCAATAGCAAAGCTCTGGTTGAATGAAAAAAGGGGGGGAAAAATCAATAGGAACAACAGGACAATATTCAGAAGGCTTGATGGATCCATTTTGTGTGCTGCACAGAAAATGTTGAACTTGGCACAACCTAGGCTGTCACATGTAAGGTTAAGTCACTGGAGACTTTTCAGGCTTTTTAAAAGATCCCTAGCAGGAAGATCAGGCTGGATAAAAATTTAATCAAACGTGCTTAAGAGAGGTGTGAGTTTCATTAATACTTGGCACAAAGGAACAGAGATGATTTATTTCTGTTTCAAACAGATTTACAGAACCTCTGAGTAATTTGTATTGTGTTGTGTTGAAAACTGACTTGTGTGAGGCTCATCTTGCTCTGCTCCTTGGTATTTAATTCTTTCACTCTTCCCTTTGGACATTATAGGCCTTTGAATGTATGAAGCCTGGAAACATATACATACAAATTGCTTCTCTTTCCATTATAGCCCTTTGTGTTCTGGGACTGATGTGTGCTGCTGGGACAAAGTCACTTTGAACCTCGAGGGGATTTTTGGTCTCAGACACAACATTACTGGCAAAGAACATGGGACCTGGCAGGGTATATCAACAGAAATAGAAAAAAAAAAAAATCATCATCTCTTCCTTGAGGATTTATTCTTGATGGTTAAGAATAAATGAATTGCAATTTAAAAAAAAAAATAATAAAAGGGAGGCTTTTCTGACATAAATAGAAAAACTAAGATAAGTAAAACAACCTTCTCCCACCCTATGGAAAAGATTCTATCACTGTAGCAGCTCCAATTTGGTTTCCAAATCCCCACATCTGTTGCACAAACCACCTGGTTTCCATGTGTGTCTCACACTTCTCCCCCAAACAGGCAGATCTCTATGGATGTATGTCAGTGTTGGCCTGGCAAGTGTGCACAAATTTCCTTCCATTGTGTTCAATCAGCTCTCACCTGGGCACAGACAGAGAGAATCCCTGGGAGACATGTTGTGGGGTAAACCAGACACCCAACCTACAAGTCACAGAGAGCTACTGGGATTCCCAAAGTAAGGCTGGAAACCTGGCAAGAATAATGACTCCTCATGGGCAAGCCAAACTACTCAGAACTGTCACTACGAAGGGGAAGATGGTCTGAGAGAAAAGCTGAGCAGTGGTCTTCCTACAGCAAAGGCCATTCATCCATCACAGCAGTTCTTCCAAGGGAGTGCCTTGTACCTTTAGTCTTTACAACTTCTCCCTATGTCCACAGGCTCTCACAATGAAGAAGGGCCAGACAGCCTCTTCAAGATCCTCTTCCCATTGCTACAATTTCTAAGGCAAATGCTTCAGGCCTGTCTGGAAAGAGACACTCCAAACTCCTACAGAGCTTCAAGACATCATTAGTTTCCCATTTACCTCACATCACTCCTGGGACCCACCACACAGACTCCTATCCCAGTGCTGCTTTGTAACTCTGATTAAGTTTCTGCTTTAGCCAGTGGCTCTTGGACCTAGTTTTGCTACTGAAAGCACAAGCAACTCAGTGGCAGAAAAGCAACAGCAAAAATGGTTAAGCCCAGAAAAGACAGAAGTTTAAATAATGGTGTAGTAACAACCTTCACAGACATATGTGTAGGGTATGCTCTCCTTTATAATGAACATCTGCAGACATGAGACACGTACTCTGTCCAAAACTGCAGCTCGGAAAATGATCACCTGGAGAGAACCATCTCTTACAACTGCTGTAAAATGGGGAGATTGATTCAACTGGAGCCTCTGGTAAGTGCAACTTCAATAATACCAGTCTAAATACACAGCCTTTTTACCACGTATTGTGTAATTTAACCTTCCCTCCCTCTCAAAGCTCATAGGCACAATTTGTAGCAGACAGTTCATTGCTCTGATGTCTGCCTGGCTATAGCCATACCACAGCAGTGTATAAAGTCCCTGCCTGGCCCTTTAACTCTCCCATCATGCGAGAGCTTTCAGCATCTCTAGCCCTCCAGTTGTAATGAAATGTGATTAAAGGTGGTGCCTTCCTTGGGTAAGCCTGAGTGACTGCTCTGTCCTTCATCCCCTCCACATCGACAGCCGCTCTAGGAGCAGTGAGGATTACCTCTGTTTCTCTGAACAGGGAGTTTTAGAAGGAAATCCAGTGACAGCAGCTTAAACAGCAAAACAGCTGACCATGTGAGCAGGCACAACCATGGCATGTATGCCTATCAGGTGTCAGAGAGGAGAAAACCTATTGAGCCTCTGATGAACACGGCTTGTTTCCTCCTTCTTCCTAGCTTCAATCTCTTTGTGGAGAAGGAGAGCTGAGCAGAGTGGACAGGTGAGTAGGTGGGAACTTTGCATATACAAGATACATTCAGCAGTGGCCTAGTTACTGCACTGCTGAATTTCTGTCCAAGTGCTATGTCTGCAAAGCCCTGCACTCACCTCTGGAATATATGCCTAGTAAAATGACTCCCTGCACTGGAAGACACTGGACTAGGAGTCTGAATCTGAATCCAAGATCCTACCTGGGGATATATTTTACAAATATATCCTGCATGTGGCAGAAGGATCTCTACTGCATGTGTTGTTCACAAGCATTTTGGGAACAGTAATCTTTCTCTTGTTTCAGTGCTCATACTGGGAGCCCAGTCCAGGATTATTAAAAGAAGAAGCATTAGAATTTGTCCTGTCAGAGATTCCCAGCTGCATGGAACAAGACTGCCTTCTTTAAGCACTGGGAGAGCAGTTTTAGAGGCCAGTCATCACTGAGAGAAAGGTTCAGACTGACACCAGTGGGTCTGGTGCTATTTAATTTCACTGTTAATGGTCCAGCTGAAAAGAAAGTACCAGACAAGACAGTCTATGTCACTGAACAAATCTGAACAGATCATACAGAGGCCAGAAGTTTATATGGGCAATGGTTTTGGTAGTGGTAAAACCAAAATAGCTACAATTTTAAAATATCCACAAACTTGATTTGGGGAGAAGATGAAGGAAGTGAGACAAAGGTCTAACCAGAATTGTTTCTATCATAGGATAGTTAGATTGGTATTCAAAAGATACAGCCAGCTGCCAGAGAAGTAGAAACAATTTTTTTTATAATTTCTCATTCCCTTGCATTACCTCAGAAGGGATTTGTGCAGAGTGCTCTGTACACTTACACAGCTCTGCAGCGAGTCCATTAGAGGTTAGCAACTGAGCCCTGATTTATGCTGATACAGTACATGCATTTATGAGACTCTGAGTGTTGATTATGTACCATTTGCACATCTCTGGAAGCTCATAGATGCTGAAGATTACAGCTTGTCTGCTGGGGGAAAAAGAAATGGCCTGATACTCTTTCAGTCAAGATTTTCTGTGGCACAGAGGGAATCAGAGAAGCAGCCAGTAGAGATAAGACCTGCAATCACTTCTAAAACACACAAGAGATGGCACTTTTATTGTGAGAGGCACATCCACCTCATCTACCAGTTACTGACAAAACAGAACTGAGAAAGAACACCTCTTTGATAGATACAATGCTTTGTGCCCAGAGATCCCTCCAACCAATTGTCACCTAGAGGTAATCAGCTGTGCTTCTAATAGTTGCAATGAGGATATCTATGTGCATGTCATTGGCTCATCTAAAGATAGTTACTAATGGGTAACCTAAGAGATCAAGATTAATACAAGATGTCTGAGGACAGGAAAGTCTGCACATGATAAAAATGAACATTGCAGTATCTGCCTCAGTGTAACCTTGATAGCTGGGACTTATATTCCCCTAATGAGCAACATACTTGTCTTCCATTTTATATAGCACAGACCTAATTTTCTTGCTTTGTGTACAAATGAGAACAAAGAACATCCACTGGGGCCAATCCATAAATCAAATTCAGACTTAGAATTCCCCATTTCCAGTTATTCATTTAAATATTTCTTATGAGAAGAAGTTATCTGAGCAAGAGGCCATTGTCTGTAGTGCAGTCAACCCTGAGAAAAGCTACTCTGTCTCAAAAGAGGCATGACCTTTTGAACTGGCTTAGCTGTCTAAATATTTGGTGTTGTAATACTCAATAGGCTGAACAACACTAAATATAACCTTTTGCCAGTCAGAGCCCACACATCTTATCTAAGATCACAAAATCACAGAATGGTAGGGGTCAGAAGAAACCTCTGGAGATTATCTAGTCCAACCCACTGCTAAAGCAGGGTCACCCAGAACAGGTTTTACAGGATCACGTCCAAGCAGGTTCTGAAAGGCTCTGGAGAAGGAGACTCCACAAACTCTCTAGGCAACCTGGTCTAGTGTTCTTTTTCCTCATGTTTAGATGGAACTTCCTGTGTTTGTGCCTGTTGCCCCTTGATCTACCACTGGACACCACTGAAAAGAGTCTGCCTCATCCTCTTCTCATCTGCTGTTTAGATATTGATAAGCATTGATCTGATCCCCTCTCAGTCTTCTCTTCTCCAGACTAAACATCTCCAAGTATCTCAGCCTTTCCTCATAAGAGATGCTCCAGTCTTTCATCATCTCTGTAGATACAGTGTGAGAACTGTAATGTTTTGCAGTGCATAGTTAAAGACAACTCTGTGTTTAGGTGCTAGAGACCCACAGAAGGCTGAGTCAGGCAGGGTTTGCATTTTGCCAATAGGGAAGCCACACTGGAGTTGTTCTGAGATCTCTAATGTATTTTTTATTAAATTGATGAAATTAAACTCCAGTTAACAGAAGTACTGTAGAAGCAGGCTTTGTTTTATATTTGTAATTAGTCCCATTGACTTCAAAGAAGCTACTTTTGTATTATATCAGATGGGTTGGGATTTGGGTTTGCATTTAATTTATATGTGATTTAGCACTTGACATCGGGTCTTCAAAGAGAACTACTTTGTAGTGTATTGTGTATATCACATTATTCAAATCAGAGAGAACAACCTGCGAATTTTTACCAGCCCTACTTATCTGTGGCTTTATTTGGTGAATTAAATGCTTGCAACAAACACAAGCCTACATTCCCCAAACTCTAGCTGATGTCAGTGCTGAAAAAGCAAAACCAGGCAGGACTAATCCCTGATATAAATAACCCCTAAAATCATCTATTTTATTCTCTGCATTTTGCAGTGGAGTGGGTAGATATGTAAATACATCTGATTACTTGTTCTTATAACATGTGGCATGTTTCCTCACCTGGTGTAACTTCACTTTTGCAAAAATCAAAACCTGAGCTGAAAGCAGGGCTCTGCTTTCCCAAGAACAGCCCCATTGTATAAATAAAGTCATCTTCTGCCAAAAAAAAAAAAACAGTGAGATCAGATCTGGGGCCCTCTGCTGGACCGTGAAGAAAATGTTACCTTCCTCAAAACGCTGAGATGAATCACTGCCTTGGAAAACTCACAGTGTGCTACATAATACTTTTGGCTATCACCATTATGTTTATGAAAATAGAACTTCAGGTTACAACTCAGCTCTGTATGAACAAAGTTTTGCAGCTCACAAGCAACATCACAGGGAAGGTTTCCCAGAATAAGGCATAAAGAATCTGTTTCTATTGTGCTAAGAAGAAAAAAAAATAAACAACAATGTCCCATTCATTGCAATTTCCTTATCTGAATTCTTATCAACTCATTACAGCTGAACATGGTAGAGAACTAGATAAGAAAACAGAAATAGCTAAGACCCAGTGGAACCTGCTCTAAAAGGAAATGAGCTCTGGCCCTTCACATGGCTTGAGGAGTTGAGGAGAAAAAATCAAGTAAAGTCAAATCTTTTCAGTGCTTCAGACATGGAAGTCTTGTCAGCTCTTCTTAAGGGTTGTCTCATCTTCAAGTAGTGGAAAGTCCACGTGTTCATATAACCCTGCCATCTACCTAGGGCAGCAGGAGCTTTGTGAGCTCTAGGATCTCAATCAAAAAAAAAACAGACTGTAGAGAGGCACTAGGAAAAAAAAACAAAAAAAAAACAACTACAAATTAGATAACTGAGCTCCCAGAATAGCATGAGAAAGGCTAAATCCAAATGTAAGGAGGATTGTGATGCTAATAGAAAGCATTTCAGGTCAACAGTCTCTGTGCTTAGCTGCTAGTGGAACTTTCACAAAACCATTCTGGACAAAATTAACCTGGAAAACACAATTGACTCCTTCCTCCATGTTATTTACATAATTCTCGTGACATTCCTAAAGAGGCATTCTGAAAAACAGGACCCTTGGCAGCTCTGTCTCTCTCACCAGAGATGAGAAATCAAAATGAGATGAACACATAGTAAGTAACCACATGATTCAACATGGAGCTGAATGCTTAATAGCTGTGAAGAGGCTGATTGAAGAAACAGAGAGGAATAACCTGTGATTCTGCTTTTTCCTGATTTAGAATCATAGCATCATAGAATGGTTTAGGTTGGAAGGGACCTCAAAAATCATCCAGTTCCAACCCCCCACCATAGGCAGGGACACCTCCCACTAGAAGAGGTTGCTCAAGACCTCATCCAACCTGGCCTAGAACACCTCCAGGGAGGGAGCAGACACAACCTCCCTGGGCAACCTCTGCCAGTATCTCGCCTTCCTCACTGAAAAGAACTTCCTCCTAACATCCCATTTAAATCTCCTCTCTGCCAGTTTAAACCTATTATTACCTCTCATCCTGTCATTACAAGACTTTGTAAATAGTCCCTCCCCAGCCTTCCTGTAGACCCCCTTACAGATACCGGAAGGCTACTATAAGGGCTCCTCCTGGAAGCCTTCTCTTCTCCAGGCTGAAAAGCCCCAACTCTCTCAGCCTGTCCTCATAGCAGAGGTGCTCCAGCCCTCTGATCATCTTTGTGGCCCTCCTCTGGACTCGCTCCAATAGTTCCATGTCCTTCTTGTGTTGGGGGTTCCAGAACTGCACACAGTACTCCAGGTGGGGTCTGACGAGAGCAGAGTAAAGGGGCAGAATCACCCTTCTTAGAACTTCTGAGAACTTTCTAATAATCTCCTACTTGCATCTGTATTAAGCTACTAGCTTAATTGCCCTTTTGATCATTAATGGTAGACATACTTTTTTCTGCATCTTTAAACATCTATTCTTCTATATATAAATTTTGAAATTATTTTGGTTAATATGGTAACTTCTGTGAAAGTTAAATATTTTAAATTACACCAGTTAAAAACAGTGGTTTGGAGTCTGGATTTGCACTTCCATCTTCCCTCTGAAGCTGTTCAGCAGAGTCAGTAGGATTCATAGCTCTGAATCTGTATTTTTAGTGGTGAAAATATTACTGAAAGGTTTTTGTCCAGCTCTGGTATTCTCCATATTGGAAGTTACATCAAGTGAGTTAATGAAAAAGAAATGTGAGAACTTGCAGCCCTTTTCACTTTAATTATTCATCTGTCAGTCTTGGACAGAGCCCAGAATTTCAATGCTTTTAGCAATTTTGTTCTATATTAAGAGTAAAGAGTAACTGCTTGACATCTGTTGTGTAAGTGGTCATGGTCAGATACTGAGTGCTCCCAGTGCATATTTATTTAATCAAGCAATGGATACATCAAGAGAGTAAATTAAAAGATATCTCTGAGGACAATGAAGTGACTTGATATGCATGAGAATGTCTTGTAAGGAATCAAAATTTTAGTTTGAATTAAAATCAGAAAACTCATTTGGAGGGCTTAATTGCCAAAATGTGCCTGCTTATGGCTTATTTTCCATTAACACTGTTAATGAAGTTAGAATTTGTATCTTCATGCCCTGTTAAAAGATCTGCTTTAGTTCACTAAAAACACCACTGTGAAGACATTACCTGTTGGCATAATAATGACCTTCTCTCCAACACATGCATTGTGCTGTCACTGATACACTACAGAGCTGTTTCAAAGATACACTAAATCTAAGCCTCAGTAACTGATCTTGTAAGAAAAAAATATTTTGACCTTCTCTTCCATCCCATTGTATCTCCCATGTATTCTAGTCTCCATACCATCAGTTTTGCCATTGATCTGAAACGTAGTGTTCCAGCAGCTCTAAACAGAAAACTCACTGCTGTCTTTGTCATTCAGATGACAGAAGACTCTCTTGTGTGCCTGAGAAAGAGGAGAGGGGATTTGTTGAGCATTTCCAACATCATGTTTTCCCAGGGTGAAACACAAGATCAGATGGCAGCTTAATATTACAAAACAAACAAACGAGCAAACAAACAGAAAATCATCTTCAGAGAGAACTAATCTGTTCAAAGATAAACCTAAAATTAGAAGCTAATTTTGTAGCCTGCACTAGCCAGTCCTTACACCTAAGATCTGATCTTTTGAGTACTGCCTTTCATGGGTAGCATGTCAGTTATGTGGACTTTTCTGAAGCTATCTGGTCTCAGAATCTTTCATGGCATTTTCAACCATGTAACTGGAAATGTTGGTCAGAATGCTTCTCTTGAAATGTACATCTCCCTGCAGGCTTCTCTTTAGGATGCCAACCCTGCTCATACCAGCAATGTGAAAAGCTGACAATACTTGCCTGCAAAGCTGAGGTGAGCAAGTAGAAGTCCCCAGTTCAACAGCCATGACCTTTGCTCACTGTTTCCTCCTTTTCAGGAACTTTCAGTCACTCTATTTATCTTTGTCAGTGGACTCTAAGGGCTTAAAATTCAAGGCTCTGTAATCTGACTTATGATGAAAATGGACCAATCAAGACTGCCTTGTTCTTCACACTGGCCACTGCAAGGCACATCTTGAAAATACCTGTATTACTGCCTTATATAGTCCTATTTTAGACAACGCACATGATGACTCATCCATGAGTCCCTTTAGTAAATCATAGAATCAGTCAGGATTGGAAGGGACCACAAGGATCATCTAGTTCCAATCCCCTGCCATGCCCAGGGACACCCTACCCTACATCAGGCTGCACAGAGCCTCATCCAGCCTTGCCTTAAGCACATCCAGGGAAGTGGCCACAACCACCCTCCCTGAGCAACCTGTTCCAGGGCCTCACCACTCTCATGGTCACGAACTTCCTCCTCACATCCAGTCTGAATCTCCCCACCTCCAGCTTTGCTCCATTCCCCCTAGTTCTGTCACTACCTGAGAGCCTAAAAAATCCCTCTCCAGCTTTTCTGTAGGCCCCCTTCGGATACTGGAAAGCCACAATAAGGTCACCTCAGAGCATCCTCTTCTCCAAACTGAACAGACCCAGCACTTTCAGTCTGTCTTCATAGCAGAGGTGCTCCAACCCTCTGATCATCCTTGTGGACCTTCTCTGGACATGCTCCAGCATGTCCACATCCCTCTTGCAATAAAAATATTGCGTAACCACTTCAGTCCAATAAAGATTCTCATAAAAGTGCTTTTTCTCCCTCTGCCCCTGAAACATTTATATTCTTTAAATCTACCTTCATCTTATAATGCAGAATTGCTTAAAATACAAAACTATAAGTTACTTCCTGGCTGGACAGACACAGTCCTTTTCTGTTTCAGAAAACAACAATATCAAATAAAATGCTCAGTGTCATTTTAAAATAAGGTAGAGTGTTCTGTCTCTCTTATTTCTACTGGAAAGTTGTTCCAAAAAATCCACTCCTCTTAGGGATAGACAAACTCTTCCAATTTCCAGTCTAAATTTATTCATGGTCAGTTTACAGCCATTTGTTCTTGTGCCAATAGTGTACTTTAGCTTAAACAACTTTTCCTTCTCCTCGGTATTTTCTTTGCTGATGTATTCATAGCTTCCCAAAAGTCACTCTCTGTGTTCATTTTGCTGTAGGTTTTAAAGTTGGTGTCATTTGTTCTGGGTTTATTATTAACAGCCTTCTAAAGCTAGCTGCAGTGTGGTAGACCCGCTTTCACTGCCGTTGAGTCAGAAGAGCCTCCATGACATAATGCCTTTATGTATGTAGATCAGATTGGTCGTCACCATTTCCGTTTCAATACATCGTTGTCATTTCATTGTCCTATGGCTGGTCACTTAACCTCTTCTTTTCTATGTACCCACTAATGTTTCCGCTTCCCATTGAGAACAGGAATGCGGAGAGGAGGAAGGGCAGAGTGATTCACGGATGAATCCATTTACAAGAGAAGTAGCTTTAAAAAAAAAGGAAAGAAAAGAAAGAAAAGTAATTTCCAGACTCCATTTCCTAGTTGCCTTTTTTTTTTTTTTTTTTCTCCTCCTTGTTGGTATTTTCTTCTGTTCCAGAGCTGAATCATTTACACATTTCTTAATTGTGCCTTATCTTTTAGATAGTGGAAATAAATTCCTGAAGAGTAGTTCTCACACACATTCTTTTAACCAAGCTCAACTCACCAACTCTCATCACTGCGAAGCCTCACAGCCATTCCAGGAGAACTTCACCAGTAACTAGAGCTGTAACTCCAGTATGCTGTGTGCCTCCGACAACTGCCCGCTCTTGCCTAGCAGTGTCTTCAAAAGCTTTTCCAGGATGCATTAAAGAAAACAAACTTTGCAGTTCACATACCCAGGAGCTGATGAAAAAAATCTCCCCATTTTGCCAGGTGTTGAGCATTAATGCCTCCAGTTGCACCAAGGAAGGTTTAGACTGGATCTTAGGAAATATTTCTTCACTGAAAGAGTGGTTAAGCACTGGAACGGGCTGCCCAGGGAAGACATTGAGTCACCATCTCTGAAGGCAGATCTTAGGGACATGGTTTAGTGATGGACTTGGCAGTGCTGAGTTAATGGTTGGACTCAATGATCTTCCTGGCCTTTTCTAACCTAAACAATTCTATCATTCTAAGATAAGATATGGGTAAATTGTCCAAAGCTCCCAGCAGTCAAAAAGAATTGTAAAAACTATCAGCCAGGTGCTACACTACCAAAGTCTTGCTAATCCAGTGGTTTGGTTATAAAACCAAACACATGTAAAGGAGGAAGGAAATAAAGAGCCATAATGAGTCACACCAAAGAACTGCTCAGAATTCTGTCTCTGAGGAGATACAGAGGTAGCTGGCAATTGAAGGTGCACAGAAAGAGGGAGTAAAAATCACTGCCTTTAACAGAGTGAAAATCCCCTGCCATCCTTCCTCAATATATCCTTGCTGATTTCCTGCAATCTTTGCTGAAAGGTTTCCTGAGTTAGATATTGAAACCACATCCTTCTGTTTAATAACCTTTAATGAAGGTATATCCATAAATTTGTCTAATTGCATTCTTAATGCATTTATGCTTTCAGCTTCCATTACATTCTGTAGCAATGAGTTCCACAATTTAATTTGAGGCTGCTTGAAGAAATACCTCTCTGTTTGTTCTGAGCCTGCCTGACAATTTCATGATGTGCTTGTATAGTAAGAAATAATGACTTACTGTTCCCTGTTTACATCTTTATGCCATCTGTGTGGAATATTTAATATTGTTAACTATAAATACATTTTTATATACCTCTGTGATTTAGTAGTCTGCTTTCCAAGGGCAGCACATCTATTTAGGCAATTTTTCCATGCTGCTGGTCATGTTAAGTACTGTTTCCTAAGCATTTTCTAGTTATATCCTTTTTTAAAATCATGAAGAAGGAACTAGGGAGAAGCCAAAATGCTTGTATGAGTCAAGGTGGGGGCACCCTGGGGATTTGCTGCTACAGTTTGGTGTTTTGCTTTCTTCCCCTTCAATGGGTTCTAACTTTCTGTCTGCTTTTTTTCGTTGCTCCCAAACACAGAAATATTTTCATTGAATTATCCACCATGACTCCAATCTTTTTTCCTGAGATGTGATAGCTAATTTAAAGTTCATCAGTGCTTATCTGGAGTCAGAGTTGTTTCTCCTCAACTACAGCAGTTTGCAGTTACCAACATAGAGTTTCATCTACTGTATTGCCATCTAGTTGCTTAGATTTTTACGAGGTCTCTTGTGCAATTCTTTTACAGACAGCTTTTGGGTTTACTAAGCTGACTAATTCCATGTCATTTGTAATTCTTGTCACATTACTCTTCTTTGTTTCCCACATCATTTATGAGTATAACAAGCAGCACATGTCTACCATGTGAATGTTAAATGGGAAGATCCATCCACCGAATACTATGATCCCTCTGCATCTTATTTTCAACCATCATTTCCCTCTCTCCTGTCTCTCAGCTCACTAAGCCTGTCCCGCATTTACCTCCTTCATGGCCATCTTGCTGATTCCTCTCAGCACTAAATCTATGCCCCAGCATTTTTCTGTGACAGAGATAATTTTAGCCTCTGGTTCTCGATGCTATCCTTTAGACAGCACAGTGATATCAGGCCTGCTTCAGACTCTGACTTTCCAGCAATGGAAATATCCCTCTGGATATGTCACAGCCATTGCTCCTGCACAGTAAGGCATGGTACTTCATGGCTGGACTGTATACTATGTAGAGAGATCACATCACATAAATACAGAAAATGAGGATACACATCATGAAGCATGCATGCATGGAGCAGCTCTATGTCTGCTACATTGGTCCTCAGCATTCATAGAATCATATCACCGTTTTGGTTAGAAAAGACCTTTAAGATCATCAAATGCAACTGTTAACCCAAAATGGCCAAGTCCACCACTAAAACATGTCCCTATATACCACATCTACATTCTTTCAAATATCTCCAGAGGTATGACTCAACCATTTCCCTGGGCAGCCTGCTCTAGTGCTTAAACACCCTTTTGTTCTAGTGTCCAGCCTAAACCTCCCCTGGCACAACTCCAGGTGATTTTGTCTTATTCTATCACTTGCTGATTTGGAGATGACCAACCTCCACCTTGCTACAACCTCCTTTCAAGTAGTTGTAGAGAGCAAGGTCTCCACTGAACCTCCTTTCTCCAGACTAAACCATCTCAGCTTCTTCAGCTGCTCTTCATAAGATTTGTACTCTGGACTCTTTAGCAGCTTTGCTACTTCATTTTGAGAAGGACAGGGGGAAAATATTTGATTTTGTCAAGAGTGCTGCTGTCTTTGAGCAGTGAATGAACCATTGAACCAGCACTTAGAAGCATGTTTCATGCTGTCTGCTACCTCCTATCCACACAACACCAATTTTCAACTTGTCTCTCACATCATAATCTCATAAATAATCCTCAATGACACATAATGCAGGTAGATTAATTCTGCTATAACATTAAGTGGAGCAAATCAAGACAGTGTGGACTGTGTTTGATGTTTCCTCTCACAGTATGTCTCTGAGTAAGAAAATCAGCGTGGCCATTCCTTCCCCTGCAGCAAAAGCAGCATTCATCCACAAACTCCCATGCTCTCTGTAGTTGATCTGATTGAGGCAGCACTATGTTACACTTTCAGTAATACCTGTCAAACGAGTAGGATGAGATTTCTTTGTTATATTGAAAAGGTGAAGACTTTACTTGATCAATGGTCAGTTTCATTATAAGATATGGTACAGATATTACCACTCTGCCAGTGACAGTCCCCTCACCTAAATCTGCTTGAATTAAGTTTTGAGAGATATCTGTTTCAAATACACAATCCATCAAATACAAGGCAGATTTTTTTATTCCCTCTTCCCACTGTATTTCATAATTCTATTAAAAAAGCAATCAAATCTGCCTTGCAAGAGAGAATCAGCCTAACCTGATTCTTGTTCAATATACAGTGTTTCATTATCGTTGCCAAATTTAACATCTTTCTCATTCTTTCCCTTCTATTTTGATTAGTACTTCCCTAGAAATGTGAGCTAGTTTTGGAAGAGAAAAGCTGCTGCCTTAGGCTGTCTTTATTACCTTTGTGGCAGCACAGTCCTGGGTCTGTCCTCCCACAGGAAGCTGCTGGGGAATAGGGCAGACTTTTTAATGCATTCTTTATGGTTGACCAGTAACAAAGCCAAGTAATACTAACAAATTAATTAACCTCTGCCCTCTGCTTTTGTGGTCTTGAGGCTCAGAGCTTGTCTTCCAAACATGCTAAGACAGTCTTTAGTCTTTATTCACTAAGTTACCACCATTATAGTACAGTACCACACGTTTCCTCTGCAGCTGTGTTCATCGATGTCATGAGTCAGCCAACATTTTAGCATCCAATTATCCTGAAATAGATGAGTGTTTCTGAAGTCAGACTTGGTGCAAAATTTAGTACAAGTCTGTCCCTGAAATAGCATTTCAGCCTGCTCCATGGTCTTCCCAAGTGTTTTCAAACATCTTAATTGATCATAAATTACAACTTTAAAACTGGGAAGAAATTACTTGACAGGGCAGCGTTGAAGTTTTCAAAGTGCATGTGTTGTGGTAGTAAATCCAGAATACTAGGCTATGAACAGCAGAGTGTTGGGTCCCAATTTCTTCCTGTACAATTATTTATCATTCATATGTTTCCCCCTAAAATTTACAGAGATGTGATACAAACAACTGCTCGCATGTATTTCCCAGGAACTTATCCTCAGAGTAAACTGAATCTAAATTATTTTTTGTATGTTTATCTGTATCTCTCTTTTCCTTCCAGCCTTGTTTTCTGTTAAATATTTTCTGGTTTCTTCCTTCAGCACATAAACTGCAGGCAAAGCAATTACATCTTTGCTACTTCTGGATGTTTCTCTTCTCCTTCAGACTCCTCCTATACCTTTCTCCCTCTGTTGTCTCATAACCACAACTCTTGTCCACCACTCTCATAATTGTCTCACTCATGATCTTCAACTCTTTGTGCTCCCCTTTACCTTCTCTGTCTTTATAGAATCCAACGTGCTGTGTAATTACCCAGAGATGTAGTGAAAGAGGGGTCTCATGATCTAGAGGATATCAGGTAGTGACAGGAATGGAGCAAAGCTGGAGGCAGGGAGATTCAGATTGGATGTGAGGAGGAAGCTCTTGACCATGAGAGTGGTGAGGCCCTGGAAAAGGTTGCCCAGGGAGGTGGGTGGGGCCACTTCCCTAGAGGTATTTAAGGCAAGGCTGGATGAGGCTCTGTCCAGCCTGATGTAGGGTAGGGTGTCCCTGGGCATGGCAGGGGGGTTGGAACTAGATGATCCTTGTGGTCCCTTCCAACCTTGACAGATTCTATGATTCTATATGGACTACATAAGTAAATATCTTTATCAGTCTGAAGCAGTCCTCTTCAAGTGTTGGAAACACACAAACATACCCCTTGTACTGGAGAAACAGAAGCTTTACAGCCCTTGCCTCTGAAAGTGCAAACAATATAAATCTTATCTAGAAAGCTAATTACATCCTGAGGTACAGAACTCGTTCATTTTTTTTAAAGCTGCTAATTAGCATCTTTCCATCTTTTACTCATCTCTTGGAATTAATTTGATCTGTGGGAAGTACAACCAAGAAGCAAGCCTCATCAGCTGTCTTCATTATGTCTGCTCTCTCTCTTAGTCCCAGAAGGCACTTTTTCTGCCCACATGTGTATGCTGCTGTAGATAGCAAGCCAGCATTTGCTGCTGTTGCCCCTTCTTGTAAGGAGTTTAGTCTAGTGAATGAAATAAGCTGATTAACTACTGGCCCACAATGTGTCAAGAATAGGATACAGTACACCAATCAACATTTTAGGGAGCAATGCTCCTTTTGCAAGAAGCAAAGCATCCAGTGCCATCAGTGTCTGTGTCTCTTCTCCTAAAGGAAAAATTGCTTGTCTTGTACTCACTGGGAATTCTCTACTGAGACATACATTCATGATTTACCCCACTCTGGGAGTGAATGTTCAGAACCACAGAGTTAACCAGGTTGGAAAAGACCTCAGGGTCCAACCTAACACCTTCTCATTAACTACATCATGGCACTAAGTGCCTCATCCAGTCTCCTTTTAAACACCTCCAGGGACGGTGACTCCACCACCTCTCCAGGCAGCCCATTCCAATGCCAATCACTATCCTGCTATGCCTTAACACTCCACAACCACCCATTCTTTTACACTAATGCTTACAGATATTTCTAACTGTTCCTTATCTTCTAGCAAATCATAGACTCATAGAATGTTGACTGATTCTAGGCCACGAGGACCTTTTGTGTGGTTTTTGCTTTTTCTGGTTGTCTTTGGTTGATTGGTTGGTTTTGTTTTTTTCTTTGTTTTGCTTCTTGTTGAGGGGATGTGCCTCTGTGTGTGTGTGTCTGTCTGTTTACTGCCTGTTTTTTTCCCAGTTGCATTTAAAAGAGTAAGGAGATCCAGGTCTGGGCATGATTCTTATGAATGATTGTAGAGGAGTTAAGATGAACGTCTGGAAATGGTTTGTCACAAACTCAATAGAAGCATCAGAGAAAGAGAAGGACACATTCTTCATTCAAAAAAATGAAACAATAACATGTTCTGAGCCCTTGTATCTAGTTTCTCTATTATGCTCCAAAAGACTAGTGCGCTATATTGCTAAAATAATTTTCCTGTAATGTGAGTGGAGTCTTTCAGCTGCACTTCTGAAATCATAATCCCTCTCCCAGAGCAACTGAAGGCAGTTGTCAGTATTCCTGATATTCAGGGGCTCCAAAGGCACAGCACATTTATTGACAGAGTCATTCTACATTTCAGATGAACTCAGTCACTTGGGCTTCTCAAAATTCTCCTTCACCTTGGCAATAATCAGTATCTCAACCTGTCAGAGCACAGTCACTTCTGTAACAGAAATGCATACATAATCTTTTCTCCCCAGAACAGTTTTACTTGTGGTGATATAAGAAGAAGAGTTAAAGACAGATTTTTGCTCCACACATTTTCAAAACAAATACACCAATTGTGGTTCACAGACCTGGGTAGGAATTAGTCACTCTTTTTTTTTTTTTTTTTTTTTAAATCAGCTCCAACACAAAGAGACATCCTTAAGTCCTTCTTTAAAAGCAGAACTGGTTTATAGTAATGCAAGTTGATAATTCCTCAGTCTTCCTTTGCCCAAAATATAACAATGTTTAGCAGCCTGTAGGATGTTTCATTAAGTTTTCCATTCAAAGTATTAGCTTAGAATACTGATTTTATATTTTTAGTAATTTTGAGTCGTTTAGACTGTGCCATAACTTTTTTAAAGTGGGAATCTAGTGAGGGCTAAATACCAAGAAAACTATTTTCCTGTTAGATTTTTTTTTAAAATGGCATTATGTGTGGAGGTTTTTGGTGCATCAACCTGTTCAAAACTATACATTTGCAGTTGTGTCCTCTATCACAATGAGTCAAAAGCATACACACTTCATTTCTTGCTATCTGTCTTCAGTTCAGAAATTGGACAAGATATGTATTCTTTGTGCAATGTAAAGGGATATAAACTTCTACATGTAGTTCACATAAATTATGGAAGCTCCTAACATTGTCAGCTGAGCCTTTGAAAGTTCCAGGTTCTTGGTCTCCTTTTGCTGGTCTCCTACAGCAAAATCTAAAAGGTAATATGACGTCAAAGCACCTTTGAGTGTGCCACCATTTTCTCTTGTGCTCGCTTTCACGGTCCATTGGGATGAACATTTGCCACTAGTCTTTGAGTGTGAAATTACCAGAGGCTTTTCAAATCAGGTTACAGAAACAGTACACAGGGAAGTTTTGGGAAAAGTCCTTTGTGTCCTGGAGCAAAGGGGTGAATATGGTGACTTCATAAGGTTCGTAAGACTTCACAGTCTTGTTTCTGTGATTCCGGGGAGAAAAGTTTGATGAAAATAAGAAGTACAAAAGAAAGTAAAATTTTTTTTTAGATTTCCTTAATATGGTTCTGTAGGAAGTCTGTAACATAATCAAAATAATATTTTGATACATAAGTTTCAGAATATCCTTGCTCTGTGAATTATGTTTCCAAGTCTCTTCATTTAAAAACAACAACAAACCAACCACCAAAAAACACCAAATAGACCAAGTAAGATTTGCTGGTATCAGATTTAGGAAGCTATTCTCATCATATCTCTCAGACTGGGATGATAGGGCTTGGCCCCTTTTTATCCATGCAGACAGACCCATTAAGGTATTATTTCATTCTGGAAAGCTGACTGAACTGTTCCAGTCCAGCAAGTTTTCAATTTCCATTGTGCCTCAGAGACAAAGAGCTGTGCTAGTCACCATGGGGAATTGCAACAAAAGAAAAGCAGGTGAAAATTCCTCACTGCATTTCATGGTCACTTTCAGGTGCAGTTCTTTTGCCCCAAGATATTAGGCACAATTTTCCAGTGTTATTTCTGTGGTGCTTTTTCAGGTTTATCTTTTCTAGAGACCTTTGGTAACTGACATTTCAATGTGATGGCAGCATATGCTCAAGAACTCTCTGGAACATTTTTCTTTGCTTCTCCCCACCACTTTGTAACTAGTGGTCTTGATCTCAGTGTATTCAGGCTCTGAGAGAAGATGATTCATAGGGATGCTTCTTAAGACTGATATAACTCTTCACACCTACTCTGGTGGTTTGGTTTAATGTCCTGTGTGTGGAATAAAGCCAATTGCAGGCAAAAATATGATCATAAAACAATTCTGGCGTTCATCAGGCACAAAACTACCATCATACCATGAGATTCAGTTGAGATACATGAATAACCATAAACCACAGATTAGAGCCAAAATTGCTTCCCTTGTGACTTCATGAGCCTATAATGACACCACATCCCATGGAAAATTTAATTCTGTTTCACTGGACTTTGTTCAGGCCCTTGATGCATAAAGAGAAGAGAAAAACAAACAGGAGTGGTGCAGAAAAAGTTGACGTTTTCCAAATTACTAGTGCAAGCAGAGTTTATTCTCTTATAAAACATGGAAATATTCACTACTAAGAACAGAAGCACACTCATTTTCCTGTATCTGCAGATTCTCTTTATAAAAGTATGAAGAATTTGACCCTCCTCTTGGAGGAATTACTTACCCTTTATAAACATTTAAAAACATGGAGTGTAAACTTTAAAGAGATTAACAGGTTGGATATTATTGATAGCTTACAACAAAAGATAAAGTTGAAATTAATAAAGAAGATACCTGGATGAGGTTTCACAGGTGCTGATTTCTAGCCTAATCCTGATCCCTTTCAGATTAATGGTAGAGAAGAATTCTGCATTGATGCAGCACTAGCCCCACTAACGCTAGCTGTACTTTACAATATACTGTTCAGTTTAAAATTTCAGTGGCTGGATGTTGCTGCGCCTTTCCTTGTCAGTCTCAAAAGCCCTCTGCTATCAGCTGGAATTTTCCATAGCTGTCTACAGACTACAGCTCAGTTTTAGCCTTCCTTTCATTAATAAGGAGCTTCTAGTAGTCTATCATCTGGTCTGATTCCCAGTCCGTGATTAAGTTTGTAGCCTCCTCTAGAGTGAAGGTAATGCTAATGAACAGAACATTACAGAAGCTTTTGTGTCAGTGCTGCTTACAGAAGAAAAATCCTTTCTCTGTCTTATTCTCTTTGTTCATCTACTTGATAAATCCACTGATCTCACTGGTTAATTTAACTGCAGCAGTATAGTGGGAACTTAGGCTGAAGTACTTTGCTGTGGATGACTCTATCCCTTTCCTGGGTCAAAGCTTTCCAAGACAGGGTTTCTCACTGCATAGCTGCAGCCATTATGCCAGCTTCAGTGTATCAGCTTGCATTTAGCTGCATTAGAGTGTATACTGCTGGACTGTCACCATTTAATTAGGTGATTCAAATAATTTTGTAGGATGGATTTCATTACAACCCAACAAGCCTTTGCCATCTGCAGATTTAACCTCACCATTTGGCTGGCAAATAAAAGGGCTAGACAGTTTCACTAAATTGACTGATAATAATTTTTTTTTCCTATTTTGAGATCTGTTTTTAAGCTGATTTCTAGTCCACTTCATATGTGGCCTGACAATTCTATTTAATGCTACATTGTTTATTTTCCTATATTTTGGGCCATATTTGTGTGTGTGTGTGGATTTCTTTTTCTTTGAAGTATGTTTATAGTGATATTTCTCTGAAGGTACCCAGATGATGGTTTCTGAAAAATTCTTTGCTTTCATTGACATTTTCCATTTCCAAATTACTCTCCCTGTCAAAATTCACATCAAAAATTGCTGTAAGCTGTCAGACAGTGACCCTCACAGAAAAGCTGGCACATATCCATTGCTGCATAGTGCTATTTTTCATCTACATAAAGCAAGTTTGCCGAGATGATGAGTCACTAGGCAACTGTTAATTTATAGATCAATGCTGGGTTCATTTCTATCTGCTAGAACAACATCCCATCAAGAGCCAGCTGAAGAAGCTATTGCAATAATACAATGGTCTATAAGCAATGCCCTACCTATAGTTTTTAAAGTATTAATGAAGGTTACTTGATTTGTGTTTGGCTTTTTTATCTCTTTACAGGAGACCTGCAACAGCTATCCTCAAGACAAAATCATCTGAAGTAACTCCATTTTCCTTTCTATGTGCTATTGACAGATATAGAAGAAGCAGCTTGCCCTGTTCCACAGGGAATTTGCCAAGTTCCTGTCCAAGTTCACTCACTTTTTATAGCCTGTCAATCAAAGCGATGAGAGAATACAGCAAATCAGATAATCTAAAAACATGCAAAACACAAAGCATGGGCATACCTCTTCACCTCTATGCTTCTGCTTAGTTCATTTACTTCAGAAAAATGGTGTACAGTTGTCTGTAAAGTCAGATGGGCTTCAGAGACAGAGGATAGCTTGGACATTCATTCTGCATCATACACTGTGGCAAGAGGATGCAACCAGAGCTGCTGAGAAATGGCATTTCCCACCCAAAGCTCAGGAGTTACTTTAGATAAAACACTAATGCATATGCTTCTAAAGTCACAACTCTGAATTGTGCAGTTCTGGAGCCCCCAGCACAAGAAGGACATGGAACTGTTGGAGAGAGTCCAGAGGAGGGCCACGAAGATGATCAGAGGGCTGGAGCACCTCTGCTATGAGGACAGGCTGAAAGAGTTGGGGCTTTTCAGCCTGGAGAAGAGAAGGCTTCGGGGAGACCTTATAGCAGCCTACCAGTATCTGAGGGGGGCCTACAGGAGGGCTGGAGAGGGACTGTTCACAAGGTCTTGTAATGACAGGACGAGGGGGAATGGGTTCATATTGGCAGAGGGGAGATTTGAATGGGATGTTAGGAAGAAATTCTTCACAGTGTGGGTGGTGAGGCACTGGAACAGGTTGCCTAGGGAGGTTGTGTCTGCTCCCTCCCTGGATGTGTTCAAGGCCAGGCTGGATGAGGTCTTGAGCAACCTCAAGGGACACTTTGAGGTGTCCCTCCCTGTGGCAGGGGGTTGGAACTGGATGATCTTTGAGGTCTCTTCCAAAGTAAACCATTCTATGATTCTATGAATTCTTTGTGATAACTGTCTGTTGCTAGTGACATAATTGAGACAACACATTTTATTCCTTTCAGTCCTGTGGGTCAAGCTCTAACTACCTTGGGAGACATGCCAGAATGCTCCTTGAATAGCATCTATTTTTGACATACGTGACACTTGTGAACACACTTAATTCATCACCAAAACCAAGAAGCCTTCTTCAGTATTGTTTCATAAATATTTTTCTTGCCATCAGTGGAAGTAAGGACTCTATTATTCAGTGGAGAACTCTAAATCACAGAACAGTAGAGGTAGGAAGGAACCTCTGGAATCCATCTTCTCTGCTAAAGCAGGTTCACCCAGACCAGGCTGCACAGGACTGCATCCAGGAGAGTCTGTAATCTCTCCACAGAAGCATGCTGTTCTGGTGCTCTGTCACCCTCAAAGGAAAAGATTTTTTCCTTATGTTTAGATGGAACTTCCTGTGCTCCAGCTTCTGTCTGCTGCCCTTTGTGCTGTTGCTGGGCACCACTGAAAAGAGTCTGGGCCCATCCTCTTGACACCTGCCCATTACATATTGATAAGGTTCCCTCTCAGTCTTCTTGAGGCTAAACAGCCTCAGGTCTCTTAGCCTTTCCTTGTCAGAGAGATGCTCCAGTCCTGTCATCATCTCTGTACCCTCCAACAGACTCTCCCCAGTAAATTTCCCTGTCTCTCCTGGACCAAGGAGCCCCAGAACTGTACACAGTACTCCAGGTGCAGCCTCACTAGGACCATGTCAACATAAATAGATTACACTTCCAACCACTCACTGTTCATGCTTATCTTGCCAAACTGCTTCCAGTTGCAGCTGAAGGGGTGGTATTTCCCAGGTGCTTAATGGGAAAGCTATTCTCTAAGATACTTCAAGACATCACTATTGTCTCACATCAAAATAATTATGCTACTAAGGTTATTACCAAAAATCCCCAAACAACAACCCCAAATCCATATCCTACTGAAAGTTAGCTAAAGTGTTTACAGTTTTATTAACACAAAGGCATAGAAAGCTTATTCTCTAAAATGTAATCTCTTAAATATTTACACAAAGTCTATCATGATTGCTTATTGCCACTTAATCTGGCACTTTGTCAAAATATGCAGTGGTTTGCAGAGATACCAGAAGCACCTAGATTAATAAATGACACAAGTGAAGTCAGAAATATTCCAGTGATACAAAGCAGACAAAAGGCTGCACCTAAGACATAAACAGTGGTTTTTTTTAAGGATAGAGGCTCTTCTGGAAACAAAGATAATGATGACTGTTTAGCAATGCCAGTAAACCCAAACCATCCGCCAGCATATAAAAATATCAACACCAGTAGAAGGCAGAAGCAGAAACATGTGCCTGTGATGCACACTAATCCATAAGAAACAGCTTCAAAAGTTGCTATGGTACAAGGACAATTCCAGAAGTAAATATACAGCAGCAAAGCATCATCAGCACTTAACAGTTGCTTTGACTATGCTACAAAACGGTTTCAAATTATACTAAAAGGCTTTAGCAGAATTAGAGCAGCATGTGCCACAGCCAAAGGTGAAAGATAACACACTCAAAGTGATTAATTCAGCCTGAGATAGGTTTGAAAATCCTTTACATTAAAAGAGAAACATGGCAACTGCTGCCAGGCATTTTTTGAATACTGTACATGCAAATATGCATTTTAACAGCTTCAGAAACCAACAGAAGATTATCCAGCAGTAACATTAGCTAGCTCTTAATGAGCTGAGTTAGTGATTAATATTGTAATGCTGCCCTGCACTTTTGCTGCAGTTGAAGGGATTAGGAATGTTACACACACAGATTTTAGGCTGCTCAAACAGGTCACTCTGAAATGATTCAGTAACCTAGGAAGAACCACAAGTGTTGCACAATAATGTTGGATTTTTAAAACAATTTCCTTCTGGTAAGAAAGGAATGCTTTCCTGTCAAACAGAAATCCCTGTACCCAAATTAGATCATTTGGTTTTCCTCACTGCCAATAGTGACTCATTCCATTAGACTCTCAGAAACAAATGCAGTTGCATTTTTCTACTTATAGCACCAATTAATATTTTGTTTTGGATGCAATTTCCAGTTTTAGTGCTTACTCATTCAATTACTGTTTAAAAAACATTAAACAGATCACTAAATGGTATCAGTTGGCCTGGCTGCCCAAACTACTTTACTCAGAAGATTGCCCCTAAGATTCTTTGTCAGTGAGAAGGGAAAGAAAAGAAGTAATTGCTAAACAAGAGCCTCTATCTTGAAGGATCTGGTGTAAAACCCACAGAGCACAGTCTTACACAGAACTATATAAAATCTCCCCGGAGAAGGCTCGGAGTAGATGAGTGGCTTGGGTTTTTTTCCCATTACCTCAAAAGTGTGTATAGTATTCAGAGCATTAACACCCTCCTTTTTAATTTCAAATTGCTCCATTATGTATTTTTTAATGATATTTTAATTCTGGAAGGNTATGTATACGTGTGTGTGTATATGTATATACATATATATACACACATATATGTATCTTTGTGTGTGTATATATATATATATACACACACACAAAGATACATATATGTATGTTACATATTTTTGTCTTCGGGTAAATGGAATGTAGCATCTGTGGCTAGGAAGTCTTAAGACCATTCCAAAACATCTTTTACAATGTCGAAACAGGAGCTGTCTTCTTTGTGTGGACTTTGAGTGACATCTGGTGACACGAAGAAGCAGTGCAGGTAAAGAGCCACAGACTCATCCATTTTGGTGGAACTGCACAAACTGCTTGATCAGGTTTCCCTATCGCCATTAAAAATGTTGAGGAGCATTAATACAATTATTTTAGCATGACTATTTTGAATTTTCAGTAAATTCAACCTACTTACAAATTAGATTTCTTGGATTACATTTGTTCCAATGAGGATCCCGTTTTCCACTGAGCAATCCTACAACGGGGGAGAGAAAAAAAAAAAACAATTTAATTATAATTGGTCTGAAACTAATAAAGTAAATTCAGTGCAAATGGTTCAGTGAACAAGGTCCTTTTGGTTTAAGAATGGCCTATTTTATTTCACGCTCACTTTTATAATTGATTTAAGCTAAGCTGCAGCAAGCTTCTGTGCTGTAGTTTGGCAGCCAGTTTACATTGCCCCTGAAGACAACCTGCTGCAGAGACATGACCCCCTCCCTGAGCAAGGGAGAGACACAAGCCAGAATAAAACTCTCTAACCCTCTTTTTTTGACATTTCACAGACCAGCTTATCAGCTACACTCCACACACACACTCACTAACAGAGCAAGAGGAAAAGTCACTGCAGCTAAAATTAATCACCAGCACTGGGCCAGGAGCCCAGAAAGGGGATGGGGAAGGTCTCCAAATGTGTAGCTGGCTCAGCATGGCTGAGGAGTGCAAGGACACACTTTCCACAGGCTTACTGGTGCTGAGCCCTCTAGGATATGCCAATACCTCATGTACCTGAAGACTCCCCTCACTGAGGTAACCCTCCAGGCTGTGCCAACTCCTGCAGACTCCTCTGTTGGTGCGGGGGAAACATTGCAGCCAAACTCAATATGAGTGATAAAGCAAGTATCGCTTTTATTAGCAATTTACAGCTCTTTTATACCCTGCCAGCCGGGGGGGCGTTCGTCAATTATCACAAGGTGATTGGTAAAGAGGATCATATGTGTAACCCCATGATTGGTTATTGCTACGATTGTTACAATAACAATGAGTTTGCAACTCTCCGAGAAAGTTCTGGTCAGCAAGAACCCTTCTTCCTCTGCATCTCTGTTTTTCCTCCTCCCATTTCCAGCTGCACATACACTTCACAGGTGTTCCGCTGTACTTCACACTCTCGGCAGTGAATCCACTGCCCCAATTCTGCTTCTCAGAGATATTCTGCAACGCTCCTCTCACTGAGGTAAGTCTCTGGGATCACAGAAACATTCTAATTGGAAAAGACCCTCAGGATCACCAAGTCTCAACCGATAACCCTACTCTGTAAGGTTCACCCCTATACCATAGCCTCACATGGTGCTAAGCACCACATTCAAATGACTTTTAAACACATCCAGGGTGGGTGACTCAACCATCTCCCGCGCAGCCCCTTCCAACGCCTGACCACACTTTCTGTGAAAAAAAAAAAATCCTAATGTCCAGTCTAAACCTACGCAGTCACAGTTTGAGGCCATTCCCTCTTGTTCTATCACTATTTACCTGTGAGAAGTGGCCAGTACCAGCCTCTCCACAACCTCCTTTTAATTGTAGACAGCGATGAGGCCTCCCCTCACAGCCTCTTCTTCCTCAAACTAAACAGCCTCAGCTCCCTCAGTCACTCCGCTTAAAATTTATTCTCCAGGCCCTTCCCCAGCTTCATCGCCCTCCTCTGCAGTTCCTTCAGCACCTCCACATCCCTCCTGTAATGAGATGCCCAAAACTGAACACAAACTCGAGGTGTGGCCTCACCAGCGCAGAGTACAAGGGGACAATCACCTTCCTATTCCCGCTGGCCACAAAATTTCTAACACAAGCCAGGATGCCATTGGCCTTCTTTGCCACCTGGGCACACTGCTTGCTCATATTGTGCCAAGTCCTCCAACCCTTGAAAATTCCCCTCACTGAGTTAGCCCTGTGGGATGTGCCAACCTGCCCAGGCCTTGCAGACTCTCCTCTATGAGGTAACCCTATGGGATGCACCAAATTCCCCAGCCCTTGCAGACTCCCGTCACTGAGGTAACCCTGTCCAATGTGCCAACTGCCCCAGCCCTGACAGATTCTCCTCACTGAGGTAACCCTGTGGGATGCACTAAGTTCCCCAGCCCTTGCAGACTCCACTCACTGAGGTAACCCTGTCCAATGTGCCAACTGCCCCAGCCCTGACAGATTCTCCTCACTGAGGTAACCCTGTGGGATGCACCAAGTTCCCCAGCACTTGCAGACTCTCCTCACTGAGGTAACCCTGTGGGATGCACCAAATTCCCCAGCACTTGCAGACTCCCGTCACTGAGGTAACCCTGTCCAATGTGCCAACTGCCCCAGCCCTGACAGATTCTCCTCACTGAGGTAGCCCTGTGGGATGCGCCAACTTCCCCAGCACTTGCAGACTCTCCTCACTGAGGTAACCCTGTCCAATGTGCCAACTGCCCCAGCCCTGACAGATTCTCCTCACTGAGGTAGCCCTGTGGGATGCGCCAACTTCCCCAGCACTTGCAGACTCTCCTCACTGAGGTAACCCTGTCCAATGTGCCAACTGCCCCAGCCCTGACAGATTCTCCTCACTGAGGTAACCCTGTGGGATGCACCAAGTTCCCAAGCCCTTGCAGACTCCCGTCACTGAGGTAACCCTGTGGGATGCACCAAGTTCCCCAGCCCTTGCAGACTCCCCTCACTGAGGTAACCCTGTGGGATGCACCAAGTTCCCCAGCACTTGCAGACTCCACTCACTGAGGTAACCCTGTCCAATGTGCCAACTGCCCCAGCCCTGACAGACTCTCCTCACCGCGGTAACCCTGTGGGATGCACCAAGTTCCCCAGCACTTGCAGACTTCCGTCACGGAGGTAACCCTGTCCAATGTGCCAACTGCCCCAGCCGTGACAGATTCTCCTCACTGAGGTAACCCTGTGGGATGCACCAAGTTCCCCAGCCCTTGCAGACTCCCCTCACTGAGGTAACCCTGTGGGAGATGCCAACTTCCCCTGTCCTTGCATACTCCCCTCAGTAACACAATCACCATAACTGCAGCCTCTGGAGCACCACCTCCGGTCCCGCCTCACACCGATTGGCTGCTGCTCTGCCTCACACGGCACAAGAGTGGTCACTGCTTCACACACTTGTCTCTGGTTGGCTCCCGGCCCGCTGGTGGGCGGGGCGATGCCGTCTCCCACATGCAGTCTCTGGTGCCTGGGTGCTGGTCAGCAGCTGCCTTGAGGACTCAGCCCTCACCTGGGCTCAGGCTTCAACTAGGCTGCAGTGGACAATTCCACGGTGTTCCTGTGTGGGAGTGTATTATATAGAAGTCCTCTGAGGAGGCAATGATCCAGAAACGATGCCGGCAAAGCTGCGCCCTGTCTAGGCAAGGTAAAACAATTCCCTGTGTTCCCCTGGGGAGACCAGAGAAGCAGGCATCTACCCGAGGATAATTTAGGTCTAACGTAATTTCTGTAGCTTTCCTGTCCTAAGTCACTCGCTGGAGGGGCTGGGTGTCATTGAATACTGAGGCAGACCTTCCAAAGCAGTGGCTTTGTGGTGTATTTTGGATGTAGCTAGTGCATACTGTGTGTTGGTTTGAGCTAATTGGAGGATTTGAGTGAGAAATTAGACTATTGGCTGAGAGAGAGAGTTAAACACAGTGTGTCACTTCACCGAGTTTTGCTGAGAAGAAAAAGTTGTTTTAAGAGCTGTTCCCAAAACAACCAGGTTAGCAGAGGGCTTCTGTCTGTTTGGCACTGTGGCTGCTTTCTCCTTTGTCTCTCTATCTTTTAGCTAATTCAGAGTAAAATCACTAAAATTTCTAAATCCTTCTTGCCACTAATCTGTCTGACTGATCTTCAGCTTATCTGCAGCATCAACAGGTAGTGAGATAAGGCTGGGGAAGGGGGGAAAGGTGGGAGGGGG